>OX596271.1:1405403-1788995 GCA_951394255.1 Polyploca ridens | reverse complement strand
TAGGCGTGATTTTTGAACCGATGTATAACATAGGCTTCTTTGATCCCGAAAATAAAAGTGAAACCGTAGGGAACAGCTAGTATGTCAAATAATGCGATTATAATAAGAAAATGAATTATTTTTCACCATATCGTGACGTCAGTTGAAAACAAACAGTTGCATTTTCAAAACCAACAATCGATTTTGCAAGAAAAAGAAAGCTTCACGAAAATTATGTCCCTTGCAAACCATACTTTTCAATGACGTATTGGCATATCGAGTTTGTTATCGTTTTTATTATTATCTTAAATTAAAACGCAAAATATCAAAGCAAAGGCTATAAAAAGCGCACAAAAAAAAATATCATTTTAAAATCTTTAAAAAAAAAAACTCATTATACTCTAACTTTATACATAATAGAAACTACGTACCTCTTTTTAAGCAAATTCCGCGCATGGAGGAGTGTGGAAAATATATCCCAACTCCGTCCCATGGCCATACCGAATGGAGGGCGGTGGAGGGGGAACTAAAATTGCTTTCAAATAAGTAACCAAGCCGGCGGTGTATTGTGGTAGCGCTGAGCGATATCGTTCCTATCTTGATTCGTTATCGTTACGACTTATAACAAGGTTATCTATACTTTCTCGCCCCGCGGTTTCACCTGTGCTCCGAAAGAAATCTCCTGAACTATACTGATCCAACTCATTCTTTCACTAGAAAGCAAGTTCCGTTGTTCAAGAGTGCTTTTATCCGGAACGTGCGGGAACGTGGTTTAAAATACATCTCTAATCTGAGACTCGAAATTCACAAAATTAAAAAGACAAGAAAAATTGATAATTCGCAAAAAGTACCGAGTTTTTTTTTTATTAAATTTTTTAGTAAATATATGCACGAACCGAGGACAAGCTGAGCGCGAATTCGCGTAGCGTAAACGTCCGTTTACGCTCGTACAAGTCCTTGTACGAGCCTCGAACGAGCGTATTGGCTCGACTGTGCCACACTGTGCTCCGCAAATTGTCAATTTTTGACGAACACAGGGATTCGCATGGCGCTCGTGTTGTATACTCAATGTAAGCTCGTCGTACGTTCACACGTTATGTCATATCAATTTAGCGATAACTTCTATTAAGAGTGCGTACAAAGCCAGAAAAATATGGCATGTCAGATGAAACAAACCTATGTCTAATCTTCGCGTGTCATGATATAATGAAAATACCCATATAAAAATATTTTTTCATTTAAATACTATTTACTTGGGTAAATTTCAATTCTAAGATTCTTATTTTGCTTTATACGCACTCTTAACAACAAAGCCTAAAGTTAGAGACGTTATAGTTTTGCTATTAGTACCATTTATAAAAAAAACTAAAAACATTTAATTAAGGCGATGATAGCTCAGTGGTAGTGACGTCGGATACCGAGACGAAGGTCCCGGGTTCGAATCCTACAATGAGCTTGAGCTTTCGGTGAAGGAAAACATCGTGAGGAAAACCATAGCACGGTGGTAGGGTACTTTGTAGTACCCGCCTGGCTGGCTACCACCCTCAAGTTGAAAATCTGTCGCCAAGCACCTTTCGGTGTGTTCCGATAGCTGCACTTGAGAGCCAGTTCCTTCTAGGCTTTGTGTGCTTACCACCTTCGGCCGCATCATCACTTACCATGGTGAGATTGCGGTCAAACACAGGCCTATAAATAGTAAAAAAAAAAAAAAAAAAAAAAACAAGCAACACCACGCACTTGCACTAGCTCAGGCCTCCCAGAATAAGCCGGCCAATTTTACGGGTGGGCATTTTGTGTGAATGTTTTAAAGTAATTTCTACCCACCCTCTAATACTAACGCTGTTGGGAATGTCCGTGTATTAGTCACAATTATTATATCTATTAAACTAATCATTGATCGATCATGGGTTTTTAACCAACTTAAAAAAAAATTAAGCTCTTGAAATGAAAATAAATATATTTATTTGCCTGAAATATGATAAAATAGGACATAAAATTAAATATAAATTTGCAAAATATTTCGTCAGACATTCGGCATGCAAAATTAATACAAAAAATAATTATATTGAATTTATCAGTCACCGAGACACACAGAAAAAAAATAAGTAACATAATTTATTACAAATAAGGATTGAAGTTTATAATAATTGCTTTGCTTGCTTTCGACACTTTGTGAGATTTGATTTTAAAATCAGACATTTTGGTTATCGAAAGTGATATTTTGTTATAAAAACGTACACTATTTCCAAGTGACTTAGAACTTTTGCTAATCTAAAAAACGGAACGACAAATTTGTCTTTTTACCCGATTAAAAAAATACATTCTTAAGTTATTGGTTTGTCCACGACTTACCTTATAAAATTCAAGTTATATTCAAAATTCTATAGATTAAAGAGCATGTTTTTCTCTTTTCAGTTATTTTTTGTTTTACGCAGTCGGGTTTTTTTGTTTCTTTTATTAATTTTATTTAGTTTCACCTGTCCGGTGTCTGTAATCGAATCTTGCAAGTTAGATTTGACACATTTCTCAGAGTCCGGTTGAGCTGAAATTTGGTATACATTAGTATATTGGCATGACAATGCAAGTACAGACAACAAAAAGTACAGTTAAAATAAAAAAATTGTATAAAAAAAATACGCGTCGAACATAGAACCTCCGTTTTTGAAGTCGGTTTAAAAGTAGCTTAATCCTTTCGGCGATGTTATCTCCGTGGTAGCAACTTCGAATCCCGTCGCCTACCAGTTTCGATTGATCAAAATGGGTTCAATAGTTTAACAGTGATAGTCAAACATACAGACAAATATAATGCAATAATATAAAAAAAAAAACCGTTTTAACACCACCACTAAGGATCCCTAAAAAACTAGCGAGAACACAAGTCCACGTTTACAATTAAATTTAACATAAATGTATAAACTTCGCTCTGTACACGTGTGTGTGCACACACACATACACTGTATGTTTCTGTAAACATTATGTCAATGTGTTGGTTCGCTTTGGAACAAGGTGAAACTATACATGCTGTTCATTTTTGATATTATTAGTAAGTTTATTTTATTTACGACAAATATGTACAAAATACATATATTAAATTAACTAATTACTATATTGTAGAAAACTTCCTTTGAAACTTTGGAATTTTTTATAGACAATTTATATTACATAATATACTATATATAGCGGTAATTATAACTAACTAAAGGTGAATGAGCCTAATTTTGAATTAATTTGAATGTTTTTTTTCAATCAAAAATGAACTAATGATATAAATTGACAATGGCAAAAATAATCAAAAATTGGTTTTTACTACAAAAGTAAGAAGATAAACAAAAGAATATATGAGTGTGGTTTCGCAGTGTAGTGCGATTAACGTTTTATTTATTAGAAAAATGTATTTAAAATGCTTAATATATCAACATATTAGCATGTATATTCATAAACCAAATGTGCTAAAATTTGGCACTAAATTTTAAATAGTGTTAATGCACAGATAAACTATCATATTTTTCTATTTGTGAAATCTATTTAGGCTTGTTTGAGTTGATGTAATGTTCTATTAATTTATTAGTTAATGCTGTTTGTATATAAAAAAAACTAACTATGCCAAATCTCACACTACTAAGTAAAATAAGTTTAAAAAAAAGAGCGGAAGTTTTTGCTTCACGTATTAATACAATAATTTATTATTCTTTGATTGTGTATACTGTATAGGTATGGAATCTGGTTTTCCCATACATTATGAGAAGCTGGAATGAGGTAAAGTACGTAATTAATTTATATTTATGATTAATTCAACTTGTTAAAGTGACATCATTATTTAATTAACCTATTATAGTATAATAAATGCGTAAGCGCGTTTGTTTGTTTGTTATGTCATGACGCCTCAACCAATCATGGTGAAATTAGGCACGGGGGTAGATTATAACCTAGAATAGCATAAAGGATACTTTTATACCGGGAATACTTAAATCCCTAGTGTCCGCGGGGCTAAATCAGTGAACGAAGTAGGTATACAATAGATATACAATGGAAAAAAGCCAAACATAGTCAGATTGTCCAAAAAATATTTAAAAAATGTAACCTTGCTGAGTTTCTTGCCGGATTCTTCTCAGTTGAAGGCCGAGTTCCGAACCGGTGGTAACTTCAGTAAACGTGACCTTCATAAGTGCCCTTCTGGGGCCTAAATTGAATAAATGGCTTTGACTTTGACTTTTGACTTTGAATATGTATCATGTTTAGCTTATTTTTACATTATAATCAATTTACTTAAATTTCGGCAATTTTAGTCACTATTCGAAAAAATTAGCCCTAAGCCATCTACTAATTCAAATGATAAATAAATATCCCGGTATATTCTTCACACACTGCTATCCCAAACTAAGCAGGACTTGTACTATGGAAACCAAATAACTATTACTTTTGGTTGTAAATATATACTTAATATATAATGACATGCAGACATGTTCATGCAAACAGATGCATGTCCTGGGTAGGACTCATCCACTACGCCAACTGGCCCGTCTAATTATAATATATGCCGGAGTTCATATTATATCAATTTGGTGTCGTTAGTAATTTGTTCAAGATTTATGTACATATCAATCACTCAGTCTCCTTTTATAAGAATCCTAATAACTATTATAAATCCTAATCCTAATAATATAATATATAACTATTATAAATGCGAAAGTGAGTTTATTTGTTTGTTACGCCTTCACGCCTCAACTACTCAACGGATCATCATGTTTGGCATGCAGATAGCCTATGGTATAGAAAAGGATATAGGCTACATTTTTATCCCGTGAACGCGGGTGAAACCACGGGGGTCAGCTAGTAAACAGATATATAGAAAAATATTCATTTATAAATTCATAATAACGAATACAACTTACTACTGTCGTCAAATAGTTACTTACTGTATTACTTTATAATTAACTGTATGTTTTTTTTTACATTGTATTTATTATTAAAAACATTGTATAGATAACGTGTATTATTATTATTATAATACAAAAATAGAAATTAACCTTAAATAAAACAGCAACCTGTACATAGTCACATGTGACACGCACACTCACGCACGTGTACGTACACACGCACACAGCCGCGCGGAATTGATAGCGCGCGTTGGATCTATTCGGTCGGTGCAACGCCCCTGAACTAGAGGCGAGTATACATTGTATTAATCGATTTATTCCTATCATATTTTGTGTCAAAAATTGGACAGTGCATTTTTTGTACGAGAAAATCAATTTTAATATACCTCTATAATAAAAAATAAAACAATACTATATCTTTTATCGAAAAATAACATAGCTCTTTCCATAGAACGCTAAGTTACTTTATTTTTGTTAATTTTTTAAGGACAATAAATACCTTAGTACAATAAGTACATCTGGAATAATTGGACTGTTTTACAAAAAACTTAAACCGACTTCAAAGTACACTAAGAAGTAATCAAATCCTGATCTGATGACAATGGGACCAAACGGGAAGTGTACCCTTTCAAATAAAAAAAGATTTTCCAAATCGGTTAATAAATGACGGAGTAATGAGGTAACAAACATAAAAAAGAAATACATTCGAATTGAGAACCTCCTCTTTTTGAAGTCGGTTAAAAATATCTTATATCTTCGCAGTTATAAGTTTTTTTTATAAAAAATCTTGAAAAATTATAGTTCTTCTCCGGAACAACAATAATAACATAAATTCTATACATAATAATGCAATTAAAACAAAAATAAATACAAAAAACTAAAAAGCTTAAAACCTAGTAAGCTGCATCCATGTGTACACGACCTTATCGACATAAATTCTCAATAACACGAAATGGAGGCGCGGGGCGCGGGGGGACGGGGGCGCCAGGGATGGACTAGGGTTGTGTTATTATTATTATTTTATTTCAATTGTTTTAGTCAGAATATTTATAAATTTATATAAAATAAACAAACAAATAAAGAAACATGAACGTTCAACTCAAACAGCAGGGTCTAGAAAGATTAGTTTGCACACAAATTAAATAAAAAACACCTAAGTTGTAACCTGAGGCAAAAATCTAGTTCGACATAATATTTGACAGGTAGATTGTATGAGGATATACCTAGTTCTCAAGTATATTAGATATATAGATAGAGATCCCAAATCTTAAGTGATGTGTCATTATTTATATACTATATATATTGGTAATAAGATTATTTTTAATTATGTACAAGGATTGTGTGTGTTCTCATCGGTATGAATATACCAAAACAACCCACAAATAATAAAGTAATCAGGTAAAACAATGGTACCTCACATTTCTGCATTACTTCAAAAAACTAATGATAGTACAATATTAAAATGTTAATTTGTTGGCCCAACAAATGTCAAAAAATAAAACTGGACACAAGTTTATTATTATACAGGTCGTTGTTTTGGTCAGCGACGAGCGACTCAGGGTCGATAATACAAATGATACTGGTGCTAAAAAAAATATAAAAAAAATACTTTATATTTTTTATATAATAAATAATAAAAAATAAAATTTTTGAAAATCATGTAATAAGCTAAAGTGTAGACATAATACTCAACGGGAGTACGAGGGAGTAAAGGGGTGGGGCGATGGCAGCTTGTGCCTAGCTCTAGTCTGTGCACGTGCCTAGTAACCATACTTTGCGGTAATTTTATTTCAAATTGAATAAGGTATTTCTCATCATATTTACAGTATTTAATGGAATTAAGTCCATTTCTGAGGAATATATATTTTGTACTACCGCTCCTGGGTCGCTTGTCGCCGACCAAAACAACACCCTGTATACCGAATTGTATGTCCGCGAGTGCAACTCGCGCTTGTTTTATAAACACATCTAGCCACATCTTGTATTTTTTGTAAAAAAAAACAATTGTTATTCATTAATATTATAATGACATGTCAAAAGCTAAACATTATCATTGTCATATGCATAATAAAGTAATAATATCACTTCATTTATTGACTATCATCTTTAGTAAAACAATCACACACTCAACACGTGAGCTAATGATGAATTATTATATAATGCGTATAGACGCATTGTATGTATTCACTCACATTACTAGTATAGTATAGCTACATGATCTTAGAAAAAACGTAAGGTGTAAAACCACAGGAGGCCATGTTTACTATCAACTAGCCTAAGCCCGCGGCTCCACACGCATCATCACACATAGTTAATTTTAATCCTAACTTTTTTTACTGACGGTACAGTTGGCTTGGTGGTTAAGATTCCACCAATCACGCCGCAGGTTGTGGGCTCGATACCCACCCAGGAGTGCCCAGCACCTGCATTTGTCTGGGGTTACCTAATTATTTATATTAAGTATGTATTTAATAAACAAAAAGTATTGTATCAGTTGTCTGGTTTCCATAGTACAAGCTCTGCTTAGTTAGATCAGATAGAAGAATGCCAGGGGTTTTTTTTGTGAATATGCGTCCCCAATTTCACCAAGATAAGAAAACAGATTTTAAACTTGAGGGTGGTAGCCAGTAGTGGGGGTACTATAAAGTCATCGAGGAAAAATCCCTTTAGTCGAGTATACCGAGCGAGCAATCCAATTCCGCAACTAGTCAGTGATTTGTCACAGATTTTAACAGTAGGGACCAATCACTGCATCGTGTGTTTCTGACTTGGCAATCTGAGTGCATGTGTCCTTGACTTAGCCAATCAGAGCGCATTGTCAGTGGTGGAGAATTAGCGAAATAGATTTCAAACAAAATGAACGTTATTGCGCTTCTTTGGGTTAATTGTTCGATAAATTAAACCCTTCCCCACCACTTCAAATAAAACACAAATTGAATAAATGACTTTGACCAACGTGCTATAGTTTCCTCACGATGTTTTCCTTCATCGAAAGTTCAAGCTAATTGTAGGATTCAACTAGTGTTGCCAGGTGTCCCGATTTACGCGGGACGTCCCGATTTTCAGGGGTCTGGTGACACGTCCCGATTAACCCTTGATCGGGACGCCAAATGTCCCGATTTTTCACTAACCTCATGAGTCATTACTATATTTGATAATTTTGACAGGAAAAGTGAATATAACTAAGCTGCTACTACATACAAATATTTTTGATTTCATTTTTTCTCACCAAATTCAGACTTTCACTACTGTCCCGATTTGAAACCCAAAATCCCGATTATTTTATCCTTACGTTGCGAAATTTGACACACGGGACCTGGCAACACTAGATTCAACCCATGACCTTCTTGCATGTCATTCGACGTCACTACAACTGAGTTATGTTGTTTCACTAAAACGGTCACTGCGCAGCTCCCTTTAGTCATAGCGCAATGATACATATGTACTCTTAAACCTTCCTCAAGAATCCACCTATGTAACTGTGAAAACCGCATCAAAATCTATGCAGTGGTCATCGAGTCAAAAGCACTAAAATAGAGACATAATACTATGTGAGAACTAACTTTCTGCCGCACGGTATTCCATGATTCCTTATCTTTCTTAGTGAATGTCTTGTTCCTATCGTACTAATAACACAGATTACTAAATAGTTACTACGTAACTAATAGTATAAATGCGAAAGTTTGTGAGTATGGATGTATGTTTGTTACTCTTTCACGCAAAAACTACTGAACGGGTTTGGATGAAATTTGGCACACATATAGAATATGTTCTGGATTAGCACATAGGATACTTACCAAACTTAAATAAATACATACTTACACAGAGACTTACTTTTTAATCAAATTTATTAAAAGAAGATCCAAAAGACATGGTAAGCAAAAATGTAATTATCATTTTCATAATATCAGATAATTATTTTATATACTAATAAAGGTTTACAACCCAAATACGATCCTGGCGGAAAGCAGTGAAAGATGAGAGTCGGGTCGGAAAGCACCGCCGAGCGGTCTTGATACTCGTGTCTTACGTAATTTGTTGACATTGGCCGTTGTAGTGGGTTCCATTTAATTATTAAATATTGTATATGCAGAAAGATGTATGTTTTTAATATTGTTCAATGAAAAATAAATACTTTTTGTTGGTAAGCGCATCACATGGGAACGGCTGGACCGATTTACCTTTTTTAAAATGCGTTTTAATAAGGTTTTTATGGAAAGTAAAATTGGTAAATTCGGGTTAATCTAAAAGTACTTTCTTTATGACATGTTTGTATGTACTCACAGCCAGAATTCACGATTCAAGCGATGGATTTGCGTAAATTACCGTAGGCAATTTCGAAAATTTTAAGAATCATTTAAGAAGGATAGTTAAATACTGAAAAAATTGTGAAATCATTAGTTATAAAATGCGAAGTGTTCTTTTTTCCAGACATAAAACCATTCAAATGACAATTTCCATAGCAATTACAACGGTGAATCTAAAACGTAATGTCCAAGATAAGAATCAACTATGTGTTACGTGTAATACTTAGCAGAGATAATTATTGTTGTGATAGCCAGTCACAGTGACGACAGAATTCTATGCTATTATATACAGGTTGTTGTTTTGGTCGGCGACAAGCGACCCAGGAGCGGAAGTACAAAAAATATATTCCCCAAAAATGGACTTAATTCCTTTATTTTTACAGTATGTAAATGCGTTGAGAAATACCTTATTCAATTTGAAATAAAATTATACATACAATTTGAAGTATGGTCACTAGGCACGTGCACAGACTAGAGCTAGGCGCAAGCCGCCATCGCCCCACCCCTTTACTCCCTCGCACTCCCGTTGAGTATTATGTCTACACTTTAGCTTATTTCATGCTTTTCAAAATTTTTATGTTGTTATTTTTATTATTAAAAAAAATTAAGTATTTTTTAATATTTTTTTAGAACCAGTATCATTTATATTATCGACCCTGAGTCGCTCGTCGCTGACCAAACCAACGACCTGTATACAACCTGCTTCCCCGCCCCGCTGTTTTGCCCATAATCTGACCGCATTCTTTTTATCCCGGGGAAACAGATCCCTGAATAACGCAGCAAAAACACTTGTAATAATAAAAAGTTTTTAACGTACAAAAATCAGTAAATCTTCGAGAAGGTGACACCAATCTATATGTCAGTTGTAAACTGTAACCAATATTACCATATCTACCATTTTTTATTCATACGCGTCCAAGGTCATTTACCGTTGAATTAAGACATTCGTTGCGCTTTCCGAAATTGTCTTTGTACAATGTTTTCGTGTATTTTACACGTGTACACATGACGCTGGCCGAATTGTCGAACGGCAGATGAAACAATAAAAAAATAGGTTGTCTTGTAAATGCGTCTCTGACTCTCATTTTCTAGAATTTGATTTTATGTAGTCATGGTACGCGCGTCCCATCTACGAGCCAACGGGTTAATACAAGTTGAATGAAGTCTGTTTCAACGCTAAATTTTAATCTATCTTATACAAGACTTCGTGCGACACTGCGGAGTACGATTGTATAAATAAAATGGGATTAAAAAGTGATAATTTCAGATATTTTTGCAATATAAATCTCATGTTCCTAGTTAACGACCAAATAGCGTTTTTATTAAATCAAATTCTAATCAACTCTATCCCAGCAATCGTAGTTATTTCAGCAATTATATAGTGTCAATGTCATGTCATGTCTCTCGCACTGTGAGTCTGTCTTCACGTTAATTTGTACGTATTTTGATGCGGTTTTCACAGTTACCTAGGGGGTATTAATGGAAGGTTAAGGGTTTTATTATTTATGACAAATTTATGTTATGTTTAAAAAATAATATATATTTTTTTTAATAGAATAGCCGGTATAATTATTTTACTTAGTTTTCTGCCGTTGATAACAGCCAAATTTATTTACATAATTATTATTCGGGTACATACATACTTCAATTATAGTGTAAAAAGATAATAAATTATATTTTTAATGTACTAATTCTTTACTAATACGATAATTCACTAAGTATATAATTATGAATATATATCAAATAATAAAAAAGGGGATAACTGCATGAAAAAAATATTTTTATTACAAAACAAAGTATCAAAACCGTTCGTACTACGTAAACAAACTGCTCACGAACTTTGTATAGGCTTGCACGCGAAAGGGTATAAGTAAAGAATCGCTGAAACACAAATCAATATGAACCTTAATTCCAAAGCAATAAAGACCACATTACCCGTGTTTATTTAACTTATTAACATAGACAAGCTTTGTATAGAATTTGGAGATTAGGAAACCGTTTTTTTTTCTTTAGTGTTTTTTTTTTCGCCTTTCTGTTTTTGTTTGGTTATTTATATTTAGCACAATAGTTTTTGAGGCGTCGTTTAAAATGATATACTATTTCTTATTGATAATGACTACGAGCAACTAACTGTACAATTTTATTTAGTCTTTGACCGCGGCTCCACCCGCATTTTTTATAGTAATATAGTATATGTTATTCCAAGTTATGACTGCAAAATTTCATCACGAAAGTTGTTTGAGTTGCAAGACTAATTTTCTAGATATACTTACATATAAGGTCCTAATAAATTAGTGAATTTCCTCTTGAGGAAATGTAATGAATGTATAGCTCACTACATTAGTAATCAAAAAATAATATAAGTAAAATAATCCGTGAGTTTTTTTTTAGATAAATGATTAAATTAATACTTTGTACCGATATTATGTTCAATTTCGGATTTTTGTTTTTCCCACAGTTTATTTTTATAATATTATTTTTTGATTACTAATGACTTATATATTCATCCCTCAAGAGGAAGTTCACTAATTTATTAGGACCTCATATACAGGGTGTTGTTTTGGTCGGCGACAAGCGACCCAGGAGCGGTAGTACAAAATATATATTCCCCAAAACTGGACTTAATACCATTAAATACTGTAAATATGTTAAGAAATACCTTATTCAATTTGAAATAAAATTACCGCAAAATATGGTTACTAGGCACGTGCACAGACTAGAGCTAGGCACAAGCCGCCATCACCCCACCCCTTTACTCCCTCGTACTCCCGTTGAATATTATGTTTACATTTTAGCTTATTACATGATTTTCATTTTTTTTGTTTTTTTTATTTTTATTATTAAAAAAAAAGGATTTTTTTTAAAAAATAAAATTTTTTTTAGCAACAGTATCATTTGTATTATCGACCCTGAGTCGCTCGTCGCTGACCAAAACAACGACCTGTATAAACCTACATATAATATGTATACGCTCACTTCTTCATATAATCCTAAACTCAGATTGATATGTTAACACATAACCCAACATCCGCGCAGTCGGTCAAAGTAACTAAACAAATGTGTGTACACATACTGTCACATTAAAGTAGCTCGATCGATTGAGTACTAATAATAGAAGAGTATTAAGTAATGGTCTAATTCATCAGCGACAGCGATTCCACATTATTGTACTCTATTTCAGTGTTTTTCAATCTGTGGGTCGCAACCCCTATGGGCGTCACGAAACCTTAGTCGGGCGGTCGCCGGCAGAAAGACAAAGGCAAGGTAGACTTCGCGCAAGCGAGCGTCCAACTTACCTCTTACTTAGTTGCAAACCTCTCGCGGCTTCTTGCAAACTAATAAGTAAAGGTATCAAAATAAAGAAAATCATTATCGTAGTCTTGTAATTTATAAATTCTTTGTCTGTCTGACAAGGGGGCCGCCAGAATTTTTCAAACTGTAAGGGGGTCGCGAAATCAATAAGATTGAAAAACACTGCTCTATTTCACATAGGATGAGTCGTCAAGGTCAAGGGTTTTTTACCAATATCTAATGATATTCCATTTGATTCTGAAATAGTACTCACAATATTTCATGAAACCTCGCTCTATCATAGTATTCCTATATTATATCGAAATAAACATTAACCATTGAGATATCTAATAAAATATCATGTGTCACCGAACTCATGCTATTTGAAATCTACTATAGTGGTCTAAAAAGTGATCGAAATTTCCCGTAATTTAAACAAACCGTTTTGCTTTCTGCCTATAAACTTTAATTATGTCAAACCTTTCAGTAAAATTTTTTTTTCTTAAAGTTTTCACGTATCACGTATTTATATATAGATATTTTGGACATGGACATTTTTATAGGGTTTTGGCTCGCTTGCCCAGAAAATTTAAATCTCTAGCTAGACACATATTTACGAAATTAAAAATTATTTATACTAATAGGCTTTCGCAGGCACTTATGAATAGTCTGACTCTAATACCGGTTCGGAAGGTTGCATTCGGTAAGAATATCCGTCAAAAAACTCGGCAATTACTCTTTTCAAAACAAGCTTAGATTCATGATCTGATAAATCTTATCCGATTATTTTAGATATGATTTATTTTCGGACGCTAAGGTAGTAAAATCCGTCCGGAGGCCTATGTCCAGAAATGGATATCCAAAGATTAAAATGTATATAATGATATTTATTGGATTTTAAAATTATATAATTGAATAATAATAAGAATTTTATATTATTTATGTGTACTAATGAAATTATTTACGAAGAAATGTGTCATTTAAGTCTTGCATTTAAATAATAAAATTTTGATAGGTATTTATTTGTTAAAATAATGTAATATATCGAAATGTAATTCAATCCAATGTAGATTATTTGCATGTTTTTGGAAAATAAAGGCTTTATTATAAGGTAGTAAAATCAGCCCGTTATGGTACTCCTAAGGGAGCAGTACAACATGGAGTACATGTTGCAAACGTATATATATAGGCGGACCGTATGTTTGATCCTCATCTTACTTGGGTAAACAATCTATCAATCCTTGAAAAATTGATTCACTAAAATTAAAACAGCCATCATTAGAGCCAGCTTGAAATAATTAAAAATCGCTATAATCTCATAACATAACCCAATAATCAAGCCAAAGCCAGTAACGGCCGGTGTGTACCGGATAACTGACCGGACCGTAGTTGATTTAACTGGATTTAACCGGATTCGACCGGATATTCGGCGTGCTCCAGTGCGGGGGTGGGGGGTAGTGACCTATATATTATAACACGCTGGAGTTTCCTTTGTTACAATATGTATTTCTGTCTGTCTGTGTACATTTTAATTGGCGGACTTTGGATGGGTTTTAAAGAAGATTAATTTATTTTTGCGTATTTTTGTGTCTTTGCTTATAAGGTACTAGCTGTCTCCCGCGGTTTCACCCGCGTTGCCGGGATAAAAAGTAGCCTATAATACTCGGGGATAATGTAGCTTCCTATTAGTGGATGAATTTTGCGAATCCGACTGGTAGTTCCATAGATTAGCGCGTTTCAAACAAACAAAAACTCTTCAGCTTTATTATATTGATGATGATAGTCTGATAGCTGTGCACAGCATTATGGTAGCCAATTTTTCTACATAAAAATTCTCGGTTTTTCTTTTATGTTGTTTATTTTAAGGTGTGTGGCAAATATTTTTTCATTCTTTCTAAACACTCAGGGATAATGCAGATTTCTATTAGTGAAAGAATTTTGTGAATTATATTTCTCTGTCTTGTTACACTAAACTTGTCACTGCATAGCTCTTTAAAAATTACAATTATAGATAACCAAACCACCGATATTCTTCATAAAATCACCTAGATAAATGTAAAATCCGCATTCAAACAATACTGGCCCCCTAAAAAGGAAGCTAAAGCAATATTGCAAATGGTTTTTTTTTTCTAATTTACAGCAGATCTTATGCAATTCATCAATTCAGAATCTTTTAATTAATTGAATTATGTATAATGGAGTGACTATTTTACCAAAAAATATTGGTTTTTCGTAGGATCTGCTGAGAATTCGAAAAAATTAATTCCATTAGCAATATTGCTTTAGCTTCCTTTTTAGGGGGCTGTTTGCTATAATAACTGACAGAAAGACAACAAAAAATAATAAAAAAAAAACAACAGTAATAAAAAAAAATACTATAAGTAAAAAAAGTTTAGCCAGTGTCACTCGGGATGATGTAAGGATTCTTACGATACCCCATACATCCAAATCTGTTCAGGCACTTATAAGATATGGTGGAATAAAGAAACTCACATTCATACATAAACTCTGAAAACATTACACTCCTTTTTTGGGACGTCGGGTAAAAAGACAGCGTTTTATAATATTCAGTATAAGGATTATGAAATATATATAATACTTATAACAATAATTCTACTATCTAAACTAATATATTAATAAATAGAAAGAGTTTTTTTGTTTGTTTAAACGAGCTAATCTCTGGAACTACCAGTCGGATTAGAAAAATTCTTTCACTAATAGAAAGCTACATTATCCCCGAGTATTATATCCTCGTTTTATCCCGGGAACGCGGGTGAATCCGCGGGTACAGCTAGTACTTATAACACTCTCTCGCTTCTTTTTAATTTAAATGATAATTAATAAAGTTATTGGCGTACATCCAACTTTATTAAGGTCCCTGACACACTTAAGGAATCCTTTGGCAGGAGTTTGCCAAACACTTTCCGGTTACAGATTTAGTTGGTTTGGAAATTCAACAGAACTGGAATGAGGAAGTACCTCCACCTTAGAGGATCATAGCCAATGTGTTCCTGCGGTGAGTAAGGTCGCCAGAGCTCCATGAGGAGACCCTGTGCTGGCAGCATCGAAAAATTAACCCAAAGAAGCAAAATGGCACTGATTCTGTTGTTAACAACTAAACTAATTTTAGCCTCACTATGTCTCTTTCTAACAAAGAACATAAGTAAAGGATGTAAAAAATTTAGTCCTGTCAAATTAGTCCAATGCTTGATTTCAATATAAAAGTCGCCATCTATCGCGGTTTAAACAAGCAATCAAACTCTTCAGCCTTATTATTAGTAGGTATAGATTTCCTACATAAATATTTACACCTCTCAGAACACAGACATGTTCATGGACACCTGTATCCTTCTAACTAGTAATACTTTAAATATTAATACATACAAGTATCAAGTGCGCGCGGTCGCAGTACGCTGACTCGGAATCCGGCGTCGCGCGTCGCTTACGAAATGTTAGCGCTAACCACCGGGAAAAGGACGTAAGTTAACACTAAATATTTTCCCTTTTTAAATTAATATTATTATCGAGTGAAATGCCAATTCGTTTTTAAAAGCTTTTATTTAGTTTCACCTGTGTCTGTACCTATAACCAAATCTTGCAAGTAAAATTTGACCCACTTCCGATTGAGCTGAAATTTTGAATGCATATGTAAATCGGATGACAATGCAATATTATTATGACATAGAGCTATTCTGATGATAGAGCCGGAAGGTGGCCATGAAAACTTTGTTATAAAACGACGCAACCCCATCGATTTGGACTCGTTTGATTCGTCTTGACGTGATGAAATCTAGATATAGCATACTTTGAATCCCAGAAAAAACCCTCGAGAACGCGGGGCTATAATAAATACAACACACGTTAAACGTTAACACAATATTATTACCCCCTTATTCATAATCGCTTTTTAACTAAATCAGTGTAATAGTGTGCCCCGTCTCACTTTTTCGATCACCAAATGTCACCTGTCAGATAAAGACTTCGGGATTTGAGCTAATCAACGTTTGATAACTTTATCATGAATAAGGGGGTAAATCTATAGTTAACACCCCAATAAATAAAAAAAAAGTTTAAAAACAATAAAAAATTTAATTCAAATGCAATTCTACAAAATAGCTAGCATTTACGTAGTTATGCGGCCGGAGCGCGTTAAGTAAAGCAAGCAAACGAAGCCGGGTCGGGGGCACAGGGTTGGCAATACACTATATTTATTTATTTAATGAAAATGAACAAATCTATAGCATTTCAAATAATATTACCAAACATTTTGTGTTGTTAATTTGCCACTAGAGTTCCTGTTCCATTATTTTATTTAAAATTTCACTCACAAACCATCTCTGTCTGTCCCTTAGAGTGCTTATAACTCAAGAACTACTGTACGGATTTTGATGCGGTTTTCACAGGTACATATGTGGATTTTTGAGGTAGGTTTCGGGTTATGTACAATTGCGCTTTGACTAAAGGGAGCTGCGCAGGTGTAACAAGTCACATACAACAATTACCATCAGAGATAAAATGCTGATAAAAAATTATGTTAATTAAATCGCATTCAATATATTGGGAAAAAATTGTGAATAATTTAATTATTCAGGGTCTAGTTGGCACACTTTAGGTACGGAAACCGAAAAACGAGGAAAAAAAAAATACAATTATTATTTGTTTAATAAGCTTATTACTCAGTCTATTCGTTTATAGTTTTATATAAGACTAAATTATTAATATTTATAAGTGTCTAATCAGGGCTTAAATCTTTTTTCTTAATATTTTAAAATGAATATAAATTAAATTTTATCACATAATAGACATAATGGTATTCTTCAAAATATCTGCCGTAATTTAATGCTTTAGAAAAAATAAAATAAATAATAATAATAACGCGCGTGCGACACCCTTGAATACTCAACGGCGAGTATGCGCCCGGCCGATATTTTTTCACTGAAGAACAAACAATGACTGGAGTCGGCATAAGCATATTTATATTTTTGATCTATTAAATTTAATGTATGCCTGTTATACATTATTTAGACCGGCCGCATACTATAAGAAATTTTCTGTCAGAAATATTCGGACGCCCGCCGGAAGGCACTTTCCTCATACATTTTGTTCTACACCCCGCATACTATCCGAAAATTCTGACGTGTCTGACGTCCAAAAATGTATGAGCAAGCGAGCGTCCGAAAATTTCTGACAGAAAATTTCTTATAGTATGCGGCCGGTCTTATTCTTCTTAACAAGATAAATTCTGATTCAGTCAATCAGAATCTATGTATCAGTCTAAACCACTGAGGCTAGAATCTTTACATTTTGCAACACAGGTACGTAGGGATGGGCTAAAATAGGAAATAACTGGCGGAGGTAGCTTGTATCGAATACACATTAGTATTTGAATTTCTTTTACAGAGAGTGAGAGTATAAATCGATATAACACTTATTAAAAATAAAATCAATGTTTCAAAACTATGTGTAGCAACATAGGATGAATGCAATGAAATACTATTTCACTTTAAAATAATAAAGTTTTTTTTTACAAAAAATTATAAGTTATCGACTCTGCGGCACCCCTATGCGAATAACAATCGCCTATCTCGCTCGCACGTTATTTCCACCCCCCCTCCCGCGCCTCGCCGCACTGCGAAGGGTTCACGACGCGTTACGGTATGTAACTTACTGATTTTAATTTGTTTCTCAATGTAATTTTTTAATAATCGTGAGATACGATAACAATTACAATATTTAATCGGGTAGTTTCAAATTGAATTCAAAGGTCATTCTTCACTAGTATATTTATGAATGAATATTTTATTTTGATAAAAATATATCCGTCTGTATCTCAGCAATCGTTGTATATTTCATCAATGTGATTGTATAGCGCTGTGCGACAGTTGTTGTACAACATTGTGGAGATGATATTTTAATAAATTAATGTCTGAGGAAAATCAAAATGGCGGATGAAAAACAATGAACATTTGATCATACATATATTACAACAGATAACCTAATAAACTTGTAAATTACGTACCTATTACTCATTTATAAACTCCTTCACATAAACTGACCATTTGACATTATGATTTATTGGCTTTTAACATCTTTTTTTATTATATAAAGGTTTAAACTCCGCTTTTTATGGTCGGTAATAAAATTATAAGCTTATTTATGTTTTCTACGTAGCACACAATGGATACTTTTGATAGCTAGCTGTTTCCATGCGGTTTTACCCGCATTCCTAATCATAAAAAAATATCAAAGTCAAAGCCATTTATTGAGTAGTAGTTGCGCCTCGCGGTTTCACCCGCGTACGCGAGTGATACCTTACTTTCTACGCCTAATTAAGGTTAAAAGTACGGAATTTACCACCGATTAGGAAGTCAGTCTTAATGAGAAGAACCGGGAAGAAACTCAGCAAAGTTACATCAAGGTTACGAATTTTTGTTTTTTTTAGGTCAATCAAGCTAACTGCCATAGATTTGACCATGTTGGCGTATCGCCGGATTTTTTATTCGCTAGCAACTACATACCAGTGGCGTGCATTGGTTTTCGGAGGAGGTAGGCAATCAAGTACTAGGAGAGTTTTATTGTATATTATCGGTGGTATTTTATCTAATAAAGATCAATCCACGTGCACTTGTCAAATGAAATGAACTATGTATATCGTGATTTTACAAGTTGTCTCAAAAAGTTCGTGAAAAGTTTTAGTACAGTGACCACCATTTTACTAAAACACGACTAAACGGTGACTGATAATTTGATAATGCGGACTATGTAAAAGTTAATGTGCGGACTAGGTATATGTAGTGTTGTATATGAAAGTGATATTATAAATAAAATGTATGCGACTGAAGGACTTTGTGTCCATGGTCATGAACAAATATTTAAAAAAGCCAAACTAGGGTTTCCAACCTCGGTTGAATCGATCGATTTTTAATCAATATTCGATCTTTTAAATCATCTTTGGAGATACGGATCGATCTTAAGATCGCCACGAAATTAAAAGATCGGAAATCGATTTTAACGAGACCATAATATTCCATTTCGAATTTTCGAATAGATTATTTTTTGCAGTATTATGTTAAATATTAAAGTTTTTTTGAATAAATTAGCACAAGTCTCTCATCAATGCCGAAATCGATGGGAGGGAGTCTAAATCATTGTTTTTCTAAAAATCTCGACAGTGTAAGTTTAATCGAATAACGATATTTGTTTAATTATTATTAGTGACCTAATAAACAGTGCATTTTAAAAAAAATATTTTTTGCTATTAATTAACTAAGAAATATATTTTAGATCATAATATAATATAAAATATAAATATTGATTTTCTAAGGATCGACCTTGTATATATTTTTTTTAATCGATATCAGTCACTTCGATTTGAATCTATCGATAATAAATTTTGTCAAAGTACGGTAACCCTATGCAATGCCAGCCGAACCATAAACAAAACAATACAAATAAATTGCGAAGTTATATGTGAGTTGCTCTAACGTTGGTAAACTGTAGTTTTTTTAATTTGGTTGGGTTACTAGTGTCACAACATAGTAGGTATGGTTACTTTTGGTCCATAAATCGCGAATGTCAAATGTCAGTGTGCTACGTATAGTAAAAACGTGATTTATGCTTTCGTCGTATTATACTAAAGAAGTGTGTGTGCGTGTATGCATATGCCGAAATCATTTTAGTGTGCGTGAATTTGTTACACGAACTCGCGAGTGCCTGCGCGGCAAAGTTTGAAATTTTGTATTGAATGTTAGGTTAGAATTTTTATTTAAAATGATTATGTAGTTTAATTGAATCAATATATCATATTATTGAATCTTATGAGGTAAGCATTGCTTATTTGCCTATATGGAATGCACGCCACTGCTACATACCACACCGCGTCACAAAGATACCACACTCCGGAACATGTGACTGGGAGCCGTATTATTTTTTATTACTTTTTTTTATTTAAACTGTTATTGGGTACCTATCTTCATTTAGCATTACATTTATTTTATAAATAAATCTATCCGTGTTTGGAAATCTGACCATAATTGGTATATTCTACGTGAAGTTATTTTAAGAGTAAAAAGTGTACTCTAACGTGACGTCACGCGGAACTTCAACACTCGATATCTTCGTATTTTTTTGTTTGATTGACAAAAGAAAAAATACGTGTCTAATATTTTTTGATAATGTAAAAGACGGACTATATTTATGCTTTTAAGTCTAGATATAGCTAGCCCATAGCTAACTATCAGTTGTGTCTAAAATTGTCAGATTCGAAGGTTTTTGTATTCTACTAAATCAGTAGGTACCTACATAGTTTAGACTGGCACATTTACGTCAAATATCTTACCTACCTAAATATGTCTTACCTGAATTTACCAATGTTTATGGTAAAAGAACATGGGAGTACATTCTGCCAGAAATTCTAAATGACTTACCCGAATGTACTTATAATAACTTATGCGAAAATCCCCATAAATGTAAGTATATTCTAAAAACACTATTTTTACCTAAAAATATCCACACTACAATGGAGGATGGCAGTAGAAAGTAGTTATATTACGGCTTTATATTGTTATATTTTCTTCAAGCGACGATATTAAAATGACAGATAAACCTAGAAAGGTTTTCGCTCGCTTTATAAAGGCTTTTTATAGTGTGTGTACTTACACTTCAATCGGGAACAACCAATAACCTAAGTATGTATTTTTTTGTAATATTTGTTTATCCCCGACTGCAATACCTTATGAAATTCAAGTTATATTCAAAATTCTACAGATTTAAGAGCTTGTTTTTCTCTTTTCAGTTAATTTATGTTTTACTCAGTCGGGTTTTTTGTTTCTTTTAATAATTTAATTTATTTCAGACTTTTTAGTTTTATACAGAAAGAGTTGTATGTATTAGTAAGTAAATGAGCGGTACGGTAAAGGAACGCTAACAACCATCGTAAATCTGTGATTTACGTATGGTAACGATTCAGTACCTACTGTCCTTGCATTAAACGTGGTTTTTTGCAGTTTACGTCTAAATGGTAGCATAAAAGTATTACAATATATACATATATGGAATGGTATATTTACAAGCTTTCATTTGATACCCATATTGTTATAATAACGAAACTTTTATTTTTAATAACCCTCCTATTTTTTTATTCTTAGGCGCTATATAAAAATAATATACCCTATGACACTCCCCCAGTCAAGACGAATCTAACGACACCTCATATGCTTAAGAGGATATAGTTGAAATAAATCGTTCCTTGAAAGGCGTGGCCTAGGCGGCCGCGCGGGGGGCACTGCCCCTAGAGAACTATCAAAGTTTTAAAAAATCGCGCCACAGCAAGATACGTTCGGGCGGACTCGGGCGACGCCGGCAGAAACACGAAGGCCGAACCGCCATCGTTTAAATCACAGAGTATATTTTATTGGAGAGCAGTATAAGTTTATTTTTTTTATTAGACTTGCAATTAACGATTTTTTACCAAAAGCTATAATAATGAACATGAATGAAATGTACTCGTATTGACATACAAATATGAGTATATTTGTATGTCAATACGAGTTTATACAATGTATATATACAGCAGGTAACAAAAAGGGTATATGACGTTTAACCAATCAGCGCGCAAAGTGCGTTCCGACGCATTCAAGTTCAAGTATGATGCCAGTTTACAATATGACGGTTTGACAACGTTAGATTATAAACTATCGAAAATGAATACGTTATATTGTTAGCAGTATGGTACAGTTCACACTATTTCGGGGAATTTATAATCTCGCTAGGTTGATTATAAACTAACGGTTTTCAAAAAAATACGGTGACATATACACTTTTATATATGTTTTTGAGTGTTTGTATATACGTATATTTCTTTGGCACGCTCTGCAGCCTAAACAGCTTGATAGATTTAAACATAATTATGAGGTGTCGTTAGATTCGTTTTAACTGTGGGACTCGAGTTAGGGAATCGGAACCGTATTTTCCCGGTCCCAAAAAAACCGTGAATTTCCGGTTCTGAGGGTTGCAATAAGAACCGATTTTAGAATATAAAGAACCGGTTCTTTCGGTTTTTTCGGTTCTTTCATTTAATTTTAAAGAGTCGTTTAGGATGCATCAGTAAATTTCGTAGAACGATCAAAATACACTATAGGTGGTTAGTGTCGCAACATGAAGCTTCTTGTGGCGTTTAAATATTATTAATATTCCAAAACGGCAGCTTGTGGCGAGCATGTTGGTGTGTAGCGTAGCGACACCAAACACCAGAAATTTTACAATTTTTTATTGATTATGTGTATAATTATTAACTATTATTACTTGATTATGTGAATTATTATGTTTATGCAATTATTGAAATTCCTATTATGTTCCTAAAATGTAATAATACCTATAAGTAATTAATTGTTCATCATCTACATATCCTGTTCCTAACAATTTGTGATCGACGCAATATGTTCGCTTCTTCCATTCTGCCTTTTTATCCGTCATAACAGCATTCGCTCCTTTCTTATTTACATCATCTTTCTCACGATCTATCCATCTCTTTTTCCATATTCATAACTCCACCCACTTCCAAATTCAACTATTTTACTCACGTGGCTTTCATTCCTCCTCATAACATGTCCGATGTCCATACCGCTACTTTCAAGCTTCCTCTGTATGTACTCATTATTAATCATATCCATTATTGTCACTCCATACATCCATCTCAACATTATCATCTCAACTGCATGTCTTTTATCCATTTTCTTTACCTAATGCCCAATTTTTTTTTTTTTTTATAAACATTTATTAAACCCAAACATCACCAAAATTACAAAGTTCAAAATCGCCAAACTGCTAATGCAGTTTGTAGGCGTAACGCTCTTGACACATAAATGACCTAAACATATATCAGCATGTCCTTGCAACACAATCACTATAATGACATGATCATATACATAAGTAGGTACATTTACTCACTACCTTTCTCATTAACCATAACACAGTTTATCCTTTATTTTACACATGAATTCAAAAAATTTTTGACAACAACAGTTCCCTTGTTTTCCGTTTCAATAGAAGTTTACTTTTAATATTCGCATCTCTCAATACACGGTACTTATTGTATAATCGTGGAACTACATATTGACGGGTTCTCTCACCATAACCATATATTAAGACCTATCATCACGGACTATATATTTTCCCCTTTAGCTTCAGAGATCCCATGGATCACATGTTTGTCTTTTGACCTGTCATCATTTCATCCAACCTGAGATGATACACTACTTTATATCACGGTTAGTATTACCATCGTTCTGTATTATGTGAACCGAGGTACGCACGGCTACAGATCAAGCTATAGTTTCCAATATAAGCTGACCTCTCATTGTAGGGAAATCCTATACAATGCGAGATCAGCTTATACTGGAAATGTATAGCTTGATGTGTGGCCATGTGTACCAGAAGTAGTAGAAGACTGGTACTGAAACTCCTCAATTAAAATAGGCACGAAAGTAGAGAGACCGCCAAAATCGCAGTGACAGTGTTCAGTTTTAGTTCAGCTAATTTTCAAGCTCTCTCCAGTTCTTGTTGCCATTTCATCATCCTACTATGGACATTAAATCCATTTTCACGGATGAGAACAATGTTATCGGTTAAAAGCATGTACCAGGGTACCTCCTTCTAATTTCCAACGTCAAAGCATCCATTACCAGCAGGAAGAGATAAGGCATCATAGCAGACCCTTAGTGTAAGCCGACACCTAAATTGAACGTATCGGTATCTATAAGTAATTTGTTATGTTAGGTATATTTTTATTTAAAGGAACTAATAAAATCTTTTTGATGATAAATAATTAAAAAGAGCAAAAGTTTATATTGAATTAATAATGGAACCTAAAGAACCGGGTACCCAGTTCTGGATTAGATCTGGAACCGAAAAACCGTTTCACAAAATATGGCCGGTTCTCGATGCCCTAACTCGAGTATATATTATTATATTATGTGGTATCTATTAATAAAAAACGAGAGGAAGTTTTTTTTCATTATTATTATAATATGGATATCAAATAGGGGAAAGTGGGGGGGATTCGTACACCGGGCAATTAGCATATAGCATTCGTGCAATGGCCATAATTCGAATACGCAACATAGTGGCGCCTTCGTATCTGTGTGTGTAATGCCCACTCACACACATAATCTAACCGCGGAGTGGCTTGCCAATGCGGCCGCCGGCTTCGATGTGACAGGATGTTACGAGTTTTTGCTTCGCGAAAGTAATTTTTGGATGCAACTTTAAATGTGTTTATCTCTATAAGTGTATTAAACTGATTCTTTGTGCTGTTTGGGTACATATTTAAGTTTATTATTTTGACATTTACTTGAAGATAATGTCAGCAGTTATTTTTATTTTCAATATATTAGTTGAATTATGGTCAATATCGAAGTTTATGTTAAATTTAAATTACTTATTAGCCTAATATTAAGGCTAGATTGTAGTATGAATAGGGAACACTAAAGAAGGTGTAACCTAGGATAAATAAAAAAAATATTAGTTGAATTTCTTGGTTGGGGTAGCTTCGTACAGGTTCGAACGGGGTGGATTCGTACTGTACGAATATACCTATAATGTACGTTAAATTTTGGTTAAGAAGCAAAGTACAGATACTGAAAGTGAAGATGAGACCGACATGAGTTTAAGAGAAATTTCCTGTCCTCCCATTGAAGAGATTGCTGAAGGATCTGATGTGGAGAACGAAACTCTAGTTATAATATAACGAATTCGTGAAAGAGAAAGGCTTTATTCTAGTGAAGTTCGAGAAGAAAAAGTCTGTCAAACTCTATGTTGGTCATGTGATTACCAAATATAATCCTACTGAGTACAAAGTTTAATTTTTATGGTACCCCTTATACACACATTTACGAAGCTACCCCGTGTGTGGGGGTACATACGTACGTTTTTTTTTTAAATCGTCATAGCTTGTCCACACTTCTTTCTATGAGCTAGTCGTCTAAGGGAATATTGTAGGCAAATATACAAGCAATCTAGCAATGCTCAAATTGTTTTCAAATAGCGTTTACTTTTTTTGCTATAGGGCTCGAAGTGGAAAGTGTACGAATCCCCCCCACTTTCCCCTAAAAGCTTGTAGTCATTTCCATATAGATATATACATATATATAATAACACGTCCCCGCCTGCAATACCTTATAAAACTCAAGAATATTCATAATTCTATAGGTTACAATGCTTGTTCTTCTCTTTTCAGTTAATTTTTCAATTGGTGTGAATGCTACCTAAATACCTAACTACCTGATGTAATTATCCCTTTTCGGAGAGTTATATATACCCTTTTTGTTACACGTTGTATAGATTTATGAAATAAACTATTTAGGTAAAATCTGTTAGAGGTAAATGCTATACTATAAATTTTAAATATTCAATAAATTAGCTTTCACCCTGTTCCCGAAATTATTACTTATTGAAATAAAAGCAAATACTAGTGCAATCATCAGTGTCTGTGTCGTAGATAGGTATACCTTTGGATAGGATAGGAGAAAAACGAATTATGTATTTTAATTATCTTTATTTATCATCTTGGGCTGCTTTATAATTCAGTTCTGACATTAGTGTTAGATCAAGAGCAGCTGAAAATTGGTTTAATTTTACAGCTCCACAACCTGCAGCTTATCTAAGTTGTTGGAGGTATTTCGTATCTTAAGTCTTTTTACATAGTGAGCAACATACCGTAAAAATCGATGTAAGGCCTGATGTTTATTCTGAAATAATCACATCAGTACTGAAGCCACAATGAAGCATTGACTCATGCCTAGAAATTTTCAACAGTTCGTTGAAAAAAAATGTATTTCAACAAATCTGTGACTGAACTTACTGAAGTTTTCAATGTACTCTGAAACAAGGTTACAATATTCATTACAAATTTAACACGAAGGCTAACTAGTCTATTAAAAATGGCGTTAAGTTCTATGTAAGGAGAAGTTCAAACCTCAGCAATGAGGATATAATATATGAGCTGTGAGGACTGGGGACATAATTTATTTTTCCACACTTGCTCGTAAAGTGACATTTATTGAACCGTTTTTAGTAACTGAATGCAGCTTATTACGCACTAGCTAGTGCTTTTTACTTTACATTACCGCACAGTTTTATGATAGGTATAATCCCAATTAAATAAGAAAAATTGTAAACAATTATTTTGGTAATACGTATTATTATTATTTTTTTACTTTCTTTTAAATTTCTCCTACTTACTGGTAGGGTATTTACATTTTATCGCGGGCTTTTGGCCAAAAGAAAAAAATGGGTAAAGTGTTCATGAGTGTGTGTTTGTTTGTTGTGTGATATTATTGGTCTATTGTCAAGAATTTGCGGACTATCCTACATGTGTTCAAGGTAACGGCTTTTTGTAGTTGGATGTATGTATTCCGAGTATTTTTAGCCTGGTGTGAAAAGTATGAGGTACAATACCAGTGGATGATAGTATTATGGGAACTGTTGTAACTGTGTATTCACTTTATTTATTTTGATTCTTAAAATATATTTTTTATAACATTAGTATAAAATATCAAAAATATTATAAAAAATCTAATCTAATCTAAAAATATTATAAAGAATATCTTTACAAAATCTAACAATGGTATAAAAAACCTAATCTTAGTGTGCCGCCGGCAGCGGGGTAGGGCCCAAGCTACCGGTGCGGTGGTTAGGGCTGCAGAGAGAGGAATCTCCTGACGATGCGCGCCGTGTTCAGGAGTGCCGCCTTCTGTATCTGACCCTTGACCCAGCCATCTAGCGAAAGCCTCTTAAGATGTTGGTCGAGACTCTTCGCTATGAGACCGTTCGCCGAAACAACTATCGGAACAATGATCGTCGAATCAACATCCCACATGGCGGTTACCTCGTGAGCCAAGTCAAGGTACTTGCTGAGCTTGTCCTTCTCGGCCTTCACGAGATTCTCGTCATGGGGGATGGTGATGTCGACGAGCACTGCCCGGCGCTTCGATCGATCTGTCAGCACGATATGAGGCTAATAAGCCTCATATCGTGCTCTCTCATCACGGACAGTACTATTATAGATCGATCCCAATAGAGCGTGACATGACAATTTTCGAGAACTGGCGCAGGTGCGTACTTATAGTACGGTATTTCGGACTATACAAGGCCGTATCGAAGAGCAAGTTGCTGGTGAATGATTCTGGCTACTAGGTTATGTCCGTGCATGTACTCACCGTTAGCAAGATGAGAACAGCCGGAGATAATATGCCTGAGTGAATCTCTGGGACGGCGTCCAGGAGCGGCATGCGGCATGCTCGACAGATGTCGACCGTACCGTCCTTCAGGATATATCTTCGGTAGTTATTCGTCTTGATAACTTCATCCGCAATTGCACAGACAAAACCTTCGGTTTCCCCAAATAGGTCACCAAAGCATAGCTAGTTCACTGACGCGAGCAAATCTACATCGGGCACTGTTAGGGCCCTGTAGAACCGCCCGTGTAGCTCCTTACTCTTCCATACGTCCCTGCGGTCCTCGATACTTAGCACCTTTGGTTTGCGCCAGTTCTCGTTTGCCAAGGATAATGGGGTGAGGCTCCTATCCACTGCCACCACATCGCGATGCATCCCACACTCGTTGTCAAGGAAATACTTCCTAAGACTGCACACCTCGCGGTTGTGGAGGTCCTTGGCGTTTAAATAGCCACGGCCTCCACATTTACGCGGGATGTACAATCTCTTAACAGACGAGCGTGGGTGTAGCATGCGATGAGTTGTGAGCAGAAGACGGGCCCTTCTATCCAGGGCGTCTAGCTCACTTTGAGTTCACCTTAGTATGCCAAAGGAGTATGTGAGCAGGGGCGTTAAAGGCGCGCACCTTGTTGCCACCCGATAATAGACTGTTCAGTACTTTTGTCAGGTGACAGAAGAAGCGCTCCTTCACCGCCCGCTTTATGTCCCCGTCCACAATACCCAACGACTGTGACATACCAAGGTACTTATGGGTTTCTGTTTCGGAGAGAGATCTGAGAGACATTATCTCAGAAACCTGTAAATTTTTCGAATTTACGACTTTCCCCCGCTGTACATGCATGACCGCATACTTATCTATACCAAATTCCATCTTGATGGCGCTACTAAACACTTCTGTAATCTTCAGTAGCTCCAACAACGAAGCCGGCAGCCTAGTCCTGAATCCTTCAGCAGAGTACTGAGCGGATTCAAAGCTAGGCAGAACCACAGATGACTCAAACTATCACCCTGGAAAATATCTCGCTGAATCCTTATAAAGTCCTGCGTGCCAGAGGTGCCATCACCACCACCTGGTTGATGAAGGACTGTGATCCACTGCCTCATACATGCGCTTAAGAAGGATCTTAAAGCTGTATCAACTTTATACAGTTCCAAGATCCTCTCCAGCCATGAGTGAGGCACCGAATCAAATGCCTTCTTGTAGTCAATCCAGGCAGCCGAGACGGCTCACCTGTCCCGCGGACCTGTTGGCAAATTGTCATGTCAATGAGGAGGAGCTCTTTGGTACCACGGGACCCAACCCTACATCCATTTTGAGAGGAGGCCAAAACGTTGTTCGAAACAATGTGCGTATTAATTTTTGTTCTCAAAATGGATGTAAGGAGCTTGTATAGTGTAGGCAAGCACGTGATGGGTCGATAGTTTTTCGCTTCCGTGGTACTATCACAAGGAGGTAACACCGGTTGTAGGAAAGTTGGCAGGGAACCAAACTCAAGAGCTTGTTGGAATTGCGTTGCCAACCGTTCGTGTGAGCATCGAAACCACTTTATTCAAAAGTTGTGCAATCCATCCGGCCCAGGACATTTCCAGTTCTGGGTCGTGCGGATTGCACAACTTATGTCATTGGGGCTGATGGTAATGGCCTCCATTGGTTCGATGGACTCACACTCACGTTTGACAACACTCATCCAATCACCCTCGGTGTGTTGGACAGGCATTGACCAGATACTACGCCAGAAATTAATCATGGCAGTAGCACTTGGCAGCTGTCCATCCAACACACGTTGGTCGGTTTCCTCCCACTTTCGGTATACCTTCCTCTGGTCACTCTGGAAGAAGTGATTCTGTTGGAATCGATCCACACGCTCTCTGTAGCGGCGAATACGGCGTACCCACGCATAAACTTTTTGCTTCAAGAAGTCAATGCGCTCTGTGACACAGGCAATGTAGTATTATTATTATTAATTATGTTAAGATTGTACCTAGGGCATCGAGAACCGGCCATATTTTGAGAACCGGTTTTTTCGGTTCTGGTTCTAATCCAGAACCGGGTACCCGGTTCTTTCGGTTCCATTAATTATTCGATATACACTTTTGTTCTTTTAATTAATTTATGATCAAAAACATTATAGGTAGTATAATAATAACAATAAAATAGTTTTCTATGTTCGAATATGTCGTAGAATGACAATCAAACAGTGATTTCTGAATCACAGCTTTTGATTTAAATAACATAAATGTAATCAAGTCTTTTAACAAACCAGTTTTTTTATTTATATTAGTTTTTTTTAAATAAAAATGTACCTAACATAACAAATTACAGTATTACCCAACTGATATGTCGCGTCGTGAACCTCGTTCGCACAGAAAAGAAAGTATGGCCCCGAAGATTAACGAAAGAATGCTTAAAACTTACAATCAACCTTTGATCTCTACTATCCTTATAGTAGAGATCTAAGGTTCACAATACACTGCAGCTGTTAGTTCCGTTTCCGTTTCTCGCAAGTCACGCCTCTCCACATGGCGCGCGCTAACATAGCGGCAGCTGCTGACCAATAGCGTTTCCCGCGCTTTGAAAATGTATCTTCGGCGCATGTACATCGGTAAGCCATATTAATTGGGTACTACTGTACTTATAGATAACGATACGTTAAATTTAGGTGGCGGCTTACACTAAGGGTCTGCTATGATGCCTTATCTCTTCCTGGTGGTAATGAATAATTTGTCGTTGAAAGAGTAGATGTTGAAATGGCTACAAGAGCTGGAGAGAGCTTGAAAATTAGCTGAACTAAAACTGAACATATGTTCTGCGATCATGAAGCAATATTGCTTCATGTCTGCGATTTTGGCAGTATTTCTATTTTCGCGTCTATTTTACTTGATGGAGTTTCAGTACCAGTCTTCTACGACTTCTGGTACCTCGGTTCACAAATGCAGAACGATGTAGATTGGATGAAATGACGACAGGTCACAAAGTAAACATGTGATCCAAGGTCAAACAAATATATAGTCCGTGATGACAGGTCTTAGTCTTAATATATGGTTCAGAATGTTGGGCATTAGGTATAGAAAATGAATGAAAGACATGCAGCTGAGATGATTATGTTGAGATGGATGTATGGAGTGACAAGAATGGATATGATAAATAATGAGTACATAAGAGGAAGCTTGAAAGTAGCGGTATGGACATGTTATGAGGAGGAATGAAAGCCACATGAGTAATAGACTTATGAATATGGAAGTGGTTGAATATACGGGAAGTGTAAATAAGAAAGGAGTGAATGCTATTATGTCGGATAGAAAGGCAAAATGGAAGAAGCAAACATATTGCATCGATCACAAATAGCTGGGAACAGGATATGTAGATGATGAACAATAAATTACTTATAGGTATTATTAAATTTTAGGAACATAATAGGAATTTCAATGATACATAATAATTCACATAATCAATTAATAATAGTTAATAATTATACACATAATCAATTAAAAATCGTTAAATGGCTCTTCACAAGCTGCCGTTTTGCTTTATTAACATTATTTAATCGCTACAAGTAGCTTCATGCTGCGACACTAACCACCTATAGTGTGTTTTGATTGTTCTACGAAATTTACTGATCCATCCTAAACGACCTTTTAAAATTAATCGAAAGAAACCGAAAGACCCGAAATAACCGGTTCTTTATATTTAAGAATCGGTTCTTATTGCAACCCTCAGAACCGGGAATTCCCGGTTCTGATGCCCTAATTGTACCTCAATGTAATTGATATGTGTGTAGACGAATCATTCTTAATTTAAACGGGTAAAATAGTTTGACAGAGCTTAGCGGTAAAAAAAAAAACAAAAGCTGTGCGCCATATTTGTTAACGTTTTCATTGTGTGGTTGATTATTATCAAAAATATACTCCAAGAAATACAAGTCTGTTTTTTCCTCTCAAGTGTGTTGAAAACCGTCGTATGATACGCGTGTGTATTGATCGTTACACTTTCGGCTCTGTTATCGCGTTCGCCTTAATACCGCCTCGTCTGTAATTACCAACATTCCACACATTAGGGAATGCAAACCGGTTTCACCGAAAATCGAAAACCGGTTATTAGGTATGGTTTTGAACAACAAAAAAAAACGGTTTCGATTTTTTTCGGTTTCTTTCTTTGTTTGGAAAAAGGAAGATTAGCCGCCGTTTTTTAAACTGACTCCAATGCAGTGAGTATTTTTGTGATGAATTGAAGTGTGTTGATGCGTATAGTGTTGAGCTGGTAAGAAAATAACTTATAATAATTTTTTTTTTATGATAGGTATAAAAAATGTTAAAAAAATATACTACTTAGGCAGCAAACAAGCGTACGGCCCGCCTGATAGAGAGTATATCATTGATATGCTGGAAGGACAGTGTACGGGATAATTCAGAGCCTTGTGGAACGCCATGCTGTCGGAGCAACTACTGTCAATGAAGGCTCTTATGTATCTGCCAGACAGCAAGCTGACTGATTGGTGTTATTTTTTAACCGTCTGCACGACAACAAAGACTGAGTAATGTTTTTTTTATCTAAGGAAAGTCAAAGTCAAAGCCATTTATTCAATTAAGGCCCTGGTAGGGCACTTATGAAGGTCAAAGCTACTGAAGTTACCACCAGTTCGTAAGTCGGCCTTCAACTGAGAAGAACAGGCAAGAAAACATTCGTATAATAATAATCACGTGTTTGTGTACACGCAAGTTATTGTGCTGCTACAATATGCTATGTAACATAATATTACGTGTGAAATGATTATTATAACATACGAAACATAATTTAATAAATGTTTAAATAAACATCATGTTTCTTCATTACTGATCTAATTTTTATTTAACATTTTAGTTTTTAATAAGCAATTAAAAACCAAGCAAATATTATGTTTTTATGATGTCATTCAAAATAAAATCAAAAGCAACGAACCGCGTAGTCTATATAAAGAGAGTTAAATAAACCATGGAAATAATAGTTTATTTAACTCTGTAGATTTATCTTTATTATCAATTTGATGAAAAAGAGATGGATGGATATTGTGAAAGATGACATGAGTATGAAAGGAGTGAATTTTGGTATAACGGATAGAAGATACGAATGGAAAAAACATAGATATTGCGCCGACCCCAAATGATTGGGAACAGGGCAGCCAGATGATAATGTTGATGATAAACCATAGCACGGTGGTAGGGTACTTTGTAGTACCCGCCTGGCTGGCTACCACCCTCAAGTTGAAAATCTGTCGCCAAGCACCTTTCGGTGTGTTCCGTTAGCTGCACTTGAGAGCCAGTTCCTTCTAGGCTTTGTGTGCTTACCACCTTCGGCCGCATCATCACTTACCATGGTGAAATTGCAATCAAACACAAGCCTATAAACAGTAAAAAAAAAAAAATTGATGTTTATTTTATACCCACTCTATTAACTTTAACTGACAATAATTCCTATTTACGATTTTTTAATCTTTGGCACGGTTATTATCTATAATTCGAGCTATAGAAATAACGTGGAAAAAAAACGAGTGAACATTTAAATAACCGGTTAACCGGTATTAAAACCGGTTAACCGGTTTTACCTCTAAAAAAATAATATTTGTTTTATCCGGATACTAAAAACTAACGGATAATGCTAGACCTAAGTAGGTGTACAATATACATACTCACTTACTTCCAAATTCACTTTGGAGGACTGCTGCTTATCCAAATTTTCGAAAAACAATTCATTATCTGCGACAACATCATAAGCTGCCAGCGGCGCTACCAAGGAAGTCAAAAATTATTCTGTGGGTTCTACCATGATCTTTTCACGACTGTAACTTTTTTGTGGAGATTGTTCCCTGTGAATCATAAATATTTTATTTCATTTATAGCACCTACAAATATTATTAATAAAAAGATAACACATAAAAAGAGATAGTTGTCCTAAGTACACCATAAGAAATACACTGTAAACTGTAGCCTATTTTAAATACTAATTTATAGTACCTACAAAATTTATTAATAAAACTTTTAGGCATTAAAATATGTATTTGTCCATACACAATAATAAATAATTATAATAATCAAATCATGTTATATTTGGTAATAAAATGTAATGTAAAGTAAGAGAATAATAATCCGCAAATATAATAACAAATTAGTTGTTATCATACTTTTCATGATCTCTCTGATCTCGGACTCGGACTCGAACTTATATATAAGTTCGTATAAATCTATCCGGTACGTGAACGATAAACTGATAATGATCTAACTGCAATATATAATTGCTAAAATAATTAAATAAGTTATCGTTAGTTATGTTATTAACGATTAATAAAAAAATATTAATATGTATTGTTAATACTTACATTTTAATTTTTGTCATGTATCGAGCTTTTGGCTCTCATTTGCTCCAAATGCTGCTTTTTGTTTTTCCTTGGTCTTTATTCTATTACCCATGTCGTGAAATTATATTAAAATCAACTTTAACACTAAACTTGACACTATAAAAATAATAAAAACAAAACTACACAACTGACTTTATATTTACAAGCACTATTGAACTAGGTTATCACACTAAACTGAAATTAATACGATATTACAAACTATAATACTATCTTTGAAGACAATAAAGAATATGCTACGAAAATATTTAATGTTTAAAACTACGAGAGCCGGCCGCAAAAACTAGCGTAGGTCCGTCGTCGACAAAGGCTTCGGCCGAATGATCCTAGCGATGCAAGAGTAGTATAATAAATACGTTCACCGTGATTTCGTATGTGCCAAAAAGAGATGTGTATAGTGCTCTGCCCGGGCAAGCCGCAGGTTTTAATAAACGACGTAAGTACCAAACCAAATATAAATTGTTTATAAAATAACCATGCAATGTATAGAAAATCTGTTCTTCACAGTATAAGAAGAATGAATTACCAATTTTTTGCATTAAATTTCACTGTAAAATTCGCCTGTTTGACGGAGTTATAGTGTAAAAGAGTTTTATCTAGAGGCTACTTTGGAATTAAACTTTATCGAGAAAATTTCTATCAAACGTGTTTTCCTTCAAGGTAACACTCAATTAAGATCTCAAAAATCATATAATAAAATCTCGGATCCCCAACCCTTGTATTAATTAAGATACAGGCACACAAAGATATCATTTTTTCTGAATATAGCACCTTAAATCCATCAAGCCGTTTAGGCTGCAGAGCGGCACAAAGAAATAGACATACATACATACATACATACACTCGAAAAACATAACCCTCCTTCCGGGTCAGTCGGGTAAAAAAATAAAATAAAAATAGCGTCGAATACCATGAATTTAGACAACGCACATTGGCTCAATGGAAGTAGAATTGTAATGGGGTCAGAATTTAATATTTAGTAAAAATAGCAGACTTGGCCCCCAGTGCACATACGAGTGTTTAATAATAACGTAGGTACATAGTTTATGAGAAATTCTTATCAGTCGTAACACATACACGTTATCATTGAGGTTACGAACACTGCCCTGGCAAACAATACATTAATATCCATGATTTTTTTATATAGTCTTAATTCGGAGATAGATTTTTTTTGTATTCGGTATTCGACGGTATTTTTTAATTACTGGCTAATACCGAACACGAGTCAGAATAAAAAAAAAAAGAAAAAAGGTTTTTTTTTATTTATTTTTTTACATTTTATTTACAATATCACTTTAATATAGTCCGCACATTAACTTTCACATAGTCCACATGATCAGTCACCGTCCAGTCTTGTTTTAGTAAAATGGTGGTCATTGTACTAAAACTTTTCACGGACTTTTTGAGACAACTTGTAAAGTCACGATACACATCATTCATTTCATTTCACTTCACTGGTGTACATGGATTGATCTTTATTGAATAAAATACCACTGATAATATGCAATAAAACTTAAAATACACGAATTTATGAAAATAAAAATGAAAACGCAACGTCACTCTGCAAGTCCCGCCAAAAAGTCCCATGGGATGACAAGGATTCTAATAATACCACACTTAGAATTTAGAAGTTATTTTAAAATAAAAGAACTGATGACATGAACCATGACAACATAAGGTTATTTTTATCTTAATTTTATCTCTATTTATTACGGAATAAAAAAAACATAAAATACAAGCGAAGGTCATAATCTAAAAAACAAAGATTTTTTATTGAAAAAAAAGCAATTTATTCAGTTTAGTGCCTGGGACGTCACAAATTAAGGTCAAAGCTACTGAACTTACCACAGCTTCGGAGGTCAGATAACAACTGAGAAGAACTGAACAGGAAAGTCATCTTTTTGTACATTTTCTGTCACCGGTGTGTCGGACAGTTGCACTTGAGAGCCAGTTCCTTCTAGGCTTTGTGCTTACCACCTTCGGCCACATCATCACTTACCATGGTGAGATTGTCAAACACAATATGATTATAAAAAAACAAAAAAAAATGTAAAATGATCTCTAGTTTTTTTTTTTTTTTTTAATATTTAATGGGTTTACGCTTGACCGCAATCCCGCCTGATGGTAAGCGAAGATGTAGTCTAGGGTGGACCGCGCGTACCCATAAGATGCCTGTTCACTCTGGCCTTGAATATACCCATGTTATAAGTGTCTGGAAACACGTTGTCTGGGAGAACATTCCACAGCTTAATTGATAATAGTGAAAGCAAGCAGTTCCTGGAATTCTCGTTTTTTCATATGTATTTATAGGACGCACGGCCCATTTGCGAGCCAACACGTTAACCATGTTATAAGTGTCTGGAAACACGTTGTCTGGGAGAACATTCCACAGCTTAATTGATAATAGTGAAAGCAAGCAGTTCCTGGAATTCTCGTTTTTTCATATGTATTTATAGGACGCACGGCCCATTTGCGAGCCAACACGTTAATGAATGTCACTAATATACCTACTGATTATAATATAAATAAATTATATTATTTTTGAATAAAAAAATAAATATAATGATAAAGCAGGCAGAGTCGGTCGCAAAGTGTATAGCTTAGAGGAGAAATTACCTCGAATGTACATTGATATTTATGCGGCTGCGCTGCACAGCATTGCAGCTCTGTTTTTTGTTATTATTATTATTACTTCTTATTATTTTTTGTTGTATTTTTACTGTCAATTATTTATTTGACTTAAGTCTGCTTTTCAGTCGCTGTTAAGTCTATCGAAGAAGTGGTCTAATTAAACTGAATTCAACCAGCTATCGCTTATTTATACCGTTAATCACTTTTAAATAAATATCCTAGGGCATTCTACACGCTACATAAAAATTAAAGATCATTATACGAGTCATCGACACACGTGAATTTTTTAAACATATACATACATTGTAAATAAGAACTAAACGAGTTGCGTGGGGTCAAAAGAAGTGGCGTAGCTAGGTAAGCAAGGGCCCTGGGGCAGAAAATAAACTAGGGCCCCAACTAAACTATTTAATTTATGTTTTATTTATTTTATTGCTACGCAATTTTTAGCGAATGCATCGTCTGCTTCTTTTTATACATCTGTGTTCAATTTATAGTTTGTAAATCAGAGTCCGAGGGGCCCCCTGAGCTTGGGGGCCCCGGGGCACTGCCCCGTCTAGCCCCTAGGTTGCTACGCCACTGGTCAAAAGGTCTTTACCTCAACATAAAACTGAACTGCACATAAAAAAGTGCTACGCTGGAATTTGTTGGTAAGTTTAAGCCCTAATAGGAGAGCACTTATGAAGGTCAAAGCTACTGAAGTTACCACCACCGCCGGTTCGGGAGTTAATCAACTGAGAACCGGGATGAAACCCAATAAATTCTTTTTTTAGATATAAGTTGTACAATAAGTATAATATTGGTATTTATTTTTATTTATAGTTTTTTATCGATATATTATTCGTCATTTGATAAGTGTACATGATTGATTGATAATGTTACTAAGTATATCCTATAATAATAATACATCATGATTAATATGACGCATATAAATATTTTATACGTTTTTTTTTACTTGTTTCCGAAACAAATTCACTCGCTTTCTAGTGGAAATGTCAATCATGTATGTACTTCGTATGTTTTAAAATTGTCTTTCTTCATAATAGTAATGTTTTAAAAGTTTTAAAAGCTATCCTTTGCTGTTACCCAGAGAGTAAGGCTTGAAACTAGGAGGTATCACTCTCTGGCCCATAAACTATCTATGTGCAAAGATTCATTTATATTTTCGCCATTATGGCGTGTGCTGTATCGAGTAAGAAAATTAACGGGGCAATTAGCGTGAAGAACACCATAAAGTATTGATTTTTATTGTTATACATAATATTAAGAAATAATAAAAACATTATTTTTAACAAAAACTTTTTTTTACTGGTTTTACTTAATCTATCCTAAAAGCGAGTTGCAATGCTACACCGCTCAGCGCACCGAGCAACCTTTAATATACGCACACAGCTGCGTCTAATTTTACGACCAAGACCACATTGATACAATAACTGCCAATTCCACACAAACAGCATTCAACCTTACATAATACAACTTAAAGTTCAAAATCAAATGTGCACTTTTAAACATACGTCATTTCATTTTTGGAACAGCGTGTAATGATATAAGAACGAGTGGAGCGTGAACAGAATCCGTAAAATTTGCTTTTGGAATTAATACTTTAAGTACTGCCCGTTAAGGTTGGGAATACGAGTGGTTTATTTATTGGCTAAGTATTTTGAACTCTAAAGTGGATAACTTAGAGTTTATATTTGATAGTTTGGGACACTGTTTGTATGCATGTGTGCTGTTTCTACGTTCAGTTAGCGGTGACGTAACCAGGCCAATTATTACTTATTCATTTTTATTTATTTTTCAGATTAGAGAAAAAAATACTGTTTTATTGTGTTGTAAAATTTTGATAGTTTTTATTAAGTTAATTTACGATTATTTAAAATGATTATATGATATTTAGAGACAAAGTCACAATTGAGGATGCAACGAGCAAAAGTGCTTGATTTAAAATCTTTAGTTTTTAGGGTTACGTAAATCATGAAGAACCTTTAACATTATACAGGGTGACTGGTAATTAGTAAACGATACTTAGACACATGATTGTACTCATGATAACAAACAACTTCCACAAAGAAACAAATAGGGATAAATAAATTAAAAAAAAAACTGATATTGTATTCTTATTCTTGTTAAGTACTAAATATTATGGGCACATGTGCTAAGTAAATAAAAAAAAAATCTTTGGGAAAGTTGTTTTTTATCATGAGTACAATCATGTGTCTAAAACTACAGTGAAGTAGAAATGAGAACGCAAGTAGAAAATTTTCTAGAAGTAGAACTTGTCGGCCAGTTAAAAATTAAACGTATCATTTGACAGAGCAATTCGTGTTTACAAATTAATAAAATAATAATAATAAATATCCTGGGACATTCCTCACACACGGTCATCTGATCCCAAACTAAGCAGAGCTTGTACTATGGAAGCCAGATAACTGATATAATACATATACTACTTTTTGTTTGTAAATGTACATACTTAATATACATAATTACAGCCAGACTCAGAATTGTTTCTGCTTTGCTGTTTTGGGCAAGCTATGGCCTTCATAAGTGCGCTAATAGAGCCTTAAATGACTTTGACTTTATAATGACAAAAATTGAACTAAAAAAAAAATCAACAATTTGACATGAGACTTGAATATTTTATTGAATTTATAATGATTTATTATTGTTATTATTTAGCTTAATTATTATTTTTAATTTGAATTAATCATATTTAGTATTTGTTAAAAATTAGTCTTATCCATTTGAGCTATGTCATATGTAAGATTTAATATTAATATTTGCACACCAAAGCTTGTTAGAGTATGCTTGGAACTCCGTAATTTTTACCATCACTAATTTTGTCACCCTTATTCTCGCAAGTAAATAAATTTTATTACAAGAAAAACTCAAAGTACGGAACCCTCACCGCTCGATACAAAATCACTCTTGGCTTCTTTTTTCTTATTAAAGCCAATACATAAACGTTAGCCGTAGCTGATTGTACAAACAATGAATGCAAAGCGGCCAAGGACGCTGAATACAGCGCATCTCATTTTAGTGGATTATTGAGAAAAATATGCGATTTTCATGTTATTTTACATAAATTTAACGTGACAAGAAATAAAAAGTACTTGAAAATTTATTTGCGTTAATAGTACATTATAATACATGTGTGCAAAGTTGGTTATTAACACTCGAGGCGGTTTCAAGCGCGATAAGGGAGCCGAGAGTGTATAATCAATGCACACGCGTGTCATACGACGTTTTTCAACACACTTGCATGGAAAATACAGACTTGTATTTTGCAATAAATGTCACTTTACTAGCGAGTGCGCTGAAAAAAATAATGTAGGAACTATGTAGTAATTAGATTTTTACTTTTAGAGTTCCGTACCCAAAGGATGTTTTTTTTTACATATAATTCTTAAAATGGCTAATTCCGGATTTCAACATAATCCTAAAACAGGGTAATACCGGTTTTTTTTTTAATTTTCTGTCTCCATCGGTAACAAACCGCTACATCTATGGCCCTACATCGCCTAGAAAGCGGCGTATGACCCGTGACAGTGTGTCTCATGGCGACAACTACGAAACCGGTTAGATTTTCGGCCCTCTTTTTTTGATTTAAGCGTGTTGTACCGTGAAAATGGGCTTTGTTTGCCGCTCGGCGCTGGATTATGCAAGATATGATTGTCAAATTAAATACGTGGTTTATTTTGAGTTTAAACTGATAGGTACAATTTATGATAATACTATACACCGTGACTTTTTATTCGTCTTAGAAACGCAGCCCACATAATGTACCCAATGAATAGGTACTAATTATTGAAAAAAAAAATGTTTTTTTTGAACATTTGTATCAGTAAAAAAATGCAAATATTATGACGCATGACGTAGTTTTAAACACCCTGTTACGAGCGCAGTGTACTCGGCTTGTGCTCTGGGTTGGTATTTTCTACCATTTTATACGTAAACTTTAATTTATTAACTCGATTTGTCGTGATTCTAATACATTTATATAATTTTTTTTATTTTCAAATTATCAAAAAAAAATTACTTCATTATTAGTACCTATTCATTGGGTACATTATGTGGGCTGCGTTTCTAAGACGAATAAAAAGTCACGGTGTATAGCTGTCCCCGCGGTATCACCCGCGTTTCCAGGTATCATATATCCCGCGTAGCCTATGTCCTTCTCCATACCATAGGCTATCTGCATGCCAAATTTCATGCTGATCCGTTGGGTAGTTGAGGCGTGAAGGCGTAACAAACAAACAAACTCACTTTCGCATTTATAATATTAGTTAAGATTAAAAGTTTTTTAATTTGCGATAATAATTAACGATTTTGTAAAGGAACTTTTAGGTTTACTACCCAAAGGGTGTCAACGAGATTATATTACTAAGCCTCCGCTGTCCCTCCGTCTGTCAGTGGGCTATATCTCATGAACAGTAATAGTCTTAGTTGAAATTTTCAAAGAATGTGTATTTCTTTTGCCACTATAACATCAAATAAAAAGAAATAAAATTACGTGTACGGAACCTACGTGTGCGAGTTAGCCTCGCACTTCAACGGTTTTGAAATTTAATTAGTCTAGGACGTGCAAGCAAATGTCGTCACAAAAGCAAAGTGTATGATAGTACAAAGTTATCTCGACAAATAAATTTCTATATGTATAAAGAACTAGACAAAGTTTTGTGCCTGTGTGTACTGTACGCATCGGGGGTAATGCCAATAATTTTTGCTGTGTAGGTGGACGGGGTAAGGTCAGCAAAACTAAATATTATTAATAATTGGATTGTTTTACAAAAAGCTTAAACCGACTTCAAAGTACACTAAGAAGTAATCAAATCCTGATCTGATGACAATGGGACCAAACGGGAAGCGTACCCTTTCAAATAAATAATTTCCAAATCGGTTAATAAATGACGGAGTTATGAGGTAACAAACATAAAAAAAGCAATAACAAGAATTGAGAACCTCCTCCTTTTTTGAAGTCGGTTAAAAAGCATTTTTTGTCCCCCAATTGTGACCGCCAAATTTCAACATAATTGGTCTAGTAGATTCGAAGCAAATCGCGTGATCCTTATATATATTTTTAACCGACTTCAAAAAAAGGTGGAGATTCTCAATTCAAAAGTTTTTTTTTTATGTTTGTTACCTCATAACTCCGTCATTTATTAACCGATTTGGAAAATTATTTTTTTATTTGAAAGGGTACACTTCCCGTTTGGTCCCATTGTCATCAGATCAGGATTTGATTACTTCTTAGTGTACTTTGAAGTCGGTTTAAGTTTTTTGTAAAACAGTCCAATTATTTAGCTTTCCGCACGCCTTTTGCATATTTTTCATTTCAACAACTATAACTAGGTACCTTACCTATGCCAAATCTTTCCCTCGTCCGTGCGCGCAATATGTTTCACTTCACGTATTGTACAGATATTTATCTTAAACTATTTTGCCGACTGTACCATCGTGACTCCATCTCAGCGTCGCGAGGCGAATAACAAAAAAGTAGGTATCTACCGTTTCGAAGGATTTCTACATAATTTATTAAAAGAAGTAAATTATTAACGCTCAGTTTTCAATAATTAGATCTTTATAACGTGGCTATGGTTGTCTTCAATTATCCTACAAATCCTACTATCCTACATGTCCTACTATCCTACAAATCCTACTGTCCTATAAACCCTACTATGCTACAAACCCTACTATACTACAAATCCTACCATCCTACAAATCCTACTATCCTACAAATATTATAAATGCGAATGTTTGTATGTGCACTGTGCATGTTTGTTACCACTGCTCCGCAACGGATTTAGATGAAACTTGCCACACAGAAAAATCATAATCTGGAATAACATACAGAATACTTGACTTACTAGTCAAAGGTGGAACTGCGTGCATAAGCTAGTCGATGTAACTGTTCCTGTTTTTCCTGTAATTACCACCTTCGACCACATCACCACTTTGTGGTCGGAGGACATTGTGGTCAAGCACATTGTTAAAAAAATCTGTAGGTGATACTGATAAAATACCCAATAGTGTATCCAGAAAAACGTACTTCTACGAAAAGATTCTAATATTCAAATGCTGGCATCATTAAAAAATATAATCGCCGCTATGTTGGCAACCCTGCAGCACAGAGCCGCGTCACTGGTAAATAATTGCTAAACTGAAATGACGTGGAGTAGACTTGACACTACATTTATTATTATTTTGTTTATCTTTTTTATATATTTTGCGTCTTACTTATAATACCCTTCTTGAGAAACGATGTATTAATTAAACTAATTAAATCTCACTATATATCTTTCTTACAAGGAACAAAAGAAAGGGATAAGATTTTAGTCCCATCAAATTAGTCCAAATTATTGTCTTCAACGTTAATATACGCATTTAAATATTTCCTATCATTTTTCAATAATGTTAGTAAGAAACAGTTGTGACTTAATTAAAAACAGAATCAGCACCATTTCGTTAAACTAATTAAATATCAGCATATTCTATTTGGCTCGAGACCAAAAGTTTGAGAATTGCATTACAATAAAGCATCGTTTATCTATTTGAGGACACCAAAATAACTTATTCACTTTGAATGACATACAAAATATCATTGCGATTACTCGACTCAAGTACTATCGAGTTTAAAATGCATTGGATGACTTATAATAAATCTTTTGTATCATTAGTTTTTTTTTGACGGGCCATTTGGCCTGGTCGGTTAAGATTCCACCTTTCGATTGCCACCCAGGACATGTTATGTGCACGAACATGTCCACATCCACATGTCCTGTGTCTGGGTGTAATTATGGATATTACGTCTGTATTTACGGACAATATAAAGTAATTAAAAAAAATAAACTCATAATACGCTAATAAGTATGAAATAACTCAAATCTGACACTGTTTTGATTTCAGATATATAAGTGGAATACGTCGTGCTCTTTTGATGGCTTCAAAACAGTGTCAGATTAAACTACCAGAGCACACCGCTAGGAGTTTGACGACAAAATATCAACTTTATAGTATAAAAAAGTGAAGACATAAATAGCACAACATTTGTCGTCTCACTTGTACACCGGGCAGCGATCCGGCCGCATTATCAGTTATTTACACACGAGAATGAACCGTAGATAAGATAAGTCAATACCTACGTGTATAACTCATGATTGTCAAACTTTTACATAGTTATTATCTTACTATTATAAATGCGAAGGTGAGTTTGTTTATTTTTTGTTACCTTTTGACGCATTAACAGCACAAGATGTTTCGCATGCAAGTGCTACCATAAAAACTTATCATGAAAGTCAAAGCAGTTTTTTCAATTTAGGCCCTTATGAAGGTACAAAATTAAATTATTCGTGAACGCAAGTAAAACCTCGGTTACGAGAATAATTTGAAAAAAAAAACCGCTATAGAAAATTATTGATTATCTATACTACTATAATAAAGCGGAAGAGTTTTTTTGTTTGTTTGTTTAAACAGGCTAACCTCTGGAACTACCAGTCGGATTCGAAAAATTCTTTCACTAATAGGAAGCTACATTATGACCGAGTATTATAGGCTACTTTATATCCCGGGAACGCGAGTGAAACCGCGCGGAACAGCTAGTTATTAATAAATTGAGTAATAGTCTGTAATTTTCAAGGTAATTCAAAGGTCTACTGAAGTCACTACTGGCTGGGAAGTCGGCCTCTAACTGAGAAGAATCGGCAAGAAATTCAGAAAGATTTATTTAATAATTTAAAAACCATATAATAAAAAAAATATTACATCGAATCGCCTCCATACATCTTTGTGATCTAAAGTCGTCACATGGCGCGTCGCAGAGCGAGTGTATTGTGAACTTAAACTAACCGCCTTGATACTTGTTATTATTATTATTACTTATTTAATTTACTATCAATAAAATAAATAACTACAATCTTTAATTGATAATGGGTCGAGAGATGGCAAAAATGTTTGTCTGTTATCATGTTAATTTTAGGTACTTATTTTTATGAGCTAGGTTATTAGCCACAAATGGCTTTTACACGCTTAAAATATATTCGGTATATATAGAAAAGTACGTTAATATATATATCCCTAACATCGAACAAATAACCCAAGGAAACGCAATGAATACCTAACATTAATTTTGTTTGGAATCTATTCCGCCAATTGCCCACCGACCACTGACAATGCGCTCTGATTCGCTACGTCAAGGACACACTAAACATTTAGATGCAGCGATTGTTCGGTAATGTTATTAATCAATGCAAATACACTTACTAGTTGCGGAATTGGATTGGTCTGTATTACAGCTATAAAGAGATTTTCCTCGATGACCTCAGGGCTAATGGGCGTGGAGGTATTCATATTTCTTTAAATTATCACTTAATTTGCGTAAGGGCGTAAACGCCATTTAAGTGTAACTCATTCTCGTACATAAAAAAAATACTACTTCTTTGAAAGGATCAAATGTAGCTCAGAATTCGATCCAGACATAAGTATAAGCTTGGTACATAATAAACAGGAAAGTTGTTAACATAAAACAGCGATAATGCGGTCAGTCGGTCACATTATATTTGTTTGATAACGATAAATTAATTTAATTTTATAATTAATTAAAGGCCATTTGTTTAGGAGTTTAGGGCGATGAAAATATAAACAAACGCCGTTCACTCAACTATTGTTTATTTGGCACTGTTTCACATCACACAATTTGTATAAAAACCTAAATATCAATTTAAATTATGCGGAGCACTTGTACATGGTTAGACAGCGAATGCTAGAGAGATGAAAGAGATAGATATAATTTTAGTATAACAGATATACTAAACACCTTTTTATTTAATCAATCTAATCCTAGCTATAATATTAGTTAGGATTAGGATTCAAGTTATGCTCTAAAAATTCACATCCTAATAATATTACGAGAGAAAAGCTGAACCGATTTCGAAAATACTGGGAGCGGAATCTACTTTATAATAAGTAGAATAACTATTGAAAGTGAAGTCGAAAATATAACTACAAAAATGCACAAAATAATTCAAACACTTAAATATAAATTATAACAAATAAACCAACGATCAAGAATATACAAAGCACGCTAGCTTCAGTGCCATAACGTACTACAAAATTACTCTTTCGCCGTGCCAAGAGACATTCACGGTTAACTCGTCGCTATAAGGCTCATTTCAGTTTGTCGAGCGAAGGCAATAGGTATTCGGGCTGTGGTCCAAGTGTGGAGATAACAATAATATATTATATTTTATTTATTTGTTTAAGGATTTAGGTTATTGTGTAGATTTAAGAACTGGCGCACGTGCTAGTCTAAAATAATAATAAATATACTTGATATACTGCCATCTGGTCACAAACTAAGCAGAACTTGTACTAAGTCTCTTAATCCTAGGTCAGATTAAGATAGAGAAGTCAAGTAAAATTGAAACTTAAATCCTAAAGGCCTTATAAAACACTATTTGACTAAAAAACTGTATAATTCAATGACGTTTGTTTGGTTTATAAGGAGGTAAAACGCCATGCCGCCCGCTACCGCTTATACCTTACAGCCGTGCCTCGACCGTAATTTCATCCATGAAATAGTTGGTGTTACCAAATAGGGATTAGAGCGAGAGGGAAGACAAGCGTTCGCGTGCGAGCGGGACGGCTATAGCGAGCGGACACGAGCTCTCGATTTTCGACGTTTGCATGTAGTGTTTCTTTTTAAGTTTTGTATGTGTTTGTTTTGTGTATGTGTGTTACATTTATAATGGATTCGATTAATTTGCGACGGAACATTATAATTAGATTTTTATTATACTAATATAGTATTGCCTGCGGTTTTGGTCGCATTGTAAACAGTTGAATAGAAGTTCTTAGTTTTTTTTAATATGTAAGACGCGCGTCCCAATCTGCGAGCTACGGGATCAATATTAGTATAGTTTTATACTAGGTTATTGTATCATCAGAAGAATCCACACAAGTTTCTAAACGACTCCAAAAAATGAGGAGATTCTATGTATACTAATAAGTTTTTTGTTAAAAATTTCATTTTTAATGCAAGCTTTTTTTGTTGACTGTACTTGCATTGTCATCCTATACTAATGTATACAAAATATCAAGTCAATACGACCACTGGAAGTGGGTGAAATTCGACTTGTAAGATTCCACCCGAACATAGTTACAAACATACATTGCAAGATTTGCAAGTTAAATAAAAGCTTGTAAAATCCGTGTCAGATCCCTCGTAATATACCTTTTAGTGCAACCCCACTTTTAAGGCTTTTTTTTTTTTGTTAAAAGTCGAGGTATGTAAAAATATCCTATGTTAATTGGTTGATGAATTCTCGATTGCTTTTGCCGTTGATGTGTGTCAAGAGACACTAACAAATACTTAGTGGTATAGAAGAAGATATTAAAGATTTGGCCAACCTAACTGGTCTACCTAGCTAAAAATTGGTGCCGATTCTGTTGTAAATTGCACTAAACTAATTTTAGTCACATCTCATCTCTTTCTTACGAACATGATTGAAAAAGGATAGAACATATTTTAAGTTGTCAAATTAATCTTTGCCGTCTTATTTTGCGTGTATTTAGGCGTGACCGCGATAGATGGCGACTAAATTTATATTGAAAACAAGCATTGGACTAATTTGACAGGACTAAATTTCTCACATCCTTTCTTTGTTAGAAAGAGACATAGTGACATTAAAATTAGTTTAGTTGTGAACAACAGAATCAGGGCCATTATTCGACCTTTTTGGTACTAGGCGCACAGATCGCGGAAGAGAACATTCTATAATATTAGCAAGTGACGTGATAATGATCCTCGTTGAGCGGTGACACGTTGGTTATGATTGTAATTCAATAAACTTGGAAGCAAACATTTGGTATGAATTTTTGAGTAATTTATTTTGATCTGAAACTTTGTATAGAGAGTCTGTACCTGATGTAGTCTTTACCTCTTTCGATACCCTTTCCGTTACACGTTGTAAAAGGTACGACACTTTTTTTAACGGAAAAATGTAACGTCCCTTTAGAGGAAAGGATGGCTGCAAGGAATTTGAATAATAGGTTTTTAACATATCTATTGCTGTCGCGCTGTGCCCGAGCTATCCCGCCCGATGGCGATAGAGACAACTACAGCTCGGACCGACTATACCTATTTAAATTAGTAGAAATCGCTATTTCGTAATCCCCAGTTTTCTCCTCCAAAACTAGATCGGTTTAAAAAAAAAAAACAAGATTCATAATAAGAAGGGCTCTAGCTATGTCTGTCGGTTTTCCTTTGTTTTTTTATATTCGTAAAATTTGTACGCTGTACGTCTGATAAGGGCGTTAAAAATGGTAAGTTTTTGTGATTTTAGAAGGCTCGCAATTCTTATAATAATTAATTTATGGAGAAAAACAAAACCGAGAGACATACAGTGGTACCTACAGATTGCATGGTAAAATAATCATTGCTCTAGTGTCATTATCCAGAGAGGAAACTAGGGATTACGTTTGTATGGAATAAACGCCACTAGCATTTCCTCGCTTTTGTTACCTGTTTTCCCAGACGTAGTTTGTATGAGATAATTTTAGTACAGTCTAAAAATAAATAAGTTTTAAATGCAATACTCAACTCATCGTGTCCTATACATTTTTAACTATACATTGTATTACGCATCGTGTGAAACAGCCATAGAGCCGCCGCGCTTCATCCGGGATCCGGGCTATTGTCAAAAAGCGACACCCTACGATTTTCTACAACTTATTTCCAAAATTTTACGCTTTTTACGATTTCGTACCCAAAGGGTGCCAACAGCACTCTATTACTAATCCTCCGCTGTCCGTCCGTCCGTCCGTCTGACAGTGGGATATCTGTATCTCATAAACCGTAATGGATAGACGGTTGACATTTTCACATAATCGAATAAAAAAAACGCCAACAAAAAAAAGTTTTTTGTATTGACAATAGACTATAGACATAGCTTTATTTGACATCACAAAAATTAAAATTAAAAATTACAATTATGCAAACAACAAAAACAAAAACTGAAAATAAAAAATAAAAAGAAATAACACAAAAAAAACACAAAAGCTTATAATTACGATATGCCACAAAAGAAGAAAGAAATAGCATAGATATTTGTGGTGTGATGCCAAAAAGGACCCCAACTCAGCATATGCTGTGGCACGTAGGTACCATCAGCACTGATTTTCAGTGGAGCCCGAAAAGTTGAGATTATTTAGGGTACTTTTATTATTTAGACGAGTATTGGGGGGTGGGGGGGAAGTACTATAGCGGCGTTTTTTTTATTCGATTTAAATAATGGCAATAGGAGACATTTGAAATGTTCACAGAGTGTGTATAGTCGATATAAAAGCAAATGATATATTGTACGGTGGTACGGAACCCATAATGTGCGAGTCCGATTCAAAAATTCAATTCAAAATCATTTATTCAAGTGGACCTTCGCAGGCACTTATGAAAAGTCCGATTCTAATACTCTAATACCGGTTCGGAAGGTTGCATTTGTTGAGAAGAGCCGGCAATAACCTCAGCAATTACCTACTCTTTTCAAAACAAGATTAGATTCATTACATAATATTTACATTCTAGTCGCACTGACAACAATTGCGTGCCCCGGCGCGGCGGCAAATTCGAACATTGCCGGCTTTTTTAGTTTTTTATATTGTCAATCTCACCATGGTCAGTTCAGTGATGTTGTGCCAGAAGGTGGTAAACATACAAATCCTAGATGGCTGGCAGCCTAAGTGACAATTCAACTTGAGGGCCAGACGCCAAAGTACCCTAAAAAATTGAGTTAGGTTTCGGCCCGCATTCAATTCCACTCGTGAGACGTTTAGCAAATGGTCTTTTTGTAGGCCTTCGGTGCCCACTGTCAATACGAACAAAAACAATGATATTTGGTTCGAAAACGTACTATGTACGCAAGTTAGATAGTAATGGAGACAAATCCTAATAGGTAATTATCCAGTTGTAATCATGTGAAAAAACTTAAACCGACTTCAAAGTACACTAAAAAGTAATCAAATCCTGACATGATGATAATGGGACCAAACGGGAAGTGTACCCTTCCAAACAAAAAAGAATTTTCCTAATCGATTAATAAATGACGGAGTTATGAGGTAACAAATATTAAAAAAAAACATTCAACCAAATTGAGAACCTCCTCCTTTTTTGAAGTCGATTAAAAAGACAAAAGGCCTGAAAAATACCAAAATAAAACATACACATCGAAATGGGAACATCCTAAAAGTATTATTCGTTTTGATTCTAGGGTGGTATGAAAAAAAAAACAGAAGACCAGATCTAATGTAACAGGTGAATGCAACATACCTCGCCATGCTGACCCCGACCATCTGGCGTGTTCTCGGGGAGGAAATACAGACGCAGGCTCACGAGGGTCTGATCAGACACCCGATCCGTCCACAGGAGTTGGAGTTCACCTGGGGAGATACATGAAACAGTTATAACAGTACTTCCTGACGGACCAATACCCGGGATAACGGATTCCTGTGTTAATCCGGAACATCTTGCCTATTTCTGAGAAGAGCCGGCAAGAAACTCGGCAATTACAGTATGAGGCACGAGTCGTGAGCACTAATTGACACCAGCGCAGTCGTTAATTTTTCGGTCTATTTGGCGGAATGAAGAAGGGGGGAGCGCCGAGCTGCACACGATTGGTTCGTCAGTCGATGCTCGTCGTCTATTGGATTTTCGCGTTTCATTTGGCTACTGTAATTTGGCCTAAAGTACATGCGCGAGCTTGCCCCCACTACTGCCTATCTGTGCTCACGACTCGTGCCCCATACTGTACTGTTTTCATTGCTAAGATTCCATAACATTCAAAAATCTCCTCGATGCTGCCGAGCCGATCATCAGCAGGCTAAAGGAGTATCCTCTTTGGATGACTAAACTAATGAGATGGTAGAAAAAGCTCCCCACCCGCTGGTCTCTGAAGGCCTTGGTTAGTTTTGATGATAATGTGCTAGCACATCGGCGACCTCCACGGTCCCATTCCCATAGTTTAGAATGACCATTTGGAGTTCAACTTTTGGGTGGGCGTAGCGAGGTACGGGCAGGGAGGGGCAGCTGCCCCTCCTTAGAAGAACGGTCGTTCGCTGGTAAACTGTAATTCTGACGAGCTTCATAGCTTGCTTCTTATAAAACCTAAGAAACTAACAGGCTTTAAGACTGGGATGTGATCTCTAATATAAGGATAATAATCTGGATGTTCTTTGTCTGCCCCAAATATACAACCCTGGCTACGCCCTTGGGTAGATACCATTCGTCAGAAAGATATTTTTGAACGGACTAGAAGATCTTTTACCCACACGCGGACCACAGAACAACTGACTCCATTCCATCCTCAGGCTACTCACCAATAGAAACGAGCTCAGAATCCTGCCATATCCTCACGAAGAAGAAGTCCCCGATAGCGACGATGCGGTCCCGCTCGCCAGTGAGTCTGATGGCCTTGTAGAACGTGTACTGGCCGTGTTGACCGCACGGTGCTCCTACGAGCTGGTGGAAAAGATCTTTGTTAAGTGGCGCTAAAGATAACAGCATAGCTAGAGTACAGCAAGGGGTTCTTCTGAAAGGTTTGAAGAGTTGTTTGCAGGGTCAGTGTAGGGCATGAGTGAGGCCCTGGTGTAGGCTACGGTCAGTAACCGCTTGCCATCAGGCGGGCAAAGAGTAGCACGGTTACATAGAAAATATCAAACTACCAAAATGTATCGCATATTTTTTCGACGACTTGAGAACAGTTTTTTTTATACCACTAAGGTGGCAAACAAGCATACGGCCCACCTGATGGTAAGCAGTTACCGTAGCCTATGGACGATTGCAATACCAGGGGTATCACTTGCGCGTTGCCGACCCTAATTTCGGATTAGAGTACCTAAATGGTTATTTTATATTTTTGTTAATTCACTTTGAGGTCGGTTTTAAAATTACTGATTACGCGTTGGTGTAAAAGGAGTCAAGATTATTGCTTTCTTACAGCGCATCACTTGTTACTATTTGTTTGTTTCGTTTTAGTTAAATAAATATTTTCAGGATTTTGCAACTGACTTATGTCATCCATAAGTCATGTTTTGCGTTGACATTTAAACAATTGAACTTCAATCCTATATCTACAATGCACAAAGTTAATTATCGAGTAACACAATCTCTTCATACTTTTTGCAGTATATAAAAATTTGCATATACTACAAAAACTGGTACATCTAAAATTGTAACATAATGCAATATAATAAATGTATAATCTGTATTGTAAATACACGTTTGTATCGCCGGATGTGGCCTGTTTTGAGATGTACGGTTGGCAAAAAAGAGATTGAATTTGGTGGATCCATTATTATCTACAAAGTTTACATTATTCGTACAGAAAACATAATCTCTTTTATTAGGTATTAATTGAAATATTCTTTTCAATTAATTATATAAGTATAATTGAAATTGTTTTACAAAAAACTTAAACCGACTTCAAAGTACACTAAGAAGTACTCAAATCCTGATCTGACAGTGGGGCCAAACGGGAAGTGTACCCTTCCAAACAAAAAAAGAATTTTCCAAATCGGTTAATAAATGACGGAGTTATGAGGTAACAAACAAAAAAAATACAACCGAATTGAGAACCTCCTCCTTTTTTTGAAGTCGGTTAAAAATGCAGGACAAAGCACTAAAACATACATATAACCACATAACGCAAACCTGAAAGGGTTTATCGTTAGGGTGTATTTTGTAGTATTTTGCTTTATATTTAGCGATTTTGTTTTATATTTTGTAGTATTTTTAAATAAAACACTAATGGAAAAATACTGAAACGCCACTTGCACTTAAATTTTTGTTAAACAGCTATTTGTGGGATTATGAATTGAACAATTAAATTTTAAGTTTGGGTGTTTACGTTTTTTTACTGACTTCAAAAAGTAACTATGGTCAACACGTATTTTTTTATCTTTTTTGGATTCCCAAATAAATAGTCAAAGGGGATTTGTTCACTTGTAAAAAATAGCAAAAATGCATTAAAAAGGTTTTCGTGTATCAGTATTGTCTACACCAGTACAAACTCGGATAATAAGCTAACGACCCTCCTGATTTTAAGCAGTTATCGTTACTGGAAATTAATAACAAGATTGTTCTATTGAATATTTTTTGAAATTAATTTTGCTAGTGAACGTAAAACTGAAAAAAACTAATATAATTTTTTTTATGCTAACCGTACAATCAAACGCACGACCTCTGAATCAATAAGTATAAAATTGAACCAGCCCCCGGGCGGAGAGGGACGGGTTCATACGAGCGACAGAGACGGCACGAGATAGGCCCGTTGTCCACGCACAGGGACGGAATATAGTTTTAATAGCTTTTTAGAATTGTTTTCTGAGTCAACATATGTTTAATTAAAAAAAAAAATGAACGGTGCTTCTTCTTTACGGTTTTTACGGATATTTTTTTGCGTTTAAAGTTATTCCATCAATTTAATGTGCAAATAGAACAAAGGCTCTAACTAGCACAGTTTTTTAACCGACTTCAAAAAAAGGAGGAGGTTCGCAATTCGAATGTATTTTTTTTTAATGTTTGTGACCTCATAACTCCGTCATTTATTAACCGATTTGGAAAATCCTTTTTTTATTTTAAAGGGTACACTTCCCGTTTGGTCCCATTGTCATCAGATCAGGATTTGATTACTTCTTAGTGTACTTTGAAGTCGGTTTAAGTTTTTTGTAAAACAGTCCAATTATTTAAATCATCAACATTCGTTTACAAACAAACTTAGTTAAGCGGTCCAGTTTTCTACAACAGACCGAAACCCAAACCAAGAAATATCTCTAAAACTGTCACTTGGCCGACAGACTTCAATTTGAGGGTAGCCAGCCAGGTGGGTACTACAAAGTACCCTACCACCGTGCTATGGTTTCCTCACGATGTTTTCCTTCAACGAAAGCTCAAGCTCATTTTAGGAATCGAACCTGGGACCTTCGTCTCGGCATCAGACGCAAAATATTGTAGAAACTAGTTGTCCCACGCGGTTTCACCCGCGTTCGATAAAAGTAACTTATAACCATAGAAATAACATAAATTGTTATTTCTATGGTTTATAACACTTAGGGATAATGTAGCTTCCCATTACTGAAAGACTTATTCGAATCCGACTGACAGTTCCGGACATTAAGGTGGCCCTCTGTGGCCGGCGCAACTTCAACGCAAGCATAGTCTAAAAGCTTGTTGTTTCATCCAACGTAATGTTTGACTGCGAAAAAAGAGAGACAGCATCAGGGTCGTCGGTTATCAGTCGGTAAATTCCGCTGATCACTCGCAGCCGCTTCGCTAGGTCGTCATTCATGATTTCGCATTCATAAAACTTGTTCCAGGAGTATACTTCTTGTGAAAAAATCTTACATGTTTGTGAAAAAAACGTTAGTTATTTAGAATCTCCAATACATTTGCAAGCCTGGTATCTAAATGTTTTCTTTACTTTTACAATTTATAGGTACATTAGATATGGCCAAAGTTCAGGCAAAAACGCTGTTTTTCGGAGGCTTTGACTGAATTTGTTTCACACTTTTTTTAAATTACGCCTAGATACACGGCTAGATATAGCGCACAAGATACTAATTTGTTCAAAACATGTTTAAAAACGCCATAATAAGTACAGAGGTTTTGTATGAAAAGTATGACGACTTGAGTCCTCTTAACGCGTTTTAACAAACAAACAAAATACTGTTCAGCTTTATTATTTTAGTATATATAGGTGACTGGTAATTAGTAAACGATACTTAGACACATGATTGTAGTCATGATAACAAACAACTTTCACAAATAAACAAATAGGGATAAATAACTAAATTAAATAAAAGCTGATGGTGTATTCTTATTCTTGTTATGTACTAAATATTATGGGCTCATGTGCTAAGTAAATTAAATAAAAATGTTTCATTGGGAAAGTTGTTTGTTATCATGAGTACAATCATGTGTCTGAGTATAGTTTACTAATTACCAGTCACCCTATATAGATATACAATATAGATAGATAGATACTATAGATATGACCTTAAATTGCCGTATATAATCGTACTGCATTAGACTTAATTTGTATGTATGAATCGACATTTTATTTCATTTTGTTTTAAATAAATATTTATTTTTAAAACGAGTTTATTAAGTACCTATTCTATCTGTGACCTGACTTCACCTTCCTCGATGACACGACTAACTAACGCAAAAACTGTTTAACAAAAAACTTAAACAGACTTCAAAGTACACTAAGAAGTAATCAAATCCTGATCTGATGACAATGGGACCGAACGGGAAGTGTACCCTAGAAATTTCCAAATCAGTTAATAAATGACGGAGTTATGAGGTAACAAACAAACAAAAACATACAACCGATTGTTAGATATTTACTAGATATTTATTCATATTGGTTGGATAATATTATTATGGTAGAAGGATTGAGTGATGTGGCAACACTGACCATAACGCAAATAGCAAAGCATATAAAAGTGAGGGTATTTGTATTTGTAAGAGTTAGTTTTTCACAAGCTCTCGAGCTAGACACAGATCAGTACGATCATTGTTTTACCCGGTTCTGTAACTTATTATAAGTTAAGACTAAGATTGTGAAGTGAAGTGATTACCTAATTAATTGTAATATTATAACAGTAAACCTATCGGGGCCCATGAGGAGTTTGTTGCGTCGCTTCTTCTCCTCATACGGGAGTTTTCCGAAGCGATAGTATTACGTTGTTTCATTGCCTGCACTACGCCCACCGAATCCTGATACCACAGAACCTTAATCATGGTGTTTGTATCGCTTGGCAGTCGCTGACGCTATTATCAGAAATTGGGATAAAGAGAGGCAATGAAAACCGTACTTGGATTGTTTCCACATAGTTTGAAAAGACTACGTTCCTGAGAACTTTGAACAAGTAAGGAACGAAAGAATAAAGTCTAATCAAGTGATTTGATACCTTAAAATAAGTGCATTTGTGGGTGGTTGTGAAATGCGCGTGCCAATACACGAATGTTAGACGGAATAATAGACCGATGACGGCGCGGGCGGCACGCTTGCAGTAGTTCATGCTGGTAGCGACCAGTGACACAAGTTGGCGCCGGGTGTGCCATGCGAGTGGCTATCTGATGTACATATAGTGGTGCCTGAATGTTGGTGTATACAAATTGCCTGAACACTTATCTGGTGAGTCGATTTCATGTTGATTGTTAATAGATTGTGAAAATATCTGGGGAACGGTTAAATAATTTAATTATTGTTGAAAATATAGTCAAGTTAGCTAGATTTTATTGGTTAAAAGTATAGTGTAAGCTCAATTATTTATTACAATATGTATAGGTACGTTGGGTACCTATTTAAAATTCTATACATATGACCCTATAATAGGGTGTAGCAATTTAATATGATATATATCCTAGAAAGGAAGGAAGGAAGATACTTTGTAAAAACATAAGTTTTAAAATGAATTACTATTCACTAATTGTGCGATAAATTAATTCATTAGCTATCTAACTAGTTGGGTGATTCTCCTTATTTTGCCGGTTGCTCCATAAGTGTATTTTGTTGAAAGAATTCCCCCAGATCTATTGACACAGTGATAGATATGAAATATTTATAGGACGTTCAAAAGACAATGTTTTAAGGTTGAGACTTGAGTCGGTTCATGTACCGGACTACAACCCGGATAACAAAAATATTTTGTTATTTTTTAGTGTTTTGTATTGAATTAATTAACTTTGAATAAGTACTACCGTGCTGGGTTAATCTGAAGTAGCAAACGTGGAATGAAGTTAGTAGTAAATTTTATTTGAGTGTGTTATAATAATAATAAATAAAATAATAAAATAATAAAATACATTTATTTCAAGTAACATTCGACTCATAATAAAAATTGTAACAAAGTGATAATAGAATATATGTTATAAAAAGTTATATATGACTCTGATTAGTTTCTTCATTTTGCAAAAAATATAATTTATTGGCATACAACATTACAGCTTATTTTTGAATCCATAGGCTCCCGAACTATTAAAACTGTGTTTCTGGTTTTAATTGTAAAGTATTTTGATAATTATTTTTAAATTGAATACATAGCTGACTGCTAGATATATACATGACTAAAATGAAAAATGAAATGAAAATGAAATGAAATGAAAAATGAAAATGAAAAATTAATTTATTTCCACCAGAACGCACAGAATAATAATATATAGGTACACACAAAATAATAACAATAATAAAGAAAAATAAAACAGTAGCAACAATAATAATAATAGAAATCTGTGCGTCGCGGTGTAAAAAAGGCCCCGACTCAGTATAAAGTTGTGGGAGCTACCCACAACACTGGTATTCTGTCGGCACCTTGTTATGCGTAAGTCACGAACATCGGCGAGTAGGTACAAGAAATATAATAAAATGCAAAAATCAAAGCAAGAAACCAGAATATAAAAAGAAGGTAAAAATTGCGAAAATCTTGGGACAAATAATTTAAATGACATGCAGTGAAAGATTTAAGTGCTGTTAAAATGAAAACGAATAACTTCTATATCAACCACTAAAATGAACGAAAATAGAATCAACGAAAATGGTGGTAATAGGTAGCTCATTCGACAAACGTATAGTCTAAAGTACCTGATCAACATGTTTCTCCTGAGAAACAATTTCTAATTAACGAAAATAACACTGTTAATTTTTCAGTAAATATTAGTGATTTTATTTTAACATATTTAAAAGAAACTTACAGCTTATACAAAAATAATAGAACAGATATCATGATTCATTTGAATAATTCAGAACTTGCTGGTAAGGGTTTGCCATGAAGAATCTCAAAAACAACTAAAAATCTAAAATCGTACTTAATTTATTTAGAGATATTAATATTAAATTCACAAGAAATAGGTACTTAATTTGGAAAAAAATAAAAAAAATAGATTTATGAGTTATTTTAATAGTTCAGTTCTTCTGGGCGTATGAAGCGGTTCCAGTATTCACACTATTCCCAATTTAATTCAAGGTTCTTAAGACTTGTATCATTTTCAATGTACAGTTAAATTAAGGGTTCAATTTACAGTTCAATTTAGAATTCACTTTAGAGTTAAATTTAGAGTTCAATACAGTTAATTTAGAGTTCAATTAAGGGTTCAACTTACAGTTCAATTTACAGTTCATTTTAGAATTCACTTTAGAGTTAAGAGTTCAATTTAGAATTTAATACGGAGTTCAATTAAGAGTTCAATTTACAGTTCAATGAGTTCCAATTTTAGAGTTGAATTAAGGGTTTAGTTTACAGTTAATTTAGAGTTCAAATAAGGGTTCAACTTACAGTTCAATTTAGATCTATTAAGGGTTCAATTTACAGTTCATTTTAGAATTCACTTTATAGTTAGAGTTCAATTTAGAGTTTAATACGGAGTTCAATTTAGAGTTTAATACGGAGTTCACTTAAGAGTTCAAGTTAGAGTTCAAGTTAGAATTCGAGTTCCATTTAGAGTTCAAGTTGGAGTTCAAGTAAGAGTTCAAGTAAGCGTTCAAGTAAGAGTTCAAGTAAGTGTTCAAGTAGGAGTTCAAATAGGAGTTCCAGTAAGAGTTCAAGTAAGAGTTCAAGTTAGAGTTCAAGTTAGAGTTCAAGTTAGAGTTCAAGTTAGAGTTCAAGTTAGAGTTCAAGATAGAGTTCAAGATAGAGTTCAAGTTAGAGTTCAAGTTAGAGTTCAAGTTAGAGTTCAAGTTAGAGTTCAAGATAGAGTTCAAGATAGAGTTCAAGATAGAGTTCAAGATAGAGTTCAAGTTAGAGTTCAAGTTAGAGTTCAAGTTAGAGTTCAAGTTAGAGTTCAAGTTAGAGTTCAAGTTAGAGTTCAAGTTAGAGTTTTAAGAGTACAAGTTACGAGTTACGAGTTCAAGTTACGAGTTCGAGTTACGAGTTCAAGTTACGAGTTCAAGTTACGAGTTCAAGTTACGAGTTCAAGTTACGAGTTCAAGTTACGAGTTCAAGTTACGAGTTCAAGTTACGAGTTCAAGTTACGAGTTCAAGTTACGAGTTCAAGTTACGAGTTCAAGTTACGAGTTCAAGTTACGAGTTCAAGTTACGAGTTCAAGTTACGAGTTCAAGTTACGAGTTCAAGTTACGAGGTCCATGTAGAGGTCCATGTAGAGGTCCATGGTCCATGTAGAGGTCCATGTAGAGGTCAATGTAGAGGTCAATGTAGAGGTCAATGTAGAGGTCGATGTAGAGTTCGATGTAGAGTTCGATGTAGAGTTCAATGTAGAGTTCGATGTAGAGTTCAAATTCGTTTTCTTGACGTTAACTGCGCAGAAGATTAGTAGTCGCAGCTCGTTAAAAATGAGCGTTGGCGCCCGAGTAGTCTGAGTCTGTTAGCAAAAGCTTTGTGTGGTGTACTTTTATAGAAGTTAAAACTATAAAGCTGAGGCTTTCTCCCTTAGGGTAGTGTGTGTGTAACAAAGTGTTTGGTGTAGCTGTTATGATTGGTTGATCTTAGTAAAGTTTACATTTGGGTTTCTTAACTGTACTTCCTGCCTGAGATTTATTTTATTTTATTTTATTTGCTTATGGAAACTAACAGCTAGGTTCTTAATTAACAAAGTTATAATTACATAGATATTGAAAGCTAATTAAAAGTTTCCACAGATATAAGAATAAGTAGCAAAAATAAAGTAGACGGGGGGAGGCACACACACAAGTGAACTGAATGAAACATCTTCATTCGAAATAAAATCTGCTATATGATCTGAACACTATGCACTCAAAAAGCAACACACAATTAGTACTTGGTTTACTTTAGTTTACTTTGAATTAACGAGATTTTCCCTTCATAAAGTTGATAAGTAGGAATTAACTCTAGATCTCTGGTTAATATGAGTAAGCGTTAGAAAAATGATCAAACTAAATCGATTAATAGCAAAATTGGCTCGCAAATGTAGGCAGAAATGGCCAAGTGAAATGATCTATTACTGTGCTGGACTTCATTGGTTTCAGGTATATCTGTTAGAGCTTTTCACACCAGAATGTGATTGGACGTGTGATTCACCGTGGACGTGTGATTCACCGTGGACGTGTGATTCACCGTGAGGCCGTATCGGCGTTGGATTGTTGGTCAGACTTGCTTAGATTATAATATTATCATGGTATTGAGACTAAAAGAGTTATGAATATGAAAGTAGATAGTAGTAAATAGAAGTAAAAAAAAAGATTGGATCATAATATTATCGTGATATTGAGACTAAAAGATTTATGAATATGAAAGTAGATAGTAGTAAATAGAAGTAGAAAAAGGTGGATGAAATGTGTGAAAAATATGGTTAGAAATTTAGATTAAGAAGTTTAGATGTTTTCACGATGTAGTCTTTAGTTTTCCGCTTTAACATCAGCAACATACGGAATAATAGTTTATAAAAAAATGTACCTATAAAAATATATAAAACACTTGTAAAGACACTGATAAGATGAAATAATATTGAGAGAGAGAGAGAAGAGGTATAAGATGTAGGTATCAAAGCATAGAATTTACGCTAGTTAGGTTCGATAAGATATAGGTTTAATTGTGATAAAAAAAAGCAGATGTCCATTCATTTATTTATAAACTCTACAACAAAAACGCAAATAAGTTCTTCAATAAAATCTTGTGTTACAAGTTGTTAGACGTGCAGTCTTGACGATAGATATGCAGTCTTGATGACAGACGTGCAGTCTTGATGTCAGATGTGCAGTCTTGATGACGGACATGCAGTTTTCTTCAATAAAATATAGAAAAAAAAATAGAAACTTGATGACATATGTACAGTCTTGTCGACAGACCTGAAGTCTTGATGACAGACGTGCAGTCTTGATGTCAGACATATAGTCTTGATGACAGACGTGCAGTCTTGATGACAGACGTGCGGTATGAAGACAGATATACAGTTTTAAGTAGCAAGAGCGTGAATGAATATTTGAAGAGACACTTCTTATAAGAAAATGGTTGGTATGACCAGTAACGATTAAAAAGAGAAAAGAGGTTAAGTGTTGATATAGCAATCTGGATAAAATTAATAGATGTTGATAGAGCCATCTAAATAAAATTAATAGATGTTGATATAGCCATCTGAATAATAATAATAGATGTTGATATAGCCATCTGAATAATATTAATAGATGTTGATATAGCCATCTGAATAAAATTAATAGATGTTGATATAGCCATCTCATGAATATAATGAATTAGATGTTAATATAGCCATCTGAATAAAAAGAGAGAATAGAAAAGATTAGAAAAAAAGATAAAAGCTTAGAAGAGATAAAAGATTAGAAGAGATAAAAGATTAGGAGAGATAAAAGATTAGGAGAGATAAAAGATTAGGAGAGATAAAAAATTAGGAGAGATAAAAGATTAGGAGAGATAAAAGATTAGGAGAGATTAGAAAGTTTAGGAGAGATAAGAAGGGATTAGAAATGATTAGAAATTATAAGGAAAGTTAAAAAAAAATAGATAAGCATAGAGATGACGATTATTAGAAATTTGGATTTTAAAATGTTGTATTGTATTTTAATTATAGTCTAATTCATATGAAGATAAAAGAAGAAAAGGAGAGAAAGGATAGATAGAGAGTTTAATATTTATTCGTGTTTAATTCATATGTAATGTAACCGTTAATCTAAAATGTTATATAACAAATGTTTTTGCATGTTAGCTATTTGACAAAGTGTAAGAAATCTATAAACTGCTACTTACACCTTGTGGAATGTTAAACTACACTGTCGGTAATAAAAAGGGAATAGGTATAGATAGATGGGATAGATATAGATAGATGTGATAGAAATAGATAGATGGGAGAGATATAGATAGATGGGATAGATAAGACAATATTTGGTAATTGATTTTGGTTGGAGTTGATAACTGACTGTATACACTGTCGGTATGTACACTGTCGGTATGCAAATTCTGGCAAAAAAAAAGGGAATAGATATAGATAGATGGGTTAGATATAGATTGAGGAGATAGATATAGAAAGATGGGATAGAAAGATGGGTTAGATATAGATTGATGGGATAGAAATAGATAGAGGAGATAGATATAGAAAGATGGAATAGAAAGATGGGATAGAAAGATGGGATAGATAAGATAATATTTGGTGATTGATTTTGGTTGGAGTTGATAACTGTCTGTATACACTGTCAGTATTAGTTTTAGAGATAGGTGAACTGATGTTGATGGATCCATCTGAGAAAAAGAATAGTGGATGTTGATGGATCCATCTGAGTAAAAGTGATGTATATTTATCTGTATTATTATACGATATTGATAACTTTATTTATTACGCGAAGTTTGAGGACAAACTTGATGTCAGGAAAGGCCGAATGTTAGATATTTACTAGATATTTATTCATATTGGTTGGATAATATTATTATGGTAGAAGGATTGAGTGATGTGGCAACACTGACCATAACGCAAATAGCAAAGCATATAAAAGTGAGGGTATTTGTATTTGTAAGAGTTAGTTTTTCACAAGCTCTCGAGCTAGACACAGATCAGTACGATCATTGTTTTACCCGGTTCTGTAACTTATTATAAGTTAAGACTAAGATTGTGAAGTGAAGTGATTACCTAATTAATTGTAATATTATAACAGTAAACCTATCGGGGCCCATGAGGAGTTTGTTGCGTCGCTTCTTCTCCTCATACGGGAGTTTTCCGAAGCGATAGTATTACGTTGTTTCATTGCCTGCACTACGCCCACCGAATCCTGATACCACAGAACCTTAATCATGGTGTTTGTATCGCTTGGCAGTCGCTGACGCTATTACGATTGAGAACCTCCTCCTTTTTTTTAAGTCGGTTAAAAATAATTATTCAAACCGAACTGGTAGTTCCTGAGATTACTAAATGTGGAAGCGCTCGTGGTGTAGCATGATTAGCCGTTCTTAATCGATCGGCAAAGTTAAGCTACCACCGTCGTGGTCGGTACCTGGATGGGTGACAGCCTAGTGGTATTTCAACTCGAGCGTTTCCGTGCTTCGGAAGGCACGTAAAGCCGTTGGTCCCGGTTATCACTTAATTGTGATAGTCGTTAAGCTAGTTGGGCTCCAAGGCGGCTTGAAAGCTCCACTAGCCTACCTCCAGCTTTTTAACCGACTTCAAAAAAAGGAGGAGATTCTCAATTCAAATGTATTTTATGTTTGTTACCTCATAACTCCGTCATTTATTAACCGATTTGGAAAATTCTTTTTTTATTTGAAAGGGTACGCTTCCTGTTTGGTCCCATTGTCATCAGATCAGGATTTGATTACTTCTTAGTGTACTTTGAAGTCGGTTTAAGGTTTTTTTAAAACAGTCCAATTATTATTCGTTGTTTCTTGATGAAATGTAGCAGGCAGGTAGCCTATGGCACGGAGAAACATAATCTACCTTTTATAAACACAGGTGAAACCACACGCGAAACCTAGTAGAATATAAAAAAAAAACATATCACAAATCCAAATCAGTTAAATTTATCCTTATGTACATAATATTGAAAGATTTTGATGACGTAACGTAAGAAAGAGATCGCGCCATCTCGCTCGCACCCACCCCGGGGTTTAAAATGTACGACCCTGAACTACCAGTTTGATAAGGGTTGTCACTTGATTGTAAAATAAAATAGAAACAAAAAATTGTGAACTGGTTATTTTTGTTCTGTATTTGAAATATGATTTTAGGTGTATGTGAAAGTAACCTGTCTGTTTCTCTTTTGACGTTAAATCTCAGAACCGATCGCGATGAAATTTGGCCGCAAATAACTTATGGTATGGAGTTATATTATAAACTAGGACAGCTAATATCTCTTTTCTCTTTTTTATACCTGGCTTCTGTTTTACTTGTAAAAAAGTCGACATACGTTTTATAAAATCAAAACAGATATAGATATGATATTATTTATAATATCGAGTTTAGAAAAATATATAATAGAATAGGAATTATATTTGTATATATTTTTATTTTGTTATTTATTTATTATTTAGTTTAGTTTTAGTTGTTATTAATTTTACTTGTCTTAATTTTACTGAAACTTATTATTGAATAAACTTAAAAATTAGAATTTTAAAATCAAAGTCAAAGCCATTTATTCAATTTAGGCCCCAGAAGGGCACTTATGAAGGTCACATTTACTGAAGTTACCACCGGTTCGGAACTCGGCCTTCAACTGAGAAGAATCCGGCAAGAAACTTAGCAAGGTTACATTTTTTATATATTTTTTAGACAATCTGACTGAATGGCTTTTTTTTCCAAATAATTAACAATAAAAAGAGATATACCTAAGCATAGATACAGACGAAAAAAGAACAAGAAAATAAATTAAAAATAATTAAAAACTCAGAACTTTACTACCATTATTATCTATTGTAATAATATCCGAAACCTGGACTATGTTTTATTGATTGTTTAAATGGTAGCCCATTTAATCTATGGATCTATCATTTGAATTCGAAAAATTCTATCATTAATAGGAAGCTATATTATCCCCGAGTATTAAAGGCTTTTTATCCCAGGTATGCGGGTGAAACCGCGGGGGATAACTAGTATATAAGGTCCTAATAAATTAGTGAATTTCCTCTAGAGGGATGAATGTATAGGTCATTCATTAGTAATCAAAAAATTATACATATTAGAAAAATAATCCGTGGGAAAAAAATAGATAAATGGTTAAATTTATAGTTTGTATTGTACTAAGTTCAATTTCGTTATTTTTACAAAATGATTAACCCGAGATATTACAACTGACAAGTACATAAGAACAAAACAACATAATGTTGACAACCCTGACAAGAAACCCTATCCACTAATGTAACGCCCGTATATTGGTTTTAGGGATCGCTACGAATGAGTTACTCAAACTTATCAACCCTATTTATTTCTCTGTTATATTTATCATTTACTAAATTCCGCCCTGCGGTTTTACTCACATTTCCGAGGTGTCATATTTTCCCGAGAGCTTATCTGTGAGCCAAATTTCATCCAAATCCGTACAACCATTTTGATTCACAAACGACCACACGTTAAGATCGAGGAATATTTTAAAAGGAGGAGGTTCTCAATTGTTTTTTTTTTTCATGTTTGTTACCTCAGAACTCCGTCATTTATTAACGGATCTGGATTTTTTTTTGTTTGGAAGGGTACACTTCCCGTTTGGTCCCATTATCATCAGATCAGGATTTGATTACTTCTTAGTGTACTTTGAAGTCGGTTAAAGTTTTTTGTAAAACAGTTTTCAATTATTTTCAACATTTTTTTTTTTAAATCTACTCCGCCAATTCCCACCACCGACAATGCGCTCTGATTAGCTAATTCAACGACACACTAAAAATTTAGTTACAGTGATTGGTCCGTACTGTTAGTCCGTGCCAAATACAGTTACTAGTTGCGGAATTTGAATGCTCGGAATATTTCCTTGATGTAATTTTCTTTTCTTAAACGTTTAAATTATATTTCACAAGTTTGAGAACCACTTGCCTCGTTAGTCACCATAGATACACGCGACAAAGAACAACTCTCGACGCAGTAAAGTAATCCTTATTACTTTAATTATAAGAGTAACATTTGAGGTTTCATAATCAACGACAATGTAGAAGTACAAAACAGGAAAACGTTTTTTTTTCTTTTTACTTTATTTGAAGTCGCGATCCCTCTTTTTGTGCTATTATAAACTAAACATTTAATTAGTGTTTAACTCGAACCTGCGACCTTCAGTTCAGCTGCCGTCCATCGTAACCTTGCTCAAGGAGGTAATCGATATTTTACTAAAATTAGGGTTCCCGATCTTCAATATTTATTTCTAAACACGTAAATCACAAAATGTGTAACGAACACGGCAATGCGTCCACGTTACGCAACCGAGCACGAGCAGAGGCCTTACTACGAAAAACATAACACGATAGTCCGATCATCGTTGTCATTCAATTAGGCCCGGTTTCAATAAACAAAAACGAATCGTTTTGCTTACCAATGGTAGGTTTTTTTATTGCCAAACTGGGCATATAGATCATTTCGTAAGCTAATTTTACCTGTGATAGCTACTTCCATATGGGAGGGTCTGCTATGCAAAGCTTTGAGGTCTTTGCTTCATTATTAGTAAAGATATAAGAGTCTTAATTTTAATAAATCTTAACTGATACCGGTCGGTAAATTATTGAAACCGGGCATTAGCCAATATAATTGCATAAAATTTACGTCTCGTCAGTTTTTCTGCATTTCTATTGGTTAATTCAAAATTCAAAATTCAAAATCATTTATTCAAATGCAGGCACTTATGAAAAGTCTGACTCTAATACTCTAATACCGGTTCGGAAGGTTGCATTTGCTGAGAAGAGCCGGCAATAAACTCAGCAATTACTCTTTTCAAAACAAGCTTAGATTCATTACATAATATTAACATTCTAATCGCACTGACAACAATTGCGTGCCCCGGCGCGGCGGCAACACTACAAAGTAGACTGAATCTATATTTAATAAGTAAATAAATAAATGGCAAACTTAAGCAGACCAGCCCCCACAAGCAGCACCTGTTCACAAGTATGACGCGTGTGGCAGCCATCGCCCTCCTCGCCATATTGGAGGGAAGTGAGCGACCCGTCACACGACGCCAATATAAATATTTGACAACGATGTTCGGGCTATCGTGTATCGTGTTTCGTAGTAGACCCTCAGAGCACAAATCGGAGCGCGCTCGACTGCGCTCCGATTGTCAGTTTTTTTACGAACACAGGAATTCGCATCACGCTCGTGTCGTAGGCTCGTGCTTGGTACGCGTAGCATAGACGCACCAACGGCGATGCTACCTAATTAGGTGCGCACGATCTAAGTCAGATTCTATCGTTAACTAACGTAGTACAGTAGTACCCAACTGATATGGCGCGTCGTGAATCTTCGTTCGCACAGAAAAGAAAGTATGGCATTAACTTACAATCAACCTTAGATCACTACTATAATGTTCATAATACAGTGCAGCTGTTAGTTCCGTCTCACTCGCAAGTCCCGCCCCTCCGCACGGCGCGCGCTAACATGGCGGCAGCTGCCGACCAATAGCGGTTTCCCGCGCTTTGAAAATATATCTTCTGCGCAGGTACATCGGTAAGCCATATCTTTTGTCGATTCCCACGAATTACATACAACTCGTCAGTCGTTTTTTTACAGATTTATATACTAAAATAGGGCCTTCCTAATACGTCACTTTTGACTGCCTATATGTCATATGTCAAAACGAGACAAAAATAGTGCGGCAAGGAGAGACATCCTCTTGTCAAATGACTTCTTAGCATGGCAATAGTTTATAACCGTAAATTCGCTTTTAGGTTTGCAAACAGGAAATACCTGTTTAGTGTTTCTAGATCCATATTTTTATGTATGGAAATTATTTTAAGCTTAATAAAACCGGCCAGGGGCGAATCGGACTCGCACACGCGGAGTTCCCGAAAGAAGTTTCTTGTAAGCTCATTTAATTTTTAATTTTATTATATGTTGTTATGTTATGTAATACACATTCTGTGAAAATTTCAACTGTCTTCCTGTTACGGTTTATGAGATATAGCCCACTGACAGACAGACGGCCGGACAGCGGAGGCTTAGTAATAGGGCCCCGATGGCACCCTTTGTGTGAGAAACCCTACAAATGAATTCAAATATTACATAAATACTTAAATAAAGTTTTTTTTTGAATAAAACAATTAATATTCTTTGTAAACCTTTTTTAACCACCCTCGCGGACAGAACCGTACGGCGAAAGCTGTTAATAATAATTTTGTCAATACGCCTCAGCAAGCATTCGTTACTGACGTTCTGTACGAAAAACTGAGCAAAAAATGCGGTATAAAATGGTTCATAATGCCAAAGAATGCCTCGAGTTGCGTTGTGCCGTGTAGTGGCGGGTGTTGTCGATGTGTTTATCGATAGTTTACGTAATTCGATAACTTCTGTTTTAATTGTCTATATATAGATTGTATTTTGTACATATTTGTTGTAATTAAAGATATTTAAAAATGTCTTAAAATTAATTTGCCCGAGAAATGTTAGATGAGATCTTACAATATTTTAATTTTATGTTTGGTAACATTCAGAACTGCTAAAATAATGCTAAAATTCAGAGCTGCTGGTGCGATTACAATTGCTACCAAACACAATTTGTTACAAATCTAAAAATACGCAACACCTCAAACCTCCTTATATTATTTACGACTTAACACATTACCAATCTTGCGTAAACAAACAATTAAAGCCAAATACACATGGCATCAATTACATGAGAAAAAACGCATCAAAATCTAATTAGGCTCAGTTTAAACAAGACAATACATTAAAAATTTACGAGTTATAAATTCCCTGCAATCATTTAACGTCGGAAGAACTCGGCACACCGTGTATTTATAAAAATACAAAAATAGTTTGTTATCCAAACTTTATGGGTCACCGATTACTACACGAGGTGGCGACTATGCGTTGGTAGCTTTTAAATCTTTTAATTGAAATTCCTTAATTTCATCATTTTCTTCCTCGTTTAAATTATTATTTTTTTGTCTATAAATCATTGAAATATTGTACCTCCAACGTGGAAAAAAAAATGGAAAAGAAGTTGGCAAACAAATATACGGCTCGCCTGATGGTAAGTAGTTACCGTAGCCTATGGACGCTTTCAATACCAGGGGTATCACTCGCGCGTTGCCGACCCTGAAGAATCCTCTTCACACCTTTATAAAAATATAACATCGATTATAATCTTGAAACAATCGTCCGAAAACAATTCTTCATAAACTGAAACGTACATAAAGTTAATTGTTCTATCACAAAGTAAAGGTTAAAATGTTAAACACAATAAAAACAATACGAATTATTACTTAAAGGTACGAAAAATAAATTAGAAATAAATTATTCGCTTCTCATTGGCTCTATGTATGATATTATAGAGTTTAGTTCCCGGGAATCCCATCGTTCCCGAAGTCGGGAATTTAGGATTTTTAATACTTTAAAACACCTGCAAATCTTGATCATAACTAACGAAAAACCTTTAGAGAGAGGAAGATGTTGAATAAAATCTGTACCACGGGCTGCCCCCCTAAAAAGGAAGCTAAAGCAATATTGCTAACGCAATTCATTTTTTCGATTTATCGGCAGATCCTACGTAATTTCAATATTATTTGGTATACTAGTCACTCATTATCCTATATAATTCAATTCAATAAAAGATTCGGAATTGATGAATTGCATAAGATCTGCCGTAAATTCGAAAATATGAATTGCGTTAGCAATATTGCTTTAGCTTCCTTTTTAGGGGGGCTGATTTTTGAAGAAAATAAAAGTGACATAAAAGGACAACCAGTCAAAATGGTCTCACCCTCCAATAGCTATCTGCTATATTGGAAAGCTCTTTTTATGTAGTGTATTGTTAATTTGCCAGAAAAACTATAATACGTTTTTTTGTTTTTTGTTCCCGGGTCCCAAGAACGGAAACGGAACGGAATATTATCTTCACTCAAACCGCAGGGTTTCGAAATAAGAATTTTGCATACCGCTTCTTTATTTAAGTTCGGGTTCTTCAAAAGTCCACCCCAAAGGAAGCAAAATGCTGAACAGATTAAAAAAGATAAAAATAAAGCAATGTTTACGTAAGCATAGGACGAGAAGTAAGAGCTTTGCTTACTTTTGCCCTCATAGTTTCCGTTTCTGATAACGTAAATACCTTCTTAATATTATGGTTCATCGCAAGTATTACGAAATTGCTTAATTGTTGGGTTAATACCGACAAAAATCATTACATAAATGCACAAATTACAATAACATTGAAATATTTAAATTTGACATTGTGTATGATGTTGCCGGCAACATCTGAGCAATGATATTTATTTATGTCAATAACTTATTAATAAAAAACCAATTCTACAAAAAAAAACATCGATGTCGATAAATCGCGATCGTGCCCACAACACTAGCACTTGCTGATATGGCGAACAGCGGCAGGGTTGAGACAACTATTTTATTAGTATTCTATACTTCTTAACACGATTACTTTTAATTAATTTAAACATGCATATTGCAAATAAACAAATTAATATAATTATCACGAAGTTTTTAGAAATCTACATCGATGAATTAAAAAAAACTCATTATAAAATTACTTCGAATGATTGTTTGATTGAGACAATGGATGACGTCACGTACACAGATTAGATCAAATCAGCTACTAATAAATAATAATAAATTAATCCGCCATCTTATTAATTTATTTTCAAGAAATTGAGGCCATACAAATTAGGTTTTCAAGAATTGCTTATTATGAAATTTTAGTGATATTATTTTAATTTTAGAAACGTCACAAACCAAACTTACCTTATAAGAAGGTTTTTCCATATTTCAATTTCCTGAAGACAAAGGCATCAAATCCATGTACATCCCTTGCACTTCACAAAAACATATTTATTGTTCATTTTAAACAACGATAAACGTAACTATAAAAGAAACAATGGCAATTTCATATGCATTCTTATTTTTAACTATCAGCGTAGACATTGCACTATATTTAAACACAACACTGACTGTTCTCCAAACAGTTATTTTTCAACAAGTTATTTTTAGCTACACACACACACTCAACCGCACGTTCGCGAATTGCACTATAAAAAAACAATTAGTTTTTTTTTTCGGCTAGATTAATTTTAACGCTATAGATTAAAATCTCAACATCTTACTATTCACATTGACAAATTAAAACGAAACGATCGTCCGATAACAATTAATCGAGATAATTAAATAAATTATCTAAAACAGAGATAACACTAATAATAATAATTATCCATGTAGGCACACATTACATTATTCATATTTCCACATAATGTCACACACACGTAACATAAGAAATAAAGCAACGCCACGTTTGCATTATGATCCGATAAAGCATTGACGGCTTGAATTTTTTTTTGTGGAAATTATAAATTATCGAACTCAATAAAACAATATGGCGATCGTTTGACAAAAATAAGTCAAAACACGCGCGCGGGGAGCGTCCGCAATGACAGAAACACAGCCATTTCAGAACACGGCCGGTCCGTATCTGTGTTCACTGCTCCGTATTTTCTTACCCGCTCACACGCGGAGTTGAATAGGGCTGTCCTGCGGATATGACTATTATTATTAAACCCAATTTTATTTTTTACTTTTAAAATTTATGTTGTTATGGATATTATTGGTAAACTATTAATACTTGATTTTTTATTGCATCAAATGTGTGGTCGGTCTTAAACAATGGGTATTAGTTCAGAAGTACCCTGTAGGGCACTTCAGTTTAAAGTTATAGTTAAAATATAGAAAAATTCAGTTAAAATCAGAACAGTTTACTCATTACCGTGGTCTGCACTCTTTTACTTTTAATATACGTATAATCATTATGTAATTTTATAAATAAAAATGATAAGCAGAATTCTTTATAATGGCAACTAGTTATTTTTTTTAGATAGTATTGGCTTCGCATTCGCTTTGTAAAAAGCAACAATGGCATGTGTGACACATAAAGCCTAAGTGATTTTTACTATGAAAGCAATTTTTATTGAGTACAATAAAAAAATCTAATGGATAATAACCTTAAAAAGCCCTTGGACCTCGCTTATTCAGTATATGTCATTAATTAGTGAGCAGGAAGCTGGGCTACTTGTCTATTAGGTTTAGCTTGACTCATTCATACTGCCTATTATCTTGAATAGTTTTAATCAAATGAATCTACCAAATCATAAAGTGAAAATCTATAAAACTGAAAATTGTGACGCCACAATTTAAGTAAACTCTTCAAATATGAATAAGTCAAGTGGTTGAATTCTTCTTAATGAGATTTTCATTTTAATAAGATCGATAGAGTAGGTATAAAGATATAAGTTCTTTGTTAGAAGTTAATTATTTAGTAAATTGCATTGTTTCGACACATTAATAAACTATGTCGTAACGATGTAACAATATAAATGTAAAGTAAAAAAAAAGTAAAATTGTTAAAAAATAACAAATAAAATAAAACACGTCTCTGGCGGCCCTGCATCAACCAACGTACCTTACTCACACACATTCACGCACACATATATCTATATACAGAATTTTTTACGTAAATAATGATTTGTACAGTACATCGTAGTGAAATAATATCATTCACAAACTGGTTATTGGTATGTCAAACGCAATTAATTAATGATAATAGACGATTTTATATTATAATGTAAATCTAAAAAGCCTGTCAATTCTGAATGTTTTTCCATTTTAGGTATGCATATCATATAAGTAACACTAAAGAAAGGTTTTATTTGAAATAATAGTAAAAATAATGTTCTCACCAAAAAAAGTATTAATAATACCTTAGTGGTATAAAAAAAAAGGTAAAATTACTTACACACCTTATTCCTTACACCAGTAAATACAGTTTTTTTTCTTTTACTACAAATAAAGTCTTTGTGTGGTGCATCTGTTTTTTTTGCATATACATTGCCCTCATACTGCTTGTCGGGTATTTTAGTTAATTTATTTTTAGCCTAACGTTAGATTTCCGCAATAAGCTATTTGAAAATACGCTTGAGTAACGATTTCTAATTTTTAATACAAAAAAGATTATAACAATGTCATTAATATCGTTTGAAACATGTTTTACAATAGGCTTCGCAAGAATCATAAAAAATAACAATAATAAATTATTACTAATAAATTTTTATTATTTAATTAATAATGATGATTAAAAAGTTATTTCTCTTGTAAGTATCGTTGCGATTACCAGTCAGAAAGAGACAGACAACCTGTTTAATATTACACTTGGTAAAATGAAGAGAATCGTCGAGTCTTATTGAAACCGTGACTCATATTTGATGACTAAATTAGCTTACATTATAAAAATGAAGTGCTGACTGCCAATGGTTAATGCAATAAACAATGTGTGTACTCTCACGTAATATTATTCATGGATCAAACAAAATATTTTTGATAGTGACATACTACACAAAATACGGTACAACTATGAACACGCTTCGTAATCGTAACTCATTAAAAGTAAAATTAATAATCTTTTAGATAATTTGACTATAGAAAAGAACCGTTAGTTTGTTGATTTACAAAGCTTTAATGTAACTGTTTCGCGGCAAACATGAATAAATTGTAAGTAAGTACCAATCATCGTGAAAAATACTCAGATTACAGTATGTTCTGTAATCTGAGGAAAAAATTATCACATCGAACAGTTTTTAGAAACAATAATTTCAAAAATGTTCCTAGATGATTCGTAGTTTCGCAAAGATTATCTAAATAATTTTGTATTTTATTTTTATTTTGTAGAAAAATGTGGTACATCTTTGAACGTGTCAATTTTTTTTTATATGTACTTACTAGTCTAGTGTTGTCCATTTAGTTTATAATATCGATTATTAACAAGGATTTTATTTATTTTAATAATAAATCAAACTACAAAAAAAAGACGAACGACGTAAATACAGAACGTTTAAAATATAATAATTTAAATACTTGTAATTGAATATAATTCACAGAGGTCACATACAAGAATGTCTTGCCATCTGTTTAAATACTAAACAGTGACAAATGTACAATTCAAGTAACTTTTTAATTAACAAAAAAAAAAGTGAATTGTAACCTATTTCAATTCCAGAAATATAGTCGATTCTTTTGTGGCACTGTTCAGAACGGCTGAATTGGAAAAGTATAGATAACCAATTACACCATAAGACTTTCATCTTTTTTTACGTGACGTACCAACCAAATGTAAATGAAATATGCATTTCATAAGAAGCTTTTCAAAGACTTCAATATCTTAACTTAATAAGATTTAAGAAGAAATTAATAATAATTTAAAACTTAGACAAAAATAATAAACTATGCTTGGTATAAAATCGCGTTGTGTATTCCGATTCACGCACACAACGATGGAACGTGTCCATTTTTCAAATAATCCCTTGTTTGCTGCGTATAGAATTGAACTTTATTGCGTCACGTATAAAGCTAAATTTTGTTGTACATTTAGTTTTATTAATGTTTTATGTGTATACAATAAGTAAAGTATATACATGCGATCTAAATGGAATTTAATTATTTCTTTTTTAAATTCAATTTCGATTGTCAAATTAACAATTAATAATATAGATGAGAAAAAAAATTAGAAAGATGATATTTATTGTTACAAGGATTTCCAATTTTCATAAAACTATAGTTTTTGAAACGCCTAATATCCAATTAATTAAATACAATCGAAGGTAAACAACAAGCAACAAACTAAACTATACGAAACGTAGTAGTACCTGTTATCAAAACTATCTATCTTATGAAAAAAAACAAGATTTAAAGCCCAACCACAAAGTTAGACTACCTAAAATTATTGCCACTTATAGATTTTAATGTTAATAAAAATAATAACAATACTAGTACAATGTGAACACAGCCTAAACAACCATTTCTGCCAAATGGATACGACACGAGGCGTGTACACACTACACGATTTATAACCTTCAATAAAATGAAGGAATGAATTTTTTTTTTTCAATCACATCGCTCGACATTACTTAACTATATTTTATTTTTCGATATTTTGTATAAATAAATATAATAATGTTATACATTAGCATTTCGAGTATAATTAATCCATAGGAATAATTACGCAATATCTTTTAATATTCTTGATTCAACAATGGAATAAATGATTTGAATTTATATTTTTGATCTAAAATAAGGTTACATTTTAGTTGGCGAACCTTTGCGGTAGTATTTACACACCGTGTAGAGTCTATGGTAGCGATTTCATAAGTGCCTAAAATAAAGAAAGAAAAAGAAAAAAATATGTAATTTTTATTTTCATCTTTTTATTCAGTGCATATTTTACAGTTTATAAAAAATAACATGATTTATTAAATTATTAAAAGCCAAAAAACCCGACTGCGTAAAACAAAAATTCACTGAAAAGAGAAAAACAAGCTCTTTCATCTATAGTATTTTGAATATAACTTGAATGCTATAAGGTATTGTAGTCCCTCCGGGTTACCCTCCGTCCGGTCAATCGGGTAAAAACCCATATCGATTGCTTCAACTGGTGATACTGAGCAATAAATACCTATTTAATAATAATTTGAATAACTCTATATATTATAGAATTCATATAGTGTAAAACCACTGACCCGAACAACACTCGCTTCGACGAAATGAATGTGCAGAAGCGCTGACCACACTAGCCGAAATATTTTAATATAAATGTACATTTTACTAATTATTTATACTGACTCTCTTTTACCCTGGCAAATTATGGTAGATACATATTAGTAGATTACTCTACCAAATACAACAATTTCGTCATATTTAAATTACTTTTAAACAACATATTATAATCACATTCTGACGTTTAGGATTGTCAAAGTATAGGTCACTTAACTCCTCCTAAACGGCTGGACCGATTTGAATGTTTTTTTTGTATGCGTTTGGGTGGCGCCCTGGATGGTTTAGATTCACAAATCAGCCCAGCAGATGGCACTGCAGTCGGTAGGGTAGGGTAGGGTAGCACCACGCGAACGAAGTTGCGCCGGGCAGTTAGTTTATTATAAAATATGGTTCATCTATATTTTTATGTTTAACCAATGATTTGTAGGATGTATGATGTTCATGTATGACGCATTAAGGTAACTATGTTTCTTTGTAACTATTGGACGTCATAATGTATTTCTTTGAATAATCAAGACCGTCAATAAAAAAATAGACCACATGAATTTTCTTATGTTACCTCTATGTTCAAAATACCTGTCAAACTGTTGATAATTCGAACCAATTTGAACCTTAAGTACACGACAGGTATTTTGACCATAGAGGTATCATAAGAAAACTCCTTATTCAATCTTTAAGTACACGATTTGACAGGTATTTTGACCATAGAGGTATCATCGGAAAACTCCTCTATATAATGTTATTTTGAAGACTTTAATTTTGACCTTCAGGTAACCCTTACCCTGACAAACTAGTAAGCACTGAGGACTGTCAATTGTATAAATCTAGTGAATTAAAACAATTTTATGTACAATTCTGTCTAGTAATTACGTCAAGAACATATTTCCGTATAAAAAATCAGTAAAAGTAACCTTCCATTTATTTACGATATAAAAATTAAACAAACAAACATTTCCTATATAATATATAATTAGCGGTGATGCCACAGACCTACGTTGAGGTCGCAAGTTCGATTCCGTGCAAGGATAACAACATCGTTGCATTTACATAATTAAAATTTACATTCTAGTCTGACTGGTACCTTTTGGAATAAATCGATAAAGTGTGACATGGATTATTTTGTTGAATGTTCCGTAGGATTTTATCACATACATGAATTTAATTTAAAAACAAATATCATCAGCTTTTTTTACTGTTTATAATCCATACTAATATTATAAATGCGAAAGTAACTCTGTTCGTTAGTTTGATACGCTTTCACGCCTTAACCGTAAAACTGATCGCGATGCAATTGGGCATGCAGATAGCCTATGGTATGGACAAGGACATATGTTACTTTTATTCCGGGAACGTCGGTAAAACCGCGGGAGACAGCTAGTGTTTATATAAAAGTAGAAAATGCCTGACTGACATACGCTGTGTTTTTATAAACTTCCTTTCCTTTTGTAACGAAGATATCCATTAAGGAACGGTTTTTCAAACCCTAAGGGGGTAAAAAGTGGGTTGCGGGAAAACCCACAGGGCGGGAAGCTAGTCAATCAAATAAAATTACCAGCCTATGACAATGGCTTCAGACGCATTTTTTCTTTGACTTGTTACAACTGCGCGATCTCTTTAGTCATTTACGTAAGACAATAACAGCCTAAAACCACCCCAGAAAACCCTAGATAACTGAAAACTGCATCAAAGTCTGTGGGGTGTCTATCGAGTTATAAACACACGGACAGAGAGACAAAGAGACATGGCGTTTTATAAATATGTAATGATGAGGATGTACTTTATTGTAGGCCTAAGACACATTACATTCAGACCATTTGTTTTACTCCCGGACTTATAAAAAAGATTGATCGCATGTCAATAACTTTTTCCTTTTCCTTTATATGTTAGTAAAACATTTTTTTCTTATATGAATAAAAGTTATAGAAGGTTTATAACACAGTATAATATTTTGTGTGTGTTCCGATTTAAAATTACCAATATAGAACCCTAAAAATACTTATTTATAATATAGATCTCTAGATTTGATTAATGACGAATAATTATGCAAAAATGTATTTGACACGAATCATCGTTCGTAGCATTAAACATAATATTACATTTTAGATATTTTTTCTGAATTAATTAATGCAAAATGCTACAAGAGTTATGACTAGTAGTAGTCCTAGTTCGACCGTTTTTAGAGTTCCGTACAGAAAGGGTACCAAACGGGACCCTACCGTCCGTCTATCTGTCAGTGGGCTGTATCTGGCGCCGATACAACAAACTGTGTTTTTTTTTCATAGTAAAGTATTGAGTTAGTTAATATTGTATGGAACCCTCCGTGTCCGACTCGCACTTGACCGGTTTTTAGCTTTTTGCACTCCTTCTCCATATACTCATTAACTATGCCAAATCTCACACTCAGAAATTCCTAATTAATATCAACATAATAAAATTTTACGTGTGTCAAGTTGAAATGAATTAAACCGAACCAAAAATTAAAATTCATACTAAATTGTATAATGTTATTGATTTTCTTCTTGTTTCTTTGTTAAAACCGTTCATAAGAAATACTATCTCTTTCACTCGAGAGATTGGAACTGTTAAACTATTATTATAAATATTGTAATTATCTAAACAGGCCGTACGCCAAAATAAGTACTAATTTCTAACTGCGGTAATTTATTAGTAGCTATAAACGTATTTTTAATTTCATAAAAAGGAAACAAAGCTGTTAATTTCCCTTAATTATATAAATACATACAACTTTGTAATTTATTGAACAACTAAATTAAATAATAAACACAATACCCTCCGCTCCGCAATCGGTTAAAGGAAGGCTATAAACGGAAACTCATTGAAATATATTCTCGTAAAAACAGAAACTGGAAAGCTTACGAGTCGTCTGACGACTACTATTTTTTATTTATCGCTATTATTTTTTGAATTATTGTAGAATCTTTATTTAATCAAATAACATTAATATTATTTGTACTTATCGCAATTAAATAATTTGGATTTCATATTTGAAAGTTAGGTAAAAAATAAGTCTATACTTACGTAGTCTAGCTTAGACCTATGCATTGATATCTTTCATTATTTAATAAACCATCAGCACTTTACGGTTTTTATCGATACTATTTTGAACGATATCACTACACTAGTAGTTTAGCGCCATTATGTGAAATATATGATAATTAGGGTTAACGTGTGTCGATTATGAATTTTATTTACCATTTAAATTAATACATTATATTGTGTAAGCAATTAATTTCATAATGAGATATCGACAAAATAGGTATATAATTTTAATTTATTTTTTCATCTCTATAGCTTTTCATAATCTCTCTACCAGTACCCTCAGCTAGCTTGCGCGACAAAAGTTTTAATTATATACCCGTCCCTTTCGCACTCAAAGGATGCCTCGATAACTCTCCCTCGCTCACACAATATCAGCCTGTCCCGCTTACACATTTTGCATTAACCAGGAAACTGCGATTAGGACTAGAAAATAAATGCATTTGTTTTTGGTTTTGTTTGTTTTCAATACGACACTATACTTTTATGATTCAATTAGGAATATAAGATATAGGTAGACAAAATGATTAAGTATATTTTTATAATATCGATTGAAAATTATTAAACCAAAGGTGACAAAAAAAAGCGGTAACCCTAGAATTTGCCTCCTAGAAGACCTCCAAACGCCCTTAAGGTAACCGTATAAAGTCGAAATTTCAACTGCATTATTGTATTGTAATAACAAGCAAAATAATATTGTCAAAAATTATCAGTAAGGAGTCTTATGCCAATGCAGTACGTTTCAAATTCGTCCTTCGTACAGGAAAAGCAAATTGGCGCAGTCAAAACACAAATAATGTATTTGTGTATACTTGACTACGTTTGTGTGTGTATCTGTGATTGTGTGCTGACTTGAAACCTGTCCTACATCGCTAGGTTAACGTGGATATTACTATTTTTTAATTGTCTATTGTATTCTTTTTACAAGAAGTAACATGGGAATTTATCAAAATGTGTGCTGTCATTAATTTATCTGTGTATTTTTTACGCACGATGGTCCAAAGGGTTTTAACTTTACATACTAACTCACAAATCGTGAGTGGAAATGCAAAAGTAAATAAATCTTCGTTCCTAATTCATTCAAACACACAATAAAACACGCGGAACTCAGAACTCTATAGAACTCTCTCTGTGGGATCGGCGCCTAAATATTGTAGATTATAGTAACAAAATAATAATATTATCTGTATCCATATTATATCAGTTCTGATAGCGTGTATGGATTCTCACGTACTAGTGTGTATGTGTGGAACTACTTACCGTATGAGAACGTAGGGCTGAGAATGAGTTTAGAATTGTCATTTTATTTAATAATATAAAAAATGAAATATCATTAAAAAAAAAAAACTTTGAATAGGTGGAGACTGTAGTATTAATACAATAAATTTACGTTAGTTAAAGATATAAGATAAGTCCTCTGACTTGTGTTAAAGAATTAAAACTAAAATGTTAAGTTATAGAGTCAAAAGAAGTTAAAAAAAAAAATAGTAACAGTTTAATAGTTAGTTTTTTTTTTCAAAAATCAAATAAATAAAATAATCTAATGCGAGTGAATAAATGTAACTTATTAAACAGCCAATGACGGAGGTACCTTTTAAAATTAAATTAACATATAACAGTAATTATTTAACAAAATTACCATATGAGACAGTAATTATTTAACGTAAATTAATAATGATTAAAACACAATGACTGTGTACATAGATGTATTTATATTTATATGAAGATAGCGTCCAAATATAATGTTAAATACTTTATTTCCAATTATATCCCTTGAGAAAAAGGCATTTTTTTATTCATTGCCACTCTTGCCAGGCTTCTAAATATTAAATTAAAATGCCAATATCTAATAGAATTTAGAAGTCTATTGCTAGGACAGATTGCGTGGTTGCTTTTAAAAAAAAAAGAAGTGATAATTTAATACACAGTCCTAACTCCTAAGGCCTGCAATATTAAACATATACATTTTAACCGACAGCGTAGCGTGGTATACTGAGTTTAAATTAACTTAAATAGATTACAAAAAATGGTTTGAAGCAAGTCTTGTGAAAACCTAATATACTCGATATTAGGTTTTCCTATCTTTCTGTTATATGACGTAAGAAAGTGACGGATATATTCAAAACCTGTGTTTTACTATTATATTTTGTAATAAAGGGAAAAGTTTACCTTCTTATGATTCAAGACCTGTTTTTCCTTCTTTAACTAATAAGGTCGGTTTTATAATGATTAAAATGTATTTCTTGTGTTAATCAAGAACATTGTCTATTTTTGTGTATCTCTTTTGGCTCATCATAGTGTGCCGTTAGATTATAGAGCTATGTTTATTTTTCTATTAAAGTTATTAATTTACTGTATCATATTAACTAACCTCAGACATTCCTGATCCCAAAAAAATATTATTATCTGTAAGTTTAAAAATATAACAGCAACAGTAGCTACAGATCACTATACTCTATTTCACATAGGATGAGTCGTCAAGGTCAAGGGTTTTTTTACTAATATCTAGTGAAATTCCATTTGATTACTCTGAAATAATATTCACAATATTTCGTGAAACCTAGCTCTATCATAGTATTCCTTTATTATATCGAAATGAACATTAACCATTGAGAAATTTAATAAAATACCATGTGTCACCGAACTCATGTTATTTGAAATATACTATAGTCGTCAATAAACGCAAACAAAGCCACATGATACGTGCTAACTATACAATATCAAACATAAAATCACATAGTTACTGAGTTACCTTGAATTCTCATAGTCCGAACATATACAAAGTACGGGCGCGAACAGAGTGGAGAAATAGGTAATTAATATTAGTGGTTTAAAACATGGCCAAAAAAAGGTCTTAAAGTAAAAAAAAATGTGCTCGTCCTCCATGTAAGCTTCCTCCGTGCAATATACTTAAAAAATGGCATATAGTATAAATATTTCTGAATCTTATTTTATCTATCTGATCTGATTTATCAGATCACAAACTAAGCAATCTTGTACTGTGGAAACCAGAGATAAAAGTTTCAAGAATGTTCCATAATCATCCAGGAAAGACGTTTGTGTGCATGAGACTGGATGTAAATAGGCATTGCCTACGTCATGGAACGCATAATACATAATATACATTTTATAAAGGATAAATATAATTAAGTCGATATTAACAAAGAGTTTACCGTAAACAAGGCTTGAGTACCTCGCGACCATTTCGTACCCACAACGTACGACCTACCTTCGGGTGAGAGCAGAATGGTGGATTATATATAAGGTCATGGAGTTCTGAAACTTCTTTTTGTCATTATTATGAATTGAGATACATAATTATACTGTAATTCGAGATCTGTGACGGTAATAAAATATTTTTTGTTATGGCAACACAGAACCTATTAGCAAAGAATACTATGCCCAGTCAACAAGCTTTTCATATTTTTACTTGGATAAAAGTATCGTATATGCTAACTATGTATGACTAATTAGAATTACACAGTTTTTTTTTTGTTAAAAATGACAGTTGTAATTCTATTAAATTATTATTACTCAATAGACAGATCCTCCTTTTTTATAGCTTTAATTCAGTTATTTACGTAAACAATAATAACATAAGGAATAATAAAAATAAAAAACATAAAAAGAATGCTGCTTTTCGCACATTTAACAGCAAAATCCACAAATACGGCCGCCAATGTGTACTCCGCGTTATCTCGGCTAATAATAATACTAACATACCTCGTGCGACTCTCCCTGCTAACGCGTAGACATTGAAACTAGTCGATGTCGATAATATATTTGAATAATACATGTTTTTAATTTTTATTATCGGATTTACAATAAGTGTTTCTTCCCTTTTTTTAATATATAGTTATGACAAGCACGGGGTGCAAAATAACTCATCGATTGTTCTCAAAAGTGGACAGAGCGTAATACAAATATGTAGAATAAAAAAAAATATGGCAAATATGTTTCATACGATAGTTTTTTTCTAGGTAATTGCAAAATAGCAAATAATAATATAAGTATTTTGAAAAAGTTATGTCTTTGTATGAGCGATGGATGATATCGAACTTTTCCTATCAAGAGCGTTATTATCCAACATAAGTAAAGAATGTTTCACAAAACAATTTTACACATCACAAGTTTTTAATTACTTCTTTAGTATCAGCATATTATTATTCTATGTTTAATCTCGTAGTACTTAGAAAATCTTCAAATTCAATATTCCTAATTCAAATTACCGTATTTAATAAACAAAACAAAAGAACATCGATGAGACAAAAGTATAAAACCGCGTACAACACTACTTACCGTATCCATTTAGTTTGACAAGCGTTTGGTTTCATATATCCGTTGTGCACGTGTGTGCGCGTGTACGGATGTACCGCGCGAGTGTGCGTGGGGTCAGGGCTGTGCTCGTTCATAATTGGTGTTAATAACCCTACTTTGAAATTGGGAAATATGGTCTAGTGTTCATACTAGTATAGTTCTGTGGTAGCACTCTTAAATTGGTAATTTAAATTGTATATTTAATGAAATAGAACGATACTTAGTAGAGGGAACTATCAATTCTTTAACGTTCACAAAAAAAAAACCTTGCTGAGTTTCTTGCTGCCTTGCTTCTTCTCAGTTTAAGTTTATAACGAAACGGTGGTAAAATCAATCGTACCGTTCGTAAGTGCCTTATTAGGGTCTATACTGAATAAACCATTTTTTAAATTAGAACTTTATATAATTGTTTTTTTTTATACGACCAAGTCAGTAAACAAGCTTACGGCCCGCCTGATGGTAAGAGGATTTCGTAGCCATATGGACGCCTGCAACACACGTGGCATCGCTCACGCGTTACCGACCTTTCTTCCCTCCCCAATGAGCTCTGGCGACCTTACGCACACGCAGGAACACAACTTTACATGACATAAAGTTTATTTATTATTTATTTATTTATTCATCTTCATAATGTACATAACAGTTTGTGGCCAAAGCGTACAGAATGATCAAAAAATTTCTATGACTGCTCTAAATATCTCACGGCACTTCTGCGAATTTCAGCCACCGATGAGTGAAATATATAGTTATTTAGTTGCGGTATTCTGTAAGGTGGAGGTACTTCCCCAGTCGCTCTACCTCTCTGAATTGTACTTGCAGTCCCACCCAAGTTTCATCTCCCTTACTTGTCTAAAGCACAACCTATCAGATCCTAGTATAGTTTTTTTTTTTTTTCTTTATTTAAGGGTTTAATCGTATATACGATTATGTCACCCTATGAAATAAACAAAATCAATAAGTACATATAATTATAGTCACACAGTTTAAGTAGTATTGGGATCAGATCTAGAGCTTCGATTAATATCCATAATTTTGTAAAGTATTCTGGCTTTATCCGAAAACGGTAAAGCCAGAATACTATTACATCCTCCAGTTTGCATATAAGTTACAATATATTATGTAAATTTAACCGAGTTTATAAGATACACTATCATTAACAGCCGCACCAACGAAAAATATATAAAGATTATATTTACTGTATTTTACTTGTTTTTAGTGTACCGCAATGAGAAATTAAAAATATTTTTATAATATTATATTTGAGCCATTTTGATAAACAATTCCAAAAGATAAAATTGTGTGTGTCTGAAAAGTAAATAATAAATATTTTATGACAAAATCCCAGGACAACCCTAACGTATTTCAGATCAACAACTTGCCTATGTGTTAGTGAATACTTGCACGTAAACAACAAGTCACGCATACAAACAAGCACAGTACACGTAATGCCATGATAATTTTTGTGAGAATCAATTTTTCAATATTATAGGAGTTTCGTGTTATGTACTATTGAAATTATCTTTGTTCAAAGTCTATCTGTTAAACATGGGGATATTTATCGAATATTAAGTGTTTTTATTGATTTACCTTGTATAAGAGATAATAATAATGTTAGTAAGGCTAAGAATCTACATTAAATAAATAAAAACATACTTAATATATGGAATGTATTTTTTTGTTTTATTTGTTTATGCTTTAAAATGTTTTTTTTATTCAAAGTTAAAAAAACACGTATCTCGTCTCTCAAATGCGTATAAAGATAATATTATTATACATATTCATTCATAATGAACGTTCTTGCTTATAATGGCGCTACCTAGTTGTTTATCAAATAACAATAAATATTAACTGAAGTCGTTTGATTATGGTTTCGATAATGACCACATTTTTTTTCTTTTGAGTAGGCCATAAACTTGTGTTACTAAAAGATGTTTTTTTTTTTTTACCGAATTGTGAACCTCCTCCTTTTTTGAAGTCTGTTAATAATAAAGATATCGTTCTTGCATAATATAGGTACCCATGATACATAATGATGACACATTCAAACTATTCATTAATTTTTCCTCATTACTATGATATTTATTGAATTGGTTATATAATTATATTATTCTGAAGATTCCCTTGCTTATATTATGATTTTCCTATTTGTAAAACACAGACCTAACTAACGTCTCTATATTATCTAGACAATCTGAAAACAGCGGGCAATTAAATATTTGAGATCACTAAATAGTCACAAAAAAGATGGCGGCAGTTAGAATTTAGCGTAACTATCACGGGGTAAAAATAGAATAGAATTTACTATTTTCTGTTAAAAGTAAACGTATACATCCAAAACAAGTATTGCGATTAAAGATTCATGGTTCAGTGAATAAAACATAAGCTATTCAGATTTTTTTTTGAACTTTACACAAAAAATAATTCAAAATAAATGTATGTATAGGTAGCTCTGCGACATAACGCCACCTAGCAAGTAAGCATAATAAAAAAGATGATGCTGCGTGCCACAGTAGTATAAGTAACGAATTGCGAATTTGTATTGGGATTCTAGAATTTTCCATTGTGGTTTTATAGTTTCGAAATTGTATTAATTAGACACGGAAAGGGAACCATGAATAGACTGATACTTGGAATGTTTAAAAAATAATAAAATTACAATCATATCTTAAAATTATAGAAATTCAAGTACAAATCTAATTTCAAAACAACAGATTTTCAATATAAAACAAATTTAATTTTAACAACAATTATAAATATTGAATATTATTTTGTTATAGTCATGTACGTTGTATTGCTAAATAATTAAAATATACTTTTGGGGCATTTTTTTTTTTTTAAAATACGTATGTGTTTTTTTTATGTGAAGATTGATTAATTGAATGATTTACCATTTACCTTTATGATACTTATGGTATTCCTTATACAGCGTTTAAGGGACATCGCCGCACAAACGGATACCATGGGTCCAGGACATGATTCTGGACCCCCCCCATGTTGGAATTTTTCGTCGGTTTTTCCCAAATTTTTTATTTTTTTTTGAGTTTTTTTTACTTTAGACTGTTCATAATCGTTATTCTTACCTAACCCAAAGAGATTTAAAATAAATAAGTTATTAATTCATTACTTTCACTAATAGTAGCACTGTAAATAAAACTAGAAACGGTATCTTATGATATTCGATAGGCGATATTCGCCTGCAGTCAGCGACATACTACGTAGGCACAACGTTATCGCGCGTTTAAATCGCGGTGTTCACAATACATTGCGCGCTCGAAAATGACAATTTCTATAACCGATCATTAGCGAGGTGAATGACTTTCACAATTTGATTAGTGGCATTAGGTGTAGCCTTTTCGCGAAGTTTGCGTTACCATGCGAAATACACCCTGTATATTTTTTTATCCCTTAATAAGTAATATGAGTACATATGACATAAAATATCAAGATATGATGCAGGACCTTTATCGTAATCCGCTACTCACAGACATACATTGTTTTATTTATTTTATTAATTCAAATTTATACGAAAAATAAAATAGGAAATTATTTTAACAAAAATATCTTGATATTTTATTAATCTTGACTTATACCACTTCATGTTGAATACCAAATAGAGCCCGACCCTAATTCGTTATGTGCGCGTGTGTGCGTCTGTTTGGACGACAGATGTTTGTGTGTGCATTGATATAACGGTAGGGTTGTCCACAGATTATAATCTATTTTTAACTTTTCGATCTTATTGTTTTTTTTTTATTGTGACTTTAATAAATAATAAAAACTCAATGGTTGTTTGCTATAGTTGATAGCTTTATAATTATTGTTTTAATAATTGGTTTTGAATTAGACACATACAATTTAATAAATTATTACTTGTTATAATCCCTTAACTAATCTCTATGAGCTTTGCTTAGATTGGAATGAAATGGCCGTGTGTAAAAAAATATGTTTCAGTAATGTTTTTTTTTTCAGTGATCCGATACATGCCAGATGAAACCCGACTCAATGATAATAATAATTTGTAAACAATTATAAATAACTTAAAGCGTTTCAAATTGTTAACAATACGTTTAAATAGATAGTCATAACATAAAAAATGGCATCTTGATTAATTAAATTATCCAAAATAAATAAATATCAATCGATAAGTATTATTGATTTTATTAAAGTTATGGCCAACATATCTATTTGTTTAAAGTCTGCATCTTAGCATATATAGGTAAAATGTAGACTTTAAAAAGGAATTCAGAAATAAAGATTTAATGATAATAATTAAAAAAAAATACATTAAATAATAATAATAATTTCCTATGCGAGTGGCAGCCCTGAGCAGTTTAGTTTGCATTCCGCTCGCCGACACGCGCGCCACAATCAAGTACAATACTCGAGCGATGACACAGCCTAGTGTGGATATGCCTTTATATTTATTTTTATTCTTTAAACTGTTCTAATTTTAAACCACTTTTGTTGAAGCACTAAAAAGTAGTCAACTATCAACACTAAACTCAAAGAATTTAAAACGTCCAGAAGGATAGTCGCCTCTATGGGAACACGAAATAAACAAGCCATAATTGACAGTATTTAAAAGTAATAAGTTTAGGTAATTAAAAGTGTCGTAATCGCAATACTTACACATGGAAGGTTAGTTTTTAGTTTTTCCTTGGTTTTTATAAGTGTTGTGACAGTATTTCAATATGCTAGTTGGCATTTTTTATTTAATCAGTACAGCGAGTATGACGCGATGACAGCCGTGCGCAGTGCGAACTGAGTGCGATTTGCTCAGGAGCCCCTCAAGTGGAGTGATATTAAATGTCAAGTAAGGCTGACTATCCATCTGGGTAGAGGCACGATGCCCTATGAAAATCTTTGACTAAACTATACAAAATATCGGTTTTATATGTCAGATAAGCAGTAACTAGTTGTTAATTTGAAATAAGAACAAAGAACAAAGAGCTGTGGCTATCTTAATACCTGGGTGTTACAAGACTGACTTAAACCTTATTTATTAATAAGGGGGTATAGTATAGGCTTATCAAAGGAATAGCTTATTCGTGGTTTATCCAGTGATCGAACTATCACAAAATATTCATTTCAATCTATATTTTATCAATAAAATTATAACACTGACATCACCGCTTGCATCAATCGCATCAAATCTTCTTTTGGTATGATTTTGTGTTTCTATTTATAATTATAATTCTATTCGTAATTATATTGCCTACACGCACACATCGCAAGACGGAAAAAACTGAGGGTCTACTACGAAAAGCTAACGATAGTCCGATCATCGTTGTAAAATATTAACCAATAGAATGCAGCAAAACTGACGAGACATACATTTTGTGCGATTCTATTGGCTAATTTTATTGATTGACAACGATGTTCGGACTAACGTGTATCGTTTTTCGTAGTAGACCCTCTGAATCGACGAAACAGCTCACAGAGCCAAAAAATCAATCAGAGATGTACATTAACCAGCATGGAATGTACCTACCTAGCCCAAGGACGGGTTTTCATACAAAAAAGGTGTTTTTATCAAAGATTTTCTGTACTTAGCTTATTTCACTGCATTTGGTATCGTTTTAAAGCTAAAATAAAAACCAGCCAAGTGCGAGTCGGACTCGCACACGGAGGGTTCCGTACAATATTAACTAACTCAACTTTGCTATGAAAAAAAGAACCAATAAAGTAGTTTCTTGTATGGAAAGCCTTTAATTTTTAACCGACGAAAAAACGGAGGAGATTTACAAGTCGACGCAAAACCTTTAAAATTCAAGTTATATTCAAAATTATTTTTTGCTTTTCATTTTTATTATTTGTTGTTATAGCGGCAATAGAAATACATATTCTCTGTACGGACGGACGGACAGCGGAGTCTTAGTAATAGGGTCCCGTTTGGCACCCGTCGGGTACGGAACCCTAAAAAAGAACAAATTGATAAAAACAACTCTAAGTATACAAAATATATATCAGGTAATCGCTTCACAACAATCCTAAATCTTAAAATTCTTTTTATATCTATTCTTCAACGAGTAAGTAAGTACCTATCAAACAAAAACACTGAGTATATCCATTCCCACAAACAATCCCCAGTCCTCACTAATCCAACGTCACACACACAAGCGCACAGATAACCCACACTAAGAACTATATGTACGATATCTTATGTATTATGTAATGCACACTAATGCAAAACGCACACATTCGAGTTAAAGTTTTTAATTTTAAAATCGTAGCTACACAGTAAGTAGCCGGGAGGGTCTTGGAAGATGTATAGAGGAGACAGATGATAAAGATGGCGGATTTTTAGAAAAAAAAAGTTAAGTGGCATGAAAAATATGTAAATAAAATCTCTCCTAAAAGCCTCTCGAGATGAGACCAAAACTGCCGTGGCATATTTTATATTAAATAACTGTTTTACAAAAAACTTAAACCTACTTCAAAGTACACTAAGAAGTAATCAAATCCTGATCAGTGGGACCAAACGGGAAGTACCCTTCCAAACAAAATAACAATTTTCCAAATCGGTTAATAAATGACGGAGTTATGAAATAACAAACATAAAAAAATACACAGCTTTTTTTAAGTCGTTTAAAAATACTATCACGCACCGTGGTGTCTAAACATTTTACCGAAAAATCTAATCCAGTGTTTTTTTATTGGGATAAAAATATCCTATATTCCATGAACGTTAAATCATAAAAACGCCAATTATTATTTATAATGCTGCCCGGCGCAACTTCGTTCGCGTGGTGCTACCCTACCCTAACCTACCCTATATGTGAATCTAAACCATCCAGGGCGCCACCCAAACGCATACAAAAAAAAACATTCAAATCGGTCCAGCCGTTTAGGTGGAGTTCAGTGACATACAAACGTGCAGAAGAATTTTATGTAAAAAGATGTACCTGTAATAAAATTTTTAAGAGAAAATAAAACTCGCCCCCTCCTAGCGACGCCTCGCTCAACAGATTCCATAATATTCAATCGTGTCAGTGGGCGGCACCGTTTTAACAACATATGACATTTATGTATTGTCTTATAATTTCGTACTGTTGACACATAGTGCTGTGGTATAGTCGATATTAGACTGAAAGCGCTCGCACTTGGTTATGCGATGTTTACAAATTCACGCCTCATATGGAGTACTGTTGTCATCTGTGGGCGGGGGCACCTGGATACCAGCTTGGGCCTTTAGACTCGGTTCAGCGACGTGCCGCTAGAATTGTCGATGATCCCGAGCTCACAAACGGTTTATAGCCCCTCAGTCTGAGGAGAGACTCTGCCTCCTTATGTGTGTTCTACCGCATGTACAATGAAGAGTGTTCTAAGGAATTATTCGACTTGATGCCCACGGCTACCTTCTACCATCGCAACTCTCGCCATCGACGGGGAGTCCATCCTCACACATTGAAACCAGAACTGTTCGAACTGTCCGGGCTCAAAGGAGTTTTCTTCCGCGAACGCTCAGACTGTGGAATGAGCTCCCCGCCGTGGTTTTCCCAATGGAGTACAGCATGGGGTTCTTCAAAAAGGGTGTGAAGAGATTTCTTCAGGGTCGGCAACGCGCTAGTGATACCTCTGGTGTTGCAAGCGTCCATAGGTTAAGGTAACTGCTTACCATTAGGTGGGCCGTATGCGTGCAGTACGATCTCATAGAAATATGCATCCACTGATGTCGTGGACGGCTGCCGTTGCCGTGCAGTGGTCATGTCGCCCACGGGTGTCGCCCAATGAAGAAACGCTCATTCACGGGACACAAGTATTGTCATTGTTCTTGTCTTTACTCCTTGCTCTATGAATAACCCTGTATTGAAAGTAGAAAGCCACTTCTATACAACTCTTAGCTCTATATAACTTTACTTGAACATACACACATACAATATTATTAGTACAAATTTAAGGTTAAGCTCCACAAAAAATATACATTATATTTTTATTACTTTTTATTCACATTTTTTTAACAATTTCAGTTCACACTAGGAACGCGCCCTTTTCGCACGGGTAGCAGAGTCGCGGCATGCTTTTTCCGTCATCTTCAACAATCATCGTCATATTTCAGCCAAATTACACAAAACCTTAATGAATTATCACATCTAAACCTTCCTCATGAATCACTCCATCCATTGGTGAAAACCGTATGAAAATCCGTTCAGTAGTTTTTGAGTTCATCGCGTAGACAGACGCTGTCAGTTAGTGTGCTTATAACTCGAGAACCACTGCACGGATTTTGATGCGGTTTTCACAGATACATAGGGGGCTTATGTAGGAACGTTTTAGGGTATGTATTATTGCACTGTGACTAAAGGGAGCTGCGCAGTGACCGTTTTAGTGAAATAAGTCTTTAGTGAATCTTAAAACTTCCTCATGAATCAAATATACAGGTTGTTGTTTTGGTCAGCGACGAGCAACTCAGGGTCGATAATACAAATGTTACTAGTGCTAAAAAAAATATAAAAAAAATAATTAATTAAAAAAAAAAAATTTTTTTTTTTGAAAATCATGTAATAAGCTAAAGTGTAGACATAATACTCAACGGGAGTGTGAGGGAGTAAAGGGGTGGGGCGATGGCGGCTTGCGCCTAGCTCTAGTCTGTGCACGTGCCTAGTGACCATACTTTGCGGTAATTTTATTTCAAATTGAATAAGGTATTTCTCAACGCATTTACAGTATTTAATGGAATTAAGTCCATTTTTGGGGAATATATTTTTTGTACTACCGCTCCTGGGTCGCTTGTCGCCGACCAAAACAACACCCTGTAAAAACCGGAAAAAAACCCATTTAAAAGTTACGGAGAAAATCACGCACAAACAAACGGTCCGGTGAGGTCCGTGTCTGACCTCATCATTTTATATCTAGACTGTGCTGCCGGATTACCTGCGCGCGATATTGAAGGATAAAATGTTTCATACAAATCTGTAGTCAGTCATCTATTTATCCCCTATAGTTCCCGGGATAATAAGTATCCTATGTCCTTCTCCATACCATTACACAAACAAACAGAGTTACTTTTGCATTTATAATATTAATATAGTATACAGGTCGTTGTTTTGGTCAGCGACGAGCGACTCAGGGTCGATAATACAAATGATACTGGTGCTAAAAAAAATATAAAAACAATACTTTATTTTTTTTAAATAATAAAAATAAAAAAAAATTTTTTTTGAAAATCATGTAATAAGCTAAAATGTAGACATAATACTCAACGGGAGTACGAGGGAGTAAAGGGGTGGGGCGATGGCGGCTTGCGCCTAGCTCTAGAATGTGCTCGTGCCTAGTAACCATACTATGCGGTAATTTTATTTCAAATTGAATAAGGTATTTCTCAACATATTTAGAGTATTTAATGGAATTAAGTCCATTTTTGGGGAATATATATTTTGTACTACCGCTCCTGGGTCGCTTGTCACCGACCAAAACAACATCCTGTATAGTATGGATACTTATAGTATATATATGTACAATCTATACTTACTATATACTATAATAAAGCGGAAGAGTTTTTTTGTTTGTTTGTTTAAACGGGCTAATCTCTGGAACTACCAGTCGGTTTCGAAAAGTTCTTTCACTAATAGGAAGCTACATTATCCCCGGCTTTATATCCCGGGAACGCGAGTGAAACCGCGCGGAACAGCTAGTAATTTTAAAGCTGAAGTGTTTTTTGTTTGATTGTTTGTTTAAACGGGCTAATCTCTGGAACTACCAGTCGGATTCGAAAAGTTCTATCACTAATAGGAAGCTACATTATCCCCGCGTGTTATAGGCTACTTTTTATCCCGGGAACGCGGGAGAATCTGCGGTGGACAGCTGGGTATATATAATGTGATTAAGTGATGGATCATCGTCACACGTAAAAATAAGACATGCAACTAGTATTATGAATGATCACTCCTCCGTACAAAGTGCTTTTCAAAGTCAAAGCCATTTATTCAATTTAGGCCCTAGTAAGGCACTTATGAAGGTCAAAGCTACTGAAGTTACCACCAGTTCGTAAGTCGGCCGTCAACTGAGAAGAACAAGTAAGAAACTCAGAAAGGTCACATTTTTTTTTCCTTTATAATATTCAACGTCAAGGTACATACCTACCTATCAAGGTAAAATTTACTGAAGTATATACATTGGAAGCGTATTCTAAAATATCTAAGTAAGGTACTTACGTGTAAATTTTTACCCTAACCTAAGCTCCACGTCAAAAAAAAATTGTAATAAAATTAAATGCAAACACACACGCTGTATTCAGATTATACAGGTTGACATAAAATATGCACACGCACACATGTACATATGTAAGTATGTGATTGTGAAGTAGTTCGGATTATATGTGTTGATGTAGCAGGTGTTGTGATAGGTGTTGACTTTTTAGGAAACGTCTAATTGTTTGACCACATTCATTCTGTCCACACTATGGACAGTGATGTGGTCGAAAGTGGTAAAACATGCAATAAGTGAAGTCATAAGTGCCCTTCTGGGGCCTAAATTGAATAAATGGCTTTGACTTTGACTTTGACTTTGACTTTGAATGCAAAGTCTAGAAGGCAATTTTGTTTCTGGTTTGGTATGAACAAATGTAGCCCCCCCATTTACGCCCCTTTTAGATTGAAAATACAATATTAATAATAAAACTCTCAATTGCTGTTTAATTGGGTAAGCTATATTTAGAACTTCCAATTACAAATCTAAAAAAACTATAAAAATCTAACCATAAGGCTTCCTTTTTGCTTTTTGGTTCGGAATCTTAATTTATTACTGTTTTATTTAAAAAAACCGGCCAAGTGCGGGTCGGACTCGCGCACCGAGGGCTCCGTACAGACTTCTAGTGTGCTTTTAGGTACCTATGTAAATACTTCGTTCATCACGGGAATCGAGTCTCGGAAGTTTTTCCCCCCTTTTTCGTATTATGTTATTTTTTATGTGATGTAACTACTTTACGCCTTGCTTCTTGCAACATTTCATGATTCTAGGTCAATGGAAAGTACCCTATAGGTTTTTATTCCCTTGCGATCGTCAAAATATTCAGCATAAACGGCCGTATCTTTTGATTGCGTTGACTTAGAAGTTTGATTTTTTTCACTGCTCCAAGCGATTACAGACCTGAGTATTTGATATTAATTTTAGCTTGTTACCTCCACGCGTTCCTGAGAAAAAGGATCTTGACAGACGGACAGACAGAAAGACGAACAACAAAGTGATGCTATAAGCGATCCGTTTTATTTTCTTTTGAGGTACACATCCCTAAAAATAAGTAAAGTAAAATAAACCCTTTCTTCCTATAATGAGAAGAATGATACAAACAAAAACAAATGGTAGTCATATCAAACAAATCCTTACATTAAAACTACGACCGTAACATCCAGAAAATACACAACAGCGCCTAAAGTATTCAATGTATCATTTATACCTACCTATACTTTTACATTGCCTTCCCGTTTGACACAGGTTTACATGGCGCCGCCGCTCTAAGCATTTGCTCTACATTTGCTATTCGATAAAAAAGAGAACTATGTTTTCAGTATGTCCATTTCGTTATTCCAAACCTTCAAGTTGAAAGAGACAGTTCGGTTTCAGTTGTGTTTACCACCTTTGACCACACTTCAACACTTATCATGGCAAGATTGTGATCAAAAACAAAAACATTCACCGAGAAAAAATCTATAGAAAAAAATCTGGAAGAAAATCCTTAAAATCTCATCATATGCGGATATCACGACACGGCACTGATATCCGAAAAGAGCATTAGAATGTATCACAAATAATCACAATAATTCATCTTGTTTCTTATTTGATACATTAATCTTATTATTAAGCGTGTCGGAAGTTGCAACCTTCCGAACCGGTATTAGAATTTTCAATTGATATTAAATAATCAATGATATTTATGAATTTCATAGAAAAATCCACCTAAATTTTTCTATGAAATTCATAAATATCATTGATTATATTGATGTAAGCGTGTCGGAAGTTGCAACCTTCCGAACCGGTATTAGAATTTTCAATTGATATTAAATAATCAATGATATTTATGAATTTCATAAAAAAATCCACCTAAATTTTTCTATGAAATTCATAAATATCATTGATTATATTGATGTAAGCGTGTCGGAAGTTGCAACCTTCCGAACCGGTATTAGAATTTTCAATTGATATTAAATAATCAATGATATTTATGAATTTCATAGAAAAATCCACCTAAATTTTTCTATGAAATTCATAAATATCATTGATTATATTGATGTAAGCGTGTCGGAAGTTGCAACCTTCCGAACCGGTATTAGAATTTTCAATTGATATTAAATAATCAATGATATTTATGAATTTCATAGAAAAATCCACCTAAATTTTTCTATGAAATTCATAAATATCATCCGGAACTTAGAGGAGGCAATATCTATAGAAGATCTAAATCATAACGCATGTCAATTTGACAGTATATGGTAGATATTATGAGATTTGTTTAGCATAGACCCGGATCTACGATTTTTTCAAACCGAGGCAGTGACATGATATTGCCCCGGTTTGCGCCCCATAGATTCAGGTCGAAAATGAATCAGACGATCAGAAGAAAATGAATTCAGGTAAGATTAATTAATCTGTTGAATCTGCAAAAATATGGCAAAACTATGTCTAAATTATAGGGTTTCTAAAAATCACTAATGAAGACGACTGCCAGTCGCTGTAATCAGGCCCGCCGCTAGCTGTTTCGTCGCCCGCGTGCAATACCGATTATGCCGCCCTACGACTACTTACTCTGAGTTTTGTCAAAAAAAGGATAACTAATGTTTTCTCAAAATGCCTATTGGTCGCGCGACCCGCGCGCCGGCTAGCCGGTGACCGGCTAGCCCCCTGCGGGCTAAGCGCCCTGAAGTTGGTATTCTATGCGCACCCTCTGCGTAGGAGTCGACCGGCCAGGGGTACAATGACTTGGATTAGGTATGAGTCGCTCGATTTGCCGCCCCCTGGGCGTGCCGCCCGTGTGCGGTTCACGCTTTGTACGCCCGCTTACGGCGGCCCTGGCTGTAGTAGCAAAATTCTCAAGAACTTTGAAAATAATTACGTACATATTGAAATGCTAACGCGAACGTCACTTTGTGCATAAAGATGTCGCCACTGTACCGTCGTCATGTAAACCGAACTGAAAACCTGGCTGTTTGTCGTCATTTCACGTGTAACCGCACTTCTGTACGAATTTAGATCAAATCAATAAATATACATACTCACTTTATTTCAAACTATAATTCGTGCCCTTCTTCCTTACCCTATGACCATGTTAATCTGTGCTATGACTAAACAATAAATACATTGTTAGTTTATGAGCTTTATAGCATAGTAATAAAGACTAAAATTGGTCATTATGTTGGTTTGTTACGTATTTTTTTTTAAAACATAAATCTACGAGTAATAAAATAAAAGAAATACTACTTTTAAATAAATTACAACTTTTATTTTTAGGGCTACATGTAACGCCATCTATTGAGTAATGAATGACATTCTGATAAAAATAGTGTTCTGCTCCAAATGTAGATGTCACTGTTTGCCATAAACATTACTAAGTTACAAAATTCCGTAGTTCAAAGAAAGGCGAGCAGTGCTGCAAACTCTCCTTCTTTTCCAGGAGATTCCATGATTTTTGGACATGTCTCCTTATCTCCTTATTTATTTTTCAATTCAATGAAAATCTCCTGAATTTTCACGATGTGGGTAAAGTGTACGACATTTTATATTTTTATAAAAATAACACCTGATATTGACAAAATAAACCAGTCAATGCTCGTTATAATCTGCATCTCTGTGTAAAACTGTGAAACCTGCAAAGTGACGTTGCGTTTTCGTTTTATTTTCAAGAGTTCGTGTATTTTGAGTTATATTGCATATTTATCGGCGGTGTTTTACCCAATAAATATCAATACATGTGAAGTTGAAGTGAAATGAATTACGTGTATCGTGATTTTTCAAGTTGTTTAAAAAAACCGTGAAGTTTTAGTACGATTACCACCTTTTTACTGAAACATTTGTATGTCTTATCGACCGACAATTTTATTACTGACAGAGCCTCGATAACTCGGCATTGGTAAAAATAAGTCCTAATAAAAAGGACCTTCGGCTTCCGATATCGGTTTCCCAAGGGCCTACAGCATGTGGTTCTCTTTGAATAAGCTACGGTCACCGTTACCAGTTTTGCAAAGAATGTGTCAGAAATAAAACAACCTGATATTCTCATCTATTTATTTTCAGAATTATTGATTAAGTAATATCATTTAATATACACTTTATTGCTGATTATTAAAGATTTGCCTTTAATTTTAGATAATATAATATAATAATAAACCACCAGGGCCAATAGACAAGATGGTTGTCGAAAATCGACATCGTTAGTAAACGATCAACCTTTGTATGGGATTGACATTTCAAATCGAAATATCACGTGTTTTTAACAATCAATAAAATTGGCTTATGTTTAGTTCATAAATATATAAATGAAGAGACATAATCTTACTACACTTATACATATTGGATACATTCAGATATCATTATATCTAAGACTATGTTGGGTACGTCATAGACCTACAGAAGATCGCAGTCAAATAACACTAATGTGATGATGAGTGAATAACGTCTCGCGAGGAGGAGGCGCTGTGCTGGCAGAGTACCTAGTACTTGGGTCAGACAACTAGTACACAATGAAGTCCCGGGACCGGACAACTAGTACATAATCTAGTACCCGGGACCAGACAACGACTACACAATGTAGTACCCGAGACTAGACAACTAGCACTCAATGATGTCCTTTGCGGCTACCAATGCCGGCGTTTCAGGATCCAGCCAGAGAAGTAGAGTATAGTGTTTATTCGCTCAAAGAGCAACTCGACTGGGGATATACCTCCACCTTACAGAATATCGCAGCCTTAATAACTTAATGTTATGTTCCTGCGCGTGAGTAAGGTCGCCAGTGCTCATTGGGGAGAGGGGAGGGGCAGTAACGCGTGAGTGAAGCCCCGTTGTTTGCAACTTGCAATCGTTCGTATGGCTACGCTAACCGCTTACCATCAGGCGGGCCGTAATCTTGTTTACCGACTTCGTCGGATAAAAAAACTGTTACACAATGTTGTAGTACACAGTGTAGTACCGGTACCAGACAACTAGTACACAATGTAGTCCTGGGACCAAACAACTAGTACATAATGTAGTATCCGAGACCAGAAATCTAATACACAATGTTGTAGTTCACAGTGTAGTACCCGAGACCATACAACTAGTACACAATCTAGTTCCTGGGATCAGAAATGCAGCTACCGATGTCGGCATTTCAGGAAATATCCACCCAACCCAAAAAGAGCTGCCCTTCCAGTGAGATTGTGCTAAAACACAAGTCAGTTAGAAGTTCTAGTACTTTCCAAAATGATTAACGCATTTCCTTAGTACTTTTAATTGGTAAATGTTGACCTAACGGTACCCCGTGGACTTTCAGTAAATGCTTTTTCACAGAGCCTAAGTTTTTGTACCTGAAAAAAACGTATAATTTTTTATGAGTTCTTTCTCTAATGACTAAATACTGAAACGACACTCACATTTTAAGAAAATTTCTTGTGTCTTATCAGACATGTCTTATAAGACATTCAGTCGCACTGGTTGTTATATGAGACTGTGCATATTACAAGAAATGTCGGATCAGACACGCCCATACATGTCTTGTGTTTGATAAGACACAAGAAATAAATTGTTATAGTGTGTGTTCTGATAGTGTGCAAAGGCGCTCAAGTGGTGATTTAATTAGTCATTTGACAATTCTATTGCATGGGAAAGCGATTCTCGAAATATAAAGGTCATCAAATTTTGAACGGTAGAAAATTAATAAAATAAAAGTTTTTTTATTATTAAATTAGTTGGCGAAACAAGAACTGCTTTGTTAAACATTCTGACATTGTGACTGTTTATTAATCTATATTAAGATTGTAACGTCCCATAAAATTTTGTCGAATGATTTCCATTTCACCCTGTAGTTTAGCCCAGGACAATCTATTTTGGCCTAAATATTACTAATAATATTAATAGTTCTTTACTGGTTTAAATTATTAGTTATGTTTTATGGTTAAAATGAAAAGGCAATCAATTAGATGAACAATATTTATTCAAATATAGTCTATATAACATTATTCAAATAATTTAAATAAGCAATTACAATTTACTTTAGTTAAAAATACATATTTTCTTATATATAGTTGCGAGAAAAACATATTTGTGTTAAAACATGAAAAAGTGTCACATAAAAACATAGTGTCAGAAGAAAATGTAGTGTCACAAGAAAATGGGGTGTCACAAGTAAAAATGCAGTGTCACAAGAAAATATAAAAATGAGATATAGAAAACTCAATATGGTAGGAATGTACATATCATCATCATCATCAGCCTATAATGTCCCACTGCTGAGCACAGGCCTCCTTTCACAAATAAGGGTGAAAGGGAATGGGCAATACTCCACCACGCGTGCCCACTGCGGATCGGTGGAGGTAGGCTAGTGGTCAACCTACTGTTGGAATTTGTCAAGCCGCCTAGGAGGCATCCAACTAGCTTAACGACTATCACAATTAAGTGATAACCGGGACCAACGGCTTTACGTGCCTTCTGAAGCACGGAATGTACATATAACCAATGCTTATCTTCCGCTGACGTCCATTACGTACGTACTAGCTGTCCCCCGCGGTTTCACTCGCGTTCCTAAAGCAATTAGGGATACTGTAGCTTTCTATTAATGAAAGAATTTTTGAATCGGATCAATAGATTACCCCGGAAATTACCCCCCACATACGAAATTCGCACCCTTTTAATAAAATTGGCATTGATGAAATATACCATGGATAAATTAAAACAAGAATTAAATGGGATGTGTTCGATTTCAAATTTTTACACAGGTAGTGTTAAAAAAATCCAATTAACAAAATGGTTCTTAACGTCGTTCCTTAATACTTTTAATACGTGAATGATGTCCTAAAGGTACGCCGTGGACTTTATGTAAGTGATTTATCACTGAATCACGTTTTTTATACCTGAAATAATAATAATTTTGTCACTAATATTGACTAACACAATTCTTGATTATGGAATTAATTCAAAAAAACAAATTATCTTTGCAGAAAAAAATATCCTGGGACATTCCTCACACACGGTCATCTGATCCCAAACTAAGCAGAGCTTGTACTATGTAAACCAGAGAACTGATATAATACATATACTACTTTTTGTTTGTAAATACATACTTAATATACATAATTACACCCATCCTCAGGACATGCAGATATGTTCATGCACACAAATGCATGTCCTGGGTGGGAATCGAACCCACGACCTGGGGCGTAATAAGTGGAATCTTAACCAACTGCAGAGCAGAGCTGGCTGCACGCAGCGCATTGTATGCGTGTGACAATAAATAATAAGAATAATTTAAAAAGAACCTTTATGTCATAGTTGACTAACTTAATTATCAGACCCTAGAACCAAAATCCATGTCAAGACGATCAAACGAGCCCAAACTCGATGGAGTTGCGTCGTTTAATTACAGAGTTCCCATGGCCACCTTCCGGCTCCATCGTCAGATCAGCTCCATGTCATAATAATATTGCATTGTCATCCGATTTTATGCATGCATTTCAGCTCAATCGGAAACCGGGAAGTTTGTCAAATTTAACTTGCAAGATTTGATTGCACACACCGGGACACAAAACGAAATAAAAGCTTGTAAAAAAAATATAAACATAGTTATTGCATTATTTAATTACTAACAGTTATCCTGGTGAAGTTTCGCCAACTAATTTAATTCGACCATCTATCCGCAAACAAAAAATCATTCTATCTTAAAAAAATCAAAGTTTTATACAACGTGCAACGGAAAGGGTCCACTCTCTATAAAAAGTTTCAGCTCAAATTAAATTACTCAAAAATTCATACCAAATCAGTGTTTCTTTCAGGTACTACCCCCTTACTACCCCCCCCCCCCCTCCGGGGCGTTTGGAATTTAATCAAAAGCAATACGTTGCCGCTCGCTCACTTTCGCGCGTCTACAGCAAATTTACGTATATTTGCGACAACTATCCCTACAATTTGGCAAATTATTTAAACCTGGTATCATTTTAGAGCTGGAAACCCTTTATTGACGTGACGAGACACTCAATCAGCCAATGAGGAATTGAGTAGTGCATGACATATTAAAGTAGCCAATCAGAAACCAGAATAGCGCATAGAAAGAACGACACATTTTCGAGAATATCGCCATCCCTTTTCTTCTAATGCTATCCCATAAGACCTGATAAGGCTCTCCCACTCTAAACAGCTGTTTATAGATAGTAATTTCGCGAAATTTGTAGAATGAAAAACTAACGGTAGTCCCATAAGGCCGTCTTAGGCCCGGTTTCAATAATTTACGGACCGGTATCGGTTAAGATTTATTAAAATTAAGACTCTTATATCTTTACAAATAATGAGGCAAAGACCTCAAAGCTTTGCATAGCAGCTCCTCCCATAAGGAAGTAGCTATCACAGGTAAAATTAGCTTACGAAATGATCTATATGCCCAGTTTGGCAATAAAAAAACCTACCATTGGTAAGCAAGCCGATTCGTTTTTGTTTATTGAAACCGGGCATTAATAGAACACTCTCGAGTGTTAGTGACGGCGGTGTCGCGATTACTCGCAATTCGCGAAAGTTCGCTGCAAAGTTTAATCCGCCCCCCGATCTCTTAACCGCCCCCCTGGAGAATTTTGCCTCAAAGAAACACTGTACCAATAGCTTCCAAGTTTATTGAATTAAAATCATCATTCTCACGTCACTTGCTAATATTATTATAAAATGTTCTCTTTCGCGATCTGTGCGCCTAGTACCAAAGTCGTGTACTTTATGGATATACACTTTCCGTTACACGTTGTCGGTATGTGAACTTACGTCTGAGGGCAGAGATAGCAGAAATACGTGTACACCATCAGGTGAACTTTGTTCCTGTGCCATGATAGTTCAGAACGACTCCTGAACATCGCTGGGCATCGTTCACACTGGAGAAAAAGACGAGTTATTTCCTCATAATACTCGTTGGACATATATGTACGTAAATTGAGGACAAAGTCACTTTAGAGTAGATATAACGAGCAAACAAATTCCGCAACTAGTAAGTGCTTTTGCACTGATAACAGAACGAACCAATCACTGCATCTAAATGTTTAGTGTATCCTTGACTTACCCAATCAGAGCAAAATTGGCGGAATAATTGTTAATTGTTCGATGGTATACATCCAATACAGACATTTGTGGGATATATAATATAATCTTATTTATAACTAGTTATCTCCCGTGGTTTCACCCGCGTTCCCGAAGAATTTTATACTATTTTCCGGGAAAAAAGTATCTTATGTGTTAATCAAGAATATATTCTATCTGTGTGCCAAGTTTCATCCTAATCCGTTCAATAGTTCCTGCCTGAAAGAGTAACAAACATCATCACAAACATTTATAATAATAAGTATGTGTAATTGTCTCACCTGCACATTTCTAACACCGAAGTGTTTCCGCATGTGTTGCGCGATAGTGTTCCGCATGCGGAACGTGTCCCCGCACACGTCACACACAAACGGCCGCTCGCCCGTGTGCGCCGCGCGAGTGTGGTTCTGTACACACACAACACACTACATCAACTACACTCTTTACAACACATACTACATCAACAATACTATGTACAACACACACTTCATCAACAACACCATATACCACAGGCTTCATCAACAACACTGTGTACAACACATACTTCATCAACAACAGTGTGTACAACACATACTTCATCAACAATCACTCTGTACTACACACACTACATCAACTACTTTCTTTACAACACTTATTTCATCAACAATACTGTGTACAACAGACACTTCATCAACAACACCGAATACTGAAGTGTGTGATACTTCATCAACAATCATTCTTTACAACACATACTACATCAACTACACTGTTTACAAAACTTACTTCATCAACAACAGTTTGTAAGACACATATACAACACACTTCATCAAAAACACTGTGTACTACACATACTTTATCAAAAACACTGTTTAAAACACAAAACATACTTCATCAATAATCACTCTTTACAACACATACTTCATCAACAACAGTTTGTACAACACATACTTCATCAACAACACCGTATACAACACACTTCATCACCAACACTGTGTACAACACATACTTCGTCAAAAACACTGTCTACAACACAAAACATACTTCATCAACAACACCGTATACAACACACTTCATCACCAACACTGTGTACAACACATACTTTATCAAAAAACACTGTCTGCAACACAAAACATACTTCATCAACAACCACTCTTTACAACAGATATTACATCAGCAACACTGTGTACAATACACACTTAGTGTTGATGGGACCAATGGTCTAAGTACGCTCGAGTTTTTATATATTATGTATAGAACTGTTTGACCACAATTTCACCTAAGGTGGTAAACACACAAAGCCTAGAAGGAACCGGCTCTCAAGTGCACCGGCGAACACATCGGTAGGTGCTCAGCGAAGATTCAACTAGAGGGTGGTAGCCAGCCAGGTGGGTACTACAAAGTACACCAAAAGTCCAGTTTATGGTAGGACGACCTTAGGGGTACTAAAGGGAACCTGACCTGTAATTGCTGAGGGTCGACAGCTCTGTAAGAACATTGTGAACAGGCTAGACGTTTCTTTTTCCCATGAACCCTCTGTTGGTGGTATCGGAGTACGCTATGGAAAACGAACTTATGCCCGCATATCTGTGAAAGCAATATTTAATTATTATTACATGATCCATAGAATATACAAGCTCTGCTTAGTTTGGGATCAGATGAGCGTGTGAGGAATGTCCCAGCATATTTATTATAAATCTTACCTCACAAGAGAATTCCGGTTCAAAATGTGTTTTGGCATGACATTTGAAATTGCGACTGTTTTTCAGTATCTTATTGCAAAGTCGACATTTGACCGGTCCGTTGTTGTCGTACGGTTCAACTGCCAGGGCCATGTACTTGCGGTGTTCGGCCTAAAATATACGGAAAATACTTTGAAACAAAAGGGTAAGATACTGCAGGCAATGTAATAGATTCGCTTGACATTTGACAATAAAAAATTTAGAAAAGTATGTAGCGACATCTATCAGCCATTTATCAGTAACACTGAGATAGTTCACACACTGAAAGATAGATGGCGTGGCGCCACACTATCCTACATCCTGCATCGCGCTTAAGAAGTTTTCTCGAGAATCTGCATATATACAACTGTCGGACATGTACAGTTGGACCGCAGTCCCTGCGGCACGATGACCCAGCCTGGCGGAAGATCTTCCCTTTTAAATGGAGGTGTCATCCACCTTGCACCTCCATAAATATGTAGTATTATATAAATCCAATGCAAAAAAGCACAGCACAAAAAAATAAGCATTTAAAAAAACCTCACCGTTATTGGGGAGGGTCCAGCCAAATCTTTGTAGTTTTGCCACCTCGCCGGGGCACACAATTGTAGTCAGTGCGATTAGAATGCAAATATTATGTAATGAATCTAAGCTTGTTTGAAAGTAGTAATTGCTGAGTTTATGGCTGGCTCTTCTCAGCAAATGCAACCTTCCGAACCGGTATTAGAGTCAGACTTTTCATAAGTGTTGTGAAGGTCAATTTGAATAAATGATTTTGAATTTTGCTGCTGCCTGCAGTCGGCTGTGAACCTGCACCTTAAGATCGTTTCTGCACGCGAGACGAATGGTTTGGTTTGCAAAATCGCAACATACATACGGTAACAGTGCAAGTTTTGCTGTCTCACACTTTGAAGTTAGTCTATTCATTTTAATAGAGCATAGCGTTTAGGGTCCGTTCACACAGTCCGGCTCGGACAGAAGAGCATTTGATACATGTTTATAAAGTTCAGAATCATTGAAACAAGGTTTATTTTTACATTGAATGCTGAAGAGTCTTCTAACATGCTAACAACAGATGTAAAATGTAAAAATAAATCTTATTTGAATGATCTTAAACACTATTTTTAAACGCGTATCATAATATGCTAGTCTCTCCGAGCCGATCCGTGTGTGGATTAAACTTGTCACCTAAATTGTACCTTTATTATAGCGGGTGAAGCTAGTTTATTAAATAATTCGTACCTCTATCATCTCTCTCTGTCTCATTTTAATCTCCCTCTGCTTATGAATTGTATCCAGGTACGTATTTCTCCTCTTTTTTTCATTTTCATATGAATAGTCCTTATTATCCAACAGCTTCTCATCATCATCAGAACTTTCTAGATCTTTTAATGTGTACCGTTTTACTGTTTTTATTTCTTCCGTAAAATCTGTATCTACTAAATCATGTAACGGTGATAGTTCTAATGGTTCTACATCAATTTGAGTGTCGATTTCATCTGCTGGGATGTCATTTTTATAAATGTCGCTTATATCATTTGGAAATGTATCGTTTAAGCTATCGCTTGATTCTAGATCGTCAATAGTAAGCCGTTTCACATGTTGTTTGTATTCATTGTCGGATTCTAAATCTTTTATCCTCAACGGACTATATGTAGACTCGTAACTGTCACTGGATTCCAAATCCGAAATTGTAACGGTTGTTTTTTTCGAACATATTCCTTTTTGCTCTTGTTTTATTGTCGTTTTGAATGTCTTCATTAGTTTTTTTTCTGTTTCTAAACTTGTTTTACGTAGTTTTAATGTGTCATCGATTATTTTTGTGCAGTTTACGCATATTAGTTGCGGTAAACCATCATTAAATTGTATCTGAAAAATATAAATCAAATTTAAGAAAAGCTACTGAGGACTGGTCTGCTTGGGTTTGCTTATCGCTCAAAATATATCTTCTGTCTACACACTAAAAATATAAAACAAGAATTAATATCAATAGATTGGAAAAGATTCAAAGCATATTGGGTATTAGTCTACCAGCGTAGGCTATTGATCCAATCAACAAAACAAATACAAAAAGAAATGTCTGCGAATCCTTACCTTTACTCCGATAACTGAAAATAAATCATCGCTGCGTTTATTTTTATGAATCTCATTTTCAAATATAAGCATTAAGTGTTCTTTAGCTAAACAAGTGCGGCACACATTCATTTTGAAGCGTTTTATCACATGAATTAAATTTGTAAGAAAGCAAAAATTTTATCTTCATTAGAATTACTTCGCAATCACAACGCAACTATTTTGTTTACGAAGATAGATTTGGATAATAGACATAAAATTTTCTCGTAAAAAATTATCAGCTTTATGCATGATAATTATATGTAATGATTAATTAATTGATTGATAATATATTACTACATCTTTGCAAGATTACTCATAAACAAGTTATTGTATTTTTAGGTAAATTTATATTGTTTAAATTAAAATATTATTTTCTAACAATCTTCGTACACAAAATTCAATAATATCATGACATTACAGGCTGCATTCCGAACATTCCGAATTGGATAATATCGATCACAGCGCTATAATTTGCGTACCGAGTTACATATCACGTTTATAACAGCTGAGAACTGTCAACAATTCGGAATGCTCGTGAACGCACTCACAATATTCAAAAAACAACATTTGAGAATATTTTTCTCTCATAAAATCATAAAAAGTATCTTTGCTAAATAGAAAACCAAGAATCTTATTAGATTTTTGCCGAAAACACAATATTTAACCGTCACTTTTGACAGCGCTCACGGTGATCAGTGTTGCCAACAGCCCTGGGCCTAATGTCGCAATTTTTCACAGCTTAAGTAGCCTAAAATTGCCGAATTTCAGAGCAGGTAGCCTAAAGTAGCCCAAAAGCCACAATAAATCTATGAATAAAATTAAGATGTTGTTATTAATTCATTTAGACACTTTACTCTATGATTTATATACTGGTTGTTTTTTTCTTCTCGCCAGTATGGGCAAATTCTGGACTACAGGTCTGAGAAAAAAAACGCTGAAAGGAACTATGAGCTGAATTTTGAAGAAACTAAAAAGGGCATTAAAAAATATTGTGTTTTCGTAGATATGAAATTTTTTCAAAATTTTTTTTCGATATTCTGCTTCTACGTCACAATACGAACAAATTTTTTTATCACAATCCTGGTCACAATTTGCTAAAAGTTATCAAATTTTACTTCAATTGCTGGTCAGAATGCTAGAAGCTGATTCTTTATGCCTAAACATAGTGCCTAAATTTACGAGGTGGAGCAGAACTTGCAGGTCAAGTTCTGCTCCACCTCGTAAATTTTTACTAAAATTTCCAAATATAGCTTAAAAATACAATAAAGTATAGTGTCCGCTACGTTAGGCGTGTACCGGCGCCGAGTGTGGACTTGTTAGTTTCTTAGAAAGAAGAAGAAGAAGAAAAAAATGAATTTATTTCCCAGAAACACACAAATAACAACAAAAATAACAGAACAGCAAAATTAAAATATGAATAAATATCCTATCTGTGCGTGTCTAAAGAAAAAGGCGGCCGACTCAACCTAATGTTGAGGTGGGGTACCTCAACGCTGATATTCTGTCGTCGCCTCGCGAGTGTGCGTCACGAATATCAGTGGGAAACGACCAGTCTTCTCAGTGTTCTTCAAATCAGTATACATACATACATGGCATTTGGAGAAAAATACACTCGCGTGAGCACCCGTGCGCGATTTTCACTGCATGTAGCAGATACAGTATGAGGCACGCACGAGTGGTGAGCACAGATAGGTAGTAGTGGGGCAAGCTCGCGCAAATACACTTTTGGCCAAATCACAGGCATAACAAACATGTTTGTTTGTTACGCCTTTACACCTCAACTACTCAACGGATAATCATGAAACTTGGCATGCAGATAGCCTATAGTATGGAGAAGGTCATAGGCTATTTTTATCCGGGAACGCGGGTGAAACCGCGGGGGACAGCTATATTTCTTACGATTAAGCTCATAATTTGTGATTTGGCTTGTATTATTACCTTGTCATTGAGGTAGCCTAAAAGGCGACCAGTCGCCATCCCGAATTTATCGTCGCCAATTTTCGTCCTGAGTAGCCTAAATGGCGATAAATCGCCTACGTTGGCAACACTGACGGTGATATGCATACGTTATCTATGACGTTTCATTTCACGGGACATCGTTAGCTGTCATAAACCAATTCGGTACGGGTAATATCGCTCACAGCTGTGAGCGCTGTGAGCGATATTATCCAATTCGGATTTGGAATGTATCCACAGTGTAGCCATTCTCTGAAAAATAATTTACCTAAGTCTACGAGTAACGCGATAACTTTATTATTATCTTAGATTAAATCCAACAAAATGGAATGGTCATAAAAAGTAGGTTTCAGCATATTTTCCTGAATAAATATAGCATATAAAAATTATGAATTAGTTAAATTATAATTTAAAAAAAATTTATTATTAAACTTACTAATAGATATAATTTTTTTTTTAAGTTGAGTGCTCAAGATTGGCCATATCACCCTTAAGTGAACAAATCGGCGAGCAAGCTCTCGACCGGGTTTGAAAAATAAAAATTAAATACTATTCATTCGTTGCTCACTTGCTAAGGGCCATACCGATTTGGCAAACTTTTTTTAAAATGTTCGTTGTAGTCCGTATAAGGGTATAAGGTTTTCCTTTCACAGCTCTATGATTTGTTTTATGTTTAAAATGAAAAGGCAATCAACTGGATGGACAATATTTATTCAAATATAGTCTACATAACTTTATATAAATTACAAAATAATTAAGTTTAAGCAATTACAATTATTTTTAGTTAAAAAATACATATTTTCCTATGAGAGATAGAGAAAAATATATTTGTGTAAAAATTGAAAAAGTGTCACATCAAAACATAGTGTCACAAAAATAATGCAGTGTCACAAGAAAATATAAATAAAACCGGCCAAGTGCGAGTCGGACTCGCACATGGAGGGTTCTGTACAATAAGTCAACTTTGCTAAATGAAAAAAGAAGTTTCTTGTATGGGCGCCCCCTTTAATTTTATTTCCATATCACTACAGGTACAGGTAGTGTTAAAAAATACAATTTACAAAATAGTTCTTAACGTCGTTCCTTAATACTTTTAATATGTGAATGTTGTCCTAAAGGTACGCCGTGGACTTTATGTAAGTGATTTTTCACTGAATCACGGTGTTTATACCTGAAATAATAATAATGTTGTCACTAATATTGACTAACACAATTCTTGATTATGGAATGGATTCAGAATAATTGAACTGTTTTACAAAAAACTTAAACCGACTTCAAAATACACTAAGAAGTAATCAAATCCTGATCTGTTGACAATGGGACCAAACGGGAAGTGACCTTTGATCGATTTCGAATTTTTACACAGGTAGTGTTAAAAAAATCCAATAAACAAAATGTTTCTTAACGTCGTTCCTTAATACTTTTAATACGTGAATGTTGTCCTAAAGGTACGCCGTGGACTTTATGTAAGTGATTTTTCACTGAATCACGTTTTTTATACCTGAAATAATAATAATGTTGTCACTAATATTGACTAACACAATTCTTGATTATGGAATGAATTCAAAAAAACAAATTCTCTTTGCAGAAAAAAATATCCTGTGACATTCCTCACACACGGTCATCTGATCCCAAACTAAGCAGAGCTTGTACTATGGAAACCAGATAACTGATATACTACGTATACTACTTTTTGTTTGTAAATACATACTTAATATATATAATTACACCCAGTCTCAGAACATACAGACATATTCATGCAATTGAAAAATAGGTTTTTATCATATCTATTGCTGTCGCGCTGTGCCCGAGCTATCCCGCCCGAGGGCGATAGAGACAACTACAGCTTGGACCGATTATACCTATTTAAATTAGACGAAATCGCTATTTCGTAATACCCGGTTTCCTCCTCCAAAACTGGATCGATTTAAAAAAAAAAAAACAAGAATCATAATAAGAAGGGTTTTGGCTATGTCTGCCGGTTTTCCTTTGTTTTATTATATTCGTCAAATTTGTTCGCTGGACGTCTGACAAGGGCGTTAAAAATGGTAAGTTTTTGAGATTTTAGAAGGCTCCTAATTATTATAATAATGAATTTATGGAGAAAAACACAACCGAGGAACATACAGTACCTACAGATTGCATGGTAAAATAATCATTGCTCTAATGTAATTATCCAGAGAGGAAACTGAGGATTACGTTTGTATGGAACAAACGCCACCAGCATTTCCTCTTAAGTGTGTGAACTGTTTTACAAAAAACTTAAACCGACTTCAAAGTACACTAAAAAGTAATCAAATGCTGATATGGGACCAAACAGAAAGGGTACCCATTCAAATAAAAAATAATTTTAATAATCGGTTAATAAATGACGGAGTTATGAGGTAACAAAAATAAAAAAAAACCTTTTTTTGAAGTCGGTTAAAAAGCAAGTCAAAAATGCATTCTACATTAAAAAAAACACGTTTTATACTGCGTGTAACGGAAAGGGTATATGTATCCGAAGACTACATCAGGTACAGACTCTCTATACAAAGTTTCAGCTCAAAATAAATTACTCGAAAATTCATACCAAATGTTTGCTTCCAAGTTTATTGAATTACAATCATAACCAACGTGTCACCGGTCAATGAGGGTCATATTCTTGTTAAATAATTTGATAAAATGTACTCTTTCGCGATCTGTGCACCTAGTACAGTGGCGTAGCTAGGTAACAAAAGGCCCTGGGGCTAAAAATAAATTAGGACCCCAACTAAAGAATTAAAATTTTTCATATCGAACCATCTCTTTTTTACACCTGGACCAAGACTACACTCACACATTGAAAAAAGACAGATCGTAGCATGTTCCGCCATCTTGTCAGTCATGATAATCCGTATGAAAGGTCAACTATTTGTTTTTATGAGAAATATTAGGCGCCGATCCCAAAGAGAGAGTTCTAGACTTCCGCGTTCAGAGTTCTGCCCTCCACGTTCACTATGGTATACACAGCGAGCGAGCAGTCTAGAGTTCTCAAGGGAAATGGGCAAATTTGTCCTATTGGCTGCCAGCATAATTTCTGTTTTCTATTATGCAATAATATATGTCGGAGAGTTATATCGTTGGTCGGACTCAGTTGGATTACGATATTATCGTGGTACAAGGGTTGGGTAAAATAGTAGCAACACTGATTTGACTTTGACGTAAATAACAGACTTAATGAGGGTATGCGTAATATTAAGAACATTGATTTGACTATAACGTGAATAACAGAGTTTATAAGGGGATGCGTATTGCTTTTGGGATAGTTAGTTTATCACAAGCGCTCGAGCTGTACACATCTCAGTGCAATCATTGTTACACCCGGTTCTGTAGCCTGTAATTATTTAAGACTGTACATGTGTGAAGTGAAGTAAAGTGAAGTGAAGTGATTATTTAATTGTAATATTATGTCGTAACAATAACGTAATAAACACATTGGGCCCGTGAGGAGTTTGTTGCGTCGCTTCTTCTCCTCATACGGGACTTTTACGAAGCGATGGTATAACGTTGTTTTATTGCCTGCACTGCGCCCACCGAATCTCGATACTACTGAACCCTAATCGTGGTGTTTGTATCGCTTGGCTGTCGCTGACTCCGACATATATAATAAAAATATGAAAGCTTATTTATTTACTGTTGTTTATTTAGCTTACACTTTTTTTTTATACCACTAAGGTGGCAAACAAGCATACGGCCTGCCTGATGGAAAGCAGTTACCGTAGCCTATGGACGCTTGCAACACCAGGGGTATCACTCGCGCGTTGCCGACCCTGAAGAAACCGCTTCACAACCTTTTTGAAGAACCCCATGCTGTACTCCATTGGGAAAACCACGGCAGGGAGCTCATTCTACAGTGCGAGCGTCCGCGGAATATAGGAACGAGGATCTTCCTATGTAGGTTTAATTGCTACGCAATTTTTAGCGAACGCTTCGTCGGCTTCTTTAAGTCTGTAAGTCAGAGTCCGAGGGGCCCCCTGAGCTTTGGGGCCCCGAGGCAGTGCCCCGTCTAGCCCCAAGGTAGCTACGTCACTGGCCTAGTCGTACCAAAGAAGTCATGTATGTACTTTATAACCTTTCCGTTACACGTTCTCGGTATATGAACTTACGTCTGAGGGCAGAGATAGCAGAAATATGTGTACAACATCAGGTGAACCTTCCTCCTGTGACATGATAGTTCAGAACCACTCCTGAACATCGCTGGGCATCGTTCACACTGGAGAGAAAGACTTATATGTAGGTAAATTGAGGAAAACCTTTTTGCTTTTGCACTGATAACAGTACGGACCAAACAATGCATCTAACGGGCTTACTCATAAACGCTATTTAACTAAATCTACTGAAAAAATGGTCAAATAAATAACGTCACCTTGCTGTCATTGTCAAACAATTTGACGTTATTTAGGTGACCACTTAATCAGCTTATTAGTTAAATAACGTTTTATTAGTAAGGGGGTATATGTTTAGTGCGTCCTTGACTTAGCCGATCAGAGCGCATCGTCGGTGGTGGGGAATTGGGAATTTGAAGTTTTTTTTTGTCATAAATCGAAAAATCATATAAAAGTTTTACGACATAACTATTTATTGTTTTATTTTTTTCGTTGTTTTGTTCGTAGTCGATAATATAACCTAGATACCGACTGCAGCGCCATCTACCGGGCTGATTTGTGAATCTAAACCATCCAGGGCGCCACCCGAAACGCATACAAAAAAAATCATTCAAATCGGTCCAGCCGTTTAGGAGGATTTCAGTGACATACAAACGTGCAGTAGAATTTTATATATAAAGATAATAAAACGATGATTTTTTTATTTTCAATAACTCAATTGGCGGAATAATTGTTAATTGTTCGATGGTATACATCCAGCACAAACATTTGTGGGGAATATAATGTAATCTTATTAATAACTAGTGATCTCCCACGCAGTGGCGTGCATTGGTTTTTGGAGGAGGTAGGCAATCAAGTACTAGGAGAGTTTTATTGTATATTATCGGTGGTATTTTATCCAATAAAGATCAATCCACGTGCACTAGTGAAATGAAATTAATTATGTGTATTGTGATTTTACAAGTTGTCTCAAAAAGTTCGTGAAAAGTTTTAGTACAGTGACCACCATTTTACTAAAACACGACTGAACGGTGACTGATAATGCGGACTATGTAAAAGTTAATGTGCGGACTATATGAAAGTGATATTATAAATAAAATGTATGCGACTGAAGGACTTTGTGTCCATGGTCATGAACAAATATAAAAAAAAGCCAAACTAGGGTTTCCAGCCTCGGTTGAATCGATCAATTTTTTAATCAATATTCGATCTTTTAAATCCTCTTTGGAGATACGGATCGATCTTAAGATCGCCACGAAATTAAAAGATCGGAAATCGATTTTAACGAGACCATAATATTCCATTTCGAATTTTCGAATCGATTATTTTTTGCAGTATTATGTTTAATAAAGTTTTTTGAATAAATTAGCACAAGTTACTCTCTTTCTCTTTCAATGCCGAAATCGATGGGAGGGCGTCTAAATCATTGTTTTTCTAAAAATCTCGACAGTGTAAGTTTAATCGAATAACGATATTCGTTTAATTATTATTAGTGACCTAATAAAAATATTTTTTGCTACTAATTAACTAAGAAATATATTTTATATCATAATATAATATAAAATCTAAATATTGATTTTCTAAGGATCGACCTTGTATATATCTTTTTTAATCGATATCAGTCACTTCGATTTGAACCTATCGATAATAAATTTTGTCAAAGTACGGTAACCCTATGCAATGCCAGCCAAACCATAAACAAAACAATACAAATAAATTGCGAAGTTATATTTGAGTTGCTCTAACGTTGGTAAACTGTAGTTTTTTTAATTTGGCTGGGTTACTAGTGTCACAACAGAGTAGGTATGGTTACTTTTGGTCCATAAATCGCGAATGTCAAATGTCAGTGTGCTACGCATAGTAAAAACGTGATTTATGCTTTCGTCGTATTATCCTAAAGAAGTGTGTGTGCGTGTATGCATATGCCGAAATCGTTTTAGTGTGCGTGAATTTGTTACACGAACTCGCGAGTGCCTGCGCGGCAAAGTTTGAAATTTTGTATTGAATGTTAGGTTAGAATTTTTATTTAAAATGATTATGTAGTTTAATTGAATCAATATATCATATTATTGAATCTTATGAGGTAAGCATTGCTTATTTGCCTATATGGAATGCACGCCACTGCTCCCACGGCTTCACCCGCGTTCTTATATTTTCCGGGATAAAAAGTATCCTATGTATTAATCCAGAAGATATTCTATCTGTGTGCCAAGTTTCATCCTAATCCGTTCAATAGTTCCTGCCTGAAAGAGTAACAAACATCATCACAAACATTTATAATTATAAGTATGTGTAACTGTCTCACCTGCACATTTCTAACGCCGAAGTGTTTCCGCATGTGTTGCACGATAGTGTCCCGCATGCGGAACGTGTCCCCGCACACGTCGCACACAAACGGCCGCTCGCCCGTATGCGCCGCGCGCGTGTGGTTCTGTACACACACACAACACACTACATCAACAACACTGTGTACAACACATACTTCATCAACAATCACTCTTAACAACACATACGTCTTCCACAACACTGTGTACAACACTACCTTCAGCAACAACACTGTACAATACATACTTCATCAACAATCACTCTTAACAACACATACTCAGCAAAATCAACCATCCGAACCGTGCATTAGAGTATTAGAGTTTGACTATTCATAAGTGCCTGTGAAGGCCTATTTGTATAAATTATTTCATTTCATTTCATTTCATATTTCATTTCATTTCATTATGTCTTCCACAACACTGTGTACAACACAACCTTCAGCAACAACACTGTGTACAACACATACTTCATCAATAATCACTCTTAACAACACATACGTCATCAACAACACTGTGTACAACACAACCTTCATCAACAACACTGTGTACAACACATACTTCATCAACAATCACTCTTAACAACACATACGTCATCAACAACACTGTGTACAACACAACCTTCAGCAACAACACTGTGTACAACATATACTTCATCAACAATCACTCTTTACAACACATATGTCAGCAACAACACTGTTTACAACACATACTTCATCAACAATCACTCTTTACAACACATACGTGTTACGATATAGTAACTCATGGTATTTGCTGAACAAGGGTGCATCGCATCGGCACTAGGGATTGCAATCCGGATACTTCGAAATTCGAAAATGACTGAAAAATCCGGATTTTTGGGCCTATTTATAAATCCGAATATTCAGAATCAAATCCGGTTTTTTCGAATTTAAGGTTAACATCAGTTACGAGGCGGGAAATTTGTTTATTTTCGAGTTTTTTTTACCTTCATAGAACAATATGGATAGATATTTCAGTGATTCGCGACCAGTAGTTCATTTAGCATATTGTAGAATTGATACTTTTTGTTTGATTAACTATTCTGTACCCCACCCTGTACCCTGTTTTGTGTGTTGTGTCACCCTCTCGGTGAAAAGTAACGTAAAATGTTAAAAAAGTAACATTCTGGCAACGCTGGTTCAGAGTCAAAAATCTTATGTGTTCAGTATTCTACGGACTACGACCACAGAATAAATAAAATATTTTGAACCGTTCTTGTCGTTCTCAGTCTGTATTTAATGTAGGTTTATTTTTTGCTTTGTTTAGAAAATATAGCGTAAATAAATCTAAATCGGGCCAGTAAAAGATATATCTAATGACGGCAAACCACACCTGCGGAACACTAATAATTGCAAATATTTTAATCTGTTTCCCAAAATACTAAGTTTTACGGTTTTTAGAGAAACCGCGAGAAATGTTCAAATATGGCTCATATTATACAAAAAACATTCATAACACAATGTGCTAAATGAACTTCTACTGTCGCTAATCACAGAAACATCTATCCATATTGTTCTACGAAGGTAAAAAAAAAATATCTAAAAAATTCAAAAAATTCAAACTTCTAAGTAAGCTTCCTTGATATGGAGTCTCTGGTGGTCTGTACGCTTGGGTTTCCAATTTCCTGAGCGAACGGGTTATTCATGTGGTCATAGACGGGTGGGTCTTCGTCAGACCTTTTGGTAATCAATGCTTCAGAGTTCAGTTCTCTCTGCAACCTTATTTCTGCTGCATATTAACGATCTGGTGAAGCCTGGTATTTTTGGTTACGCAGAAGATAGCATCGTTGTCTATATTTCCAGCGCGCGATCCACCAGTGACTAGAACGAATTGTAGCGAGAGGCCATGGTAGAGCGTTTGAACGTGACCTTACAGGCAGTCTCCGATTGGGGCAATGCCAATCTGGTCACTTTTAATGCCACCAAGAGATCATCTCATCTCACTCATCGGAGATGAGACTTTAATTAGGACGTAACTCACGAGCCTCGACGATCGAAGAAAGGTTGCTTGCCTTATCGGTTTTCTACAGGATATATTTGGAGAGTGTGTGCAGGAATTGTTCAACCTTATTCCAACCACCATCCCCATTTTTACTCCGTACCACAAGAAGCCGGGAAAATTTTCACCCGTACGTTGATGACATACCTGTGATGCGGACAGCAAGGGAGTGGAACTTGCTTCCGGCCGGCGTCTGTGTTACCTGACTCTTACAATCTAGGCACTTTCAAGGCCATGGTGAATAGGTTTCATCTGGGTAAGCGTGCTCCAACTTAGGTTTCGTCAATATCCTTAATGACGGCTCTGTGGCCAAACGCAAGACCATATTTTTTTTTTTAGTATATTTCCAATTTTATTTCATTTTTATTCAAAAACAATGGAATAAAATAGAACATCCATCTTCAAACTACTAATAGTTTAGCATAAAAGTACGCGTACAATTTAAAATTACAAAAGACCGCAAAATAAAATACCGGAATTCGAAAAATCCGGATAATCCGGATTTATATGTGATGATAAACTTGGAATCCGGGTTTGAAAAAAATCCGGATTTTGCAATCCCTAATCGGCACCTACCTAGCGACGAGGCTACGTGCGTCACGGCCGCGACACGAGGCGCGGAGTCAGCAGTATCGGTGGAAACTTTCGCAACCCAATTCCACTATTGGACTAGATATTAATTTTAATGAATTGTATATTTGTCACTGTTATCCTAGCATCGGTTACATTCACATCTAATAAGAATAGTTTTGTTTGCTGTAATTTACCTTTTTAAATTAAATATAGTTCAATCATTTTTGGTATTTTTTTTTCGATCCTTCGGCTGGGGCCTACGTAATTTACGTCATCAACAACATTGTGTACAACACAACCTTCAGCAACAACACTGTGTACAACACATACTTCATCAACAATCACTTTTACAACACATACGTCATCAACAACACTGTGTACAACACAACCTTCAGCAACAGCACTGTGTACAACATATACTTCATCAACAATCACTTTTACAACACATACGTCATCAACAACACTGTGTACAACACAACCTTCATCAACAACACTGTGTACAACACAACCTTCAGCAACAACACTGTGTACAACACATACTTCATCAACAATCACTTTTACAACACATACGTCATCAACAACACTGTGTACAACACAACCTTCAGCAACAGCACTGTGTACAACATATACTTCATCAACAATCACTCTTTACAACACATATGTCAGCAACAACACTGTGTACAACACATACTTCATCAACAATCACTCTTTACAACACATACGTGTTACGATATAGTGACTCATGGTATTTGCTGAACAAGGGTGCATCGCATCGGCACCTACCTAGCGACGAGGCTACGTGCGTCACGGCAGCAGTATCGGTGGAAACTTTCGCAACCCAATTCCACTATTGGACTCGATATTAATTTTAATGAATTGTATATTTGTCACTGTTATCCTAGCATCGGTTACATTCACATCTAATAAGAATAGTTTTGTTTGCTGTAATTTACCTTTTTAAATTAAATATAGTTCAATCATTTTTGGTTTTTTTTTTCGATCCTTCGGCTGGGGCCTACGTAATTTACGTCATCAACAACACTGTGTACAACACAACCTTCATCAACAACACTGTGTACAACACATACTTCATCAACAATCACTTTTACAACACATACGTCATCAACAACACTGTGTACAACACAACCTTCAGCAACAACACTGTGTACAACACATACTTCATCAACAATCACTCTTTACAACACATACGTCATCAACAACACTGTGTACAACACATACTTCATCAACAACACTGTGTACAACACATACATCGTTCGCGTGGTGCTACCCTACCCTATCTAAACCATCCAGGGCGTCACCCAAACGCATACAAAAAAATTCAGCCCGGCAGATGGCGCTGCAGTCGGTATCTAGGTTATATTATCGACTGCAGCGCCATCTGCCGGGCTGATTTGTGAATCTAAACCATCCATGGCGCCACCCAAACGCATACAAAAAAAAACATTTCGGTCCAGCCGTTTAGGAGATATTCAATGACATACACACGTGCAGTAGAATTTTATATATAAAAGATATATAGAACTGTGTTTGAACACAATCTCACCATAGTTAGTGATCATGTGGCCGAAGGTGGTGCACACACAAAAAATTCAAAATTCAAAATCATTTATTCAAATATACCTTCGCAGGCACTTATGAAAAGTCTGACTCTAATACTCTAATACCGGTTCGGAAGGTTGCCTAGCAAAAGCCTAGAAGGAACTAGCTCTCAAGTGCAGCTGTCTGAACACACCGGTAGGTGCTTGGCGAAGGTTCAACTTGAGTGTGGTAGCCAGCCAGGTGGGTATTACAAAGTACCCTATCACCAAACGTCCAGGTTATTGTAGGACGTCCTTAGGGGTACTAAAGGGTACCTGACCTGTAATTGCTGAGGTTCGACAGCCCGGTAGGAACATTGTGAACAAGCTAGACGTTTCTTTTTGCCGTGGACTCTTTGTTGGTGATACCGGAGTACGCTGTGCATAAAGAACTTATGCCCGCATATCTGTGGAAGGAAAATTTAATTATTAGAATATAGAGAGGTCGTTTAGCGCGGTTGGTTAAGATTCCACCAGGCGGCCTACCACAAGCTCTTAAAACAAGGTTAAAATAACCTTATTTGTCTTTTGTCTTGTCCCGTTTTGACGTCGGATAAGGTTATAATAATATTGTTTTAAGAGCTTGTGGTTCGCGCTCTGCATTTGTATGCATGAACATGTCTGTAAGTCGATAGAGAGGTTCTCTAACGCGGCGCGCGAGACAGTTATATGCAGCGTTCAAGGCATACAACTTGAACAGAGAATATGAAGCGCATACATTGCTAGTTAGTTCTACGGGAGCTTAAAGGCAACTTCGTTTCGAACAAGCAATTTGTCAGTGCGATTAGAATGTAAAATTATGTAATGAATCTAAGCTTGTTTTGAAAAGAGTAATTGCTGAGTTTATTGCCGGCTCTTCTCAGCAAATGCAACCTTCCGAACCGGTATTAGAGTATTAGAGTCAGACTTTTCATAAGTGCCTGCGAAGGTCTATTTGAATAAATGATTTTGAATTTTGAATTTTGAATTTTGAATGAACATCATGTCATGCGATTCGTCCATCTATTTCTATACACGCATGTGTGTGTAGATCCGAGATCGCGGTAGTGCGTATTTACAAAGAACACTGAAAATGCACTGTAGTGTAAGCGCTTACGAACATGAGTTCTTGGGCTGTGTGAGTAAAAATTGTCTAACTATTGGCGTTGATATTCATATTCGTTTACGTGCAGTTGTGTTATTAAGTGAGGAGTTTCGTGGGACATCTGTTTTAAGCTAAAAAATCCAAGCGTCATGACCCATCTCTCGAGATCGATGGTCCTGCGGGATCCTTGGCGTCGACATTTCTAGCGACGTTTTGTTCCCAATTCACTTGGAAGACAAGGCTAAGCTGGCATCCAAAAAGCTTGGATTGCTCAATAGAGCGAGGCAGTACTTCACATCGGGGCAAAGACTGCAACTTTATAAGTCGCAGGTCCGGCCTCATATGGAGTACTGCTGTCATCTATGGGCGGGAGCACCTGGATACCAGCTTGGGCCTTTAAACTCGGTTCAGCGACGTGTCATGAGAATTGTCGACGGTCTCGAGCTCACAAGCGGTTTAGAGCCCCTCAGTCTGAGGAGAGACTTTGCCTCCTTATGTGTGTTCTACCGCTTGTACAACGGACAGTGTTCTAAGGAATTGTTCGACTTGATGCCCACAGCTACATTCCACCATCGCAACTCTCGCCATCGAAAGGGAGTCCATCCTCACATATTGAAACCAGAATTGTTTCGAACTGTGCGGGCTCAAAGGAGTTTTCTTCCGCGGACGCTCAGTTTATGGAATGAGCTCCCCGCCGTGGTTTTCCCAATGGAGTACAGCATGGGTTTCTTCAAAAAGGGTGTGATGAGATTTCTGCAGGGTCGGCAACGCGCGAGTGATACCCCTGGTGTTGCAAGCGTCCATAGGCTACGGTAACTGCTTACCATCAGGCGGTTCGTATGCTTGTTTGCCACCTTAGTGGTTTTTTTTTTTATTAAGTATGCGTTTACAAAAAAAATTGTGTATCAGTTGTCTGGTTTCCATAGTACAAGCTCTGCTTAGTTTGTGATCAGATGACCGTGTGTGAGGAATGTCACAGGATATTTATTATTATAAATCTTACCTCACAAGAGAATTCCGGTGCAAAATGTGTTTTGGCATGACATTTGAAATTGCGAGTGTTTTTCATTATCTTATTGCAAAGTCGACATTTGACCGGTCCGTTGATGTCGTACGGTTTCACCGCCAGGGCCATGTATTTGCTTTGTTCAGCCTAAAATATACGGAAAATACTTTGATTAAAACAAAAAGGAAATATATTGTACAGTAGTACCCAACTGATATGGCTTACCGATGTACCTGTGCAGAAGATACATTTTCAAAGCGCGGGAAACGCTATTGGTCGGCAGCTGCCGCCATGTTAGCGCGCGCCGTGCGGAGGGGCCTCACGCGCGAGTGAGACGGAACTAACAGCTGCACTGTATTATGAACCTTATAGTACTGATCTAAGGTTGTTTGTAAGTTTTAAGCATTCCTTCGTTAATCTTCGGGGCCATACTTTCTTTTCTGTGCGAACGAAGATTCACGACGCGCCTTATCAGTTGGGTACTACTGTATAGTCAATTTAGTAAACTAAGCAAACTAAGGGATGTGACCTTTGTAAAAAAAATGTTCATTTAGATTAAGAAATAATATTAGACACGTATTTTTTGCATTATCAAATCAATCAAAATTGACAAAGATAAAACTCCTCAAAGTTTGGGAGATGGACCGCGTGAGGCGTGACGTCACTTGTTTGTGAAAAGTGTACCCTGGCGTGACGTCACGCGGAATTTCAACACACACACCATATCTTTGCCATATTTTTTTTTGATTGACAAAAGAAAAAGTATGTGTCTAATATTTAGTGATAACGAACTAAATATCAGGACACTGGCCCTGATTCTGTTGTTCACAACTAAACTAATTTTAATGTCACTATGTCTCTTTCTAACAAAGAACATAAGAAAAGGATGTAAGAAATTTAGTCCTGTCAAATTAGTCCAATGCTTGTTTTCAATATATTTTTTTTTTTTTTTTTTTTATACTACTTAGGTAGCAAACAAGCATACGGCCCGCCTGATGGTAAGCGGTTACCGTAGCCTATGGACGCTTGCAACACCAGGGGAGTCACTCGCGCGTTGCCGACCCTGCAGAAATCTCTTCACACCCTTTTTGAAGAACCCCATGTTGTAGTCCATTGGGAAAACCACGGCAGGGAGCTCATTCCACAATCTGAGCGTCCGCGGAAGTAAGCTCCTTTGAGACCGCACAGTTCGAAACAATTCTGGTTTCAATGTGTGGGGATGGACTCCCTGTCGATGGCGAGAGTTGCGATGGTGGAAGGTAGCCGTGGGCATCATCTTAAACAATTCTTCAGAACACTGTCCGTTGTACAAGCGGTAGAACACACATAAGGAGGCAAAGTCTCTCCTCAGACTGAGCGGCTCTAAGCCGCTTGTGAGCTCGGGATCGTCCACTATTCTAGCGGCACGTCGCTGAACCGAGTCTAGAGGCCCAAGCTGGTATCCAGGTGCCCCCGCCCACAGATGACAACAGTACTCCATATGAGGCCGGACTTGCGACTTATAAAGTTGCAGTCTTTGCCCCGATGTGAAGTACTGCTTCGCTTTGTTGAGCACTCCGAGCTTTTTGGATGCCAGCTTAACCTTGTCTTCTAAGTGACTACGGAACAAAACGTCGCTAGTAATGTCAACGCCAAGGATCCCGATGCTTTTAGTGATGTTCAAGGACGCGTTCTGGAATTGTGGAGCCACAGCAAATGGGGTTTTCTTAGCGGTGAACGCGCAGGCTTGAGTCTTGGTGGGGTTGAAATGGACTAGGTTTAGTCGACCCCAATCGGAGACACGAGTTAGTGTACTCTCGATTTCAGACAACAGCCGTTCGCGGCTTTCCTCCACCTCGGAACGAGGGATATTAGCTCGGCCCGTGTAATGAGCGTCCCCTGTACTGTCGTCTGCATAACAATGAATGCCGTCAATAGACAGCATATCATTGATATGCAGCAGGAACAGTGTTGGGGACAGCACAGACCCTTGCGGGACGCCGGCATTTATGTCCATGCTATCGGAGCAGCTACCGTCAACGACGGCTCTTATGCATCTGCTGGACAGAAAGCTGGCGACCCATTTGCATAGTCCCTCGGGAAGCCCGTATGCTGGTAACTTCGCTAGAAGACCCCGGTGCCAGACCCGATCGAACGCCTTCGCCACATCTAGGCTCACTGCCAATGCCTCACCTTGACTCTCGATGGCGAGTGACCAACGGTTTGTGAGATACACTAGAAGGTCGCCAGCCGAGCGACTGTGGCGGAAGCCATATTGTCGGTCGCTCAACAAATCGTGATCCTCTAGGTATCTCAAGAGTTGCGTGTTGATCACTCGCTCCATGACTTTGGAGAGAAGGGAGGTGATGGCGATAGGCCTGTAATTCGATGGGTCCGATCTATCACCCTTCTTGGGCACTGGGTGCACGTGGGCAGTCTTCCACGAAGACGGGACTTTCATTTTGGTGAAGGAAAGCGCAAAAAGACGCGTCAGTACAGGACACAATTCAGGAGCACACCGCTTCAGAACCACTGCCGGTATGCCGTCTGGCCCACTCGACTTATGGACGTCCAGAGAAAGCAATTCCCGCCGGACCTCCCGTTGGGTAATGCTTATCTCCGGCATAGAGATGTCACACCGCGGGATGGTAGGCGGTGTGGCGCCCCCGTCATCCAAAGTCGAGTTGGAGGCAAAGAGAGAGCCCAAAAGATCAGCTTTCTCCTTTGCACTATGGGCCAAGTGTCCGTCCGGCTTACGGAGTGGTGGCAAGGACGACTGACAGAAGTTTCCTTCAGCAGCTTTGGCAAGAGACCAGAAAGCTCGACTTCCAGAGGGAAGGCTAATCAGCCTCTCACCAAACCTGCCGACGAAATCGAACTTTGCCCTGGCAATCATTCGCTTACTGAACCTCGAGGCAGCGTTAAATATGCGTTTCGCATCAGAGATGTTAGGGTCCTGATTAGTTCGGGCCGTGGTCCAAGCCTCATACAAGGTCTGCTTATTTTGTCTAGCATCCTTGCAGGGCCTATTAAACCACGGTCGTTTCTTCACCCCTGCAGCCACTAGCGGGTTTGGGATATAACACTCCATTCCCGCCAGTATCGCCTCAGCAACGGCAGCTGCACAGGTGTCAGGATCATCTGATGCGAAGCATAGCTGTCTCCACGGGTACGATGCGTAGAAATCTCGCAATCCATCCCAATCTGCCGACTTGTAGTGCCATACACGTCGCCATCCGGGAGACCGGGGCGAGTCAGGTCGAGCGCATGGCACTTGCGTCCGGACGAGACAGTGGTCTGATGAGCCAAGTGGCGCATCCACTGTCACTGTATAGTTGTCCGGACGCGTAGTCAGCAGAAGGTCCAGTAAGGAGCTAGTATGGCTCTCAATATCTGGGATTCTCGTAGGAGAAAGAACCAGTTGTGAGAAGCCATAGGCCAGGGCAAAGTCGTGAGCAGTCCTCCCCGCGAAATCAGTGGTCCGAGAACTAAGCCACTCAACGTGGTGAGCGTTGAAGTCTCCTAGTATCACTAACTCCGCAGAGGGGTACTGCTCCAGTACTTTGTCCGTCGTCAGTTGCAGGTGCTCAAATAACCGTTTTGTGTCAACGTCACCGCTATGGGACCTGTAAAGGCACGCGTAAACTTTGGTGTGGTCACCGTGATCTACGCGCACCCACAAAATCGACAGGTCCCGGTCTTCCAGGCCATGGAGACGGCGACAGCAAATATCCTCCCTGACGTACATACATACCCCGGCACGGCGCACAAAGTTGTGCTCCAGCTTGTACCCGGGGTAGTGTAAATACGATGTATCATCAGGGCAGGATATTTGCGTCTCCGTGAGAAATAGCAGAGTCGGCTGTGCAGTCTCCAGATGTTGGTGGACTGCATTGATGTTCGCATGAAGACCCCTAATGTTGCAAAAGTCCATAGATAATATGGACGGGGAAGCCGCTGAGAAACTTTTTCTTTTATGTTTTCTGGCCATTATTTTTAAAAGGAGTTTAAGAGATTTTTGAGAGGAGTCGCTATGCCGGCAGCGGAAAGGACAAAGCACAGTGTCACTCCGACAGAATGCTGCTCAGGTGATACAGTTTGTTGGTGCGGCAGCTGGAAGGGCCCCCGGTCCCCCCCTGATACATAAATTAAAAATAATAAATAATATGATACCTGAAATTTAGTCGCCATCTATCGCGGTCACGCTTAAATACACGCAAAATAAGACGGTAAAGATTAATTTGATAACATAAAATATGTTCTATCCTTTTTCAATCATGTTCGTAAGAAAGAGATGAGATGTGACTAAAATTAGTTTAGTGCGATTTACAAGTTTTACAACAGAATCGGCACCACTAGCCCCCCATTGCACTAAAACTCCATGACAGACATAGAAAGGACATTTTACAATATGGGATTTCCGAAAGTGCAGATCCGTTCATTTTGAACAATTATTATTATGACACGAAAGTTGTAAGGTCATTCTGTGGCGATGGGCGATTGTTACTAAAAACAATCGAATAATGCCCTGTTTCAATAAACAAAAACGAATCGTTTTGCTTACCCATGGTAGGTATTTTTATTGCCAAACTGGGCATATAGATCATTTCGTAAGCTAATTTGACCTGTGATAGCTACTTCCATATGGAAGGGTCTGCTATGTAAAGCTTTGAGGTCTTTGCTTCATTATTAGTAAAGATATAAGAGTCTTGATTTTAATAAATCTTAACCGATACCGGTCCGTAAATTATTGAAACCGGGCCTTATTCGATTGTTCAATTTATTCGAATCATTCGAATAAAAATCGACATTTAAATTACTTATCAAATAGGTAGGTTAGGCCACCGCGCGGAGTGCATCCCCCGCGCATTATACTATTGCAACTTGCGTTGTGTGCGTCAAATTTCATTCAAAAGGTCGATTGTTATTCGATTGTTGTTTCGTTAGAACGAATGAATCGACAATCGAATGTACAGTTTTACATTGTCGATTCTTTCGATTACTTTTTTTGGAACAATCGCCCATCGCTAGTTTGAAGTCGTAATTTTCATACATTTGAGAGGTAGAGAGCGTAGCGTTTTTCCTCAAAGAGCAACTCATCCGTGGAAGTAACACCGCCTTACAGAATACCGCAGCCAAATAACTGTATGTTGTGTTCCTGCCCGTGAGGAAGGTCGCCAGAGCTCATCTGGGAGGGGGGATGGGTCAGTCAGTGTTCCGTGTAATTCAAGCCTCTATGGTAACCGCTTACCACCATATGGCCATATGCTTGTGTGCCGATATGTTTAAAAAAATAGTTTTGTGACAAAAATCAAGGATCTCCACAGTCGTCAACCAATCAGCTAGGTACCTAATGAAAATGACTCAATGACATTGGTTCCGATACTGTTGTAAATCGCACTAAACTAATTTTAGTCACATCACATCTCTTTCTTACACACATTATTGAAAAAGGATAGAACATATTTTGAAACTGTCAAATTAGTCTTTGCCGTTATAATTTGCGGGTATTTAGACGTAACCGCGATAGATGGCGACTAAATTTACGTTGAAAACAAGCATTGGACTAATTTGACAGGACTTTTCTAACATCCTCTTCTTATGGTCTTTGTTAGAAAGAGACATAGTGAGACTAAAATTAGTTAAGTTGTAAACATCTATTAATAGTATAAATTCAATGTGAGTGTATATTTTGTTCCATATAGCTCCGTAGGGCAATAACGGATTTGGATTAAACTTGTCACGTCTCACAGGAAAACCGGTCAAAATAAAGCGAGTGTATTATAACAGGTGGAGACTTCGAGATGGCATATTTTCGAAACCTATGTTGGGTTAGTCATGCTGAACAACTTTTACTATGGAAACAATAGTGAATTCTCAAAAGAAAAAATTTACTTTCCATAGTAAATGTCAACATTGCTCGATCATAATGTATGAAAAGTAAAAATTTTTTTTTGAGTATTCGGTGTGGGTCCCATAGTAAAAGTTGTTCAGCATGACTAACCCAACATAGGTTTCGAAAATATGCCATCTCGAAATCTCCACCCAGTATGATTCGTACCTCTATCATCTCTCTCTGTCTCATTTTAATCTCCATCTCCTTATGAATTGTATCCAGGTACATATTTCTCCGTTTTTTTTCATTTTCATATGAATAGTCCTTATTATCCAACAGATTCTCATCATCAGAACTTTCTATATCCTTTATTGTGTACCATTTCACTGTTTTTATTTCTTCCGTGTAATTCGTATCTACTAAATCATGTATCGGTGATACTTGTAATGGTTCTACATCAATTTGAGTGTCGACTTCATCTGTCGGGATGTCATTTTTATAAATTTCGCTTACATCATTAGGAATTGTATCGTTTAAGCTATCGCTTGATTCTAGATCGTCAATAGTTAGCCGTTTCACATGTTTTTTGTATTCATTGTACGATTCTAAATCTTTAGGACTATATGTATACTCATAACTGTCACTGGATTCCAAATCCGAAAATGTTACGGTACTTTTTCCCTTTTTATCTTCCTTTATTTTCGTTTTGAATGTGTTCAATAGCTTTTTTTCTGTTTCTAAACTTGTTTTACGTAGTCTTAATGTATCATCGATTATTTTCGTACATTTTACGCATATTAGTTGCGGTAAACCATCATTAAATTGTATCTGAAAAATTCAATTCAAATTTAAGAACAGATTCATTTTTAAGGCGATGATAACTCAGTTGTAGTGACGTCGGATACCGAGACGAAGGTCCCGGGCTCGAATTCTACAATGAGCTTGAGCTTTCGGTGAAGGAAAACATCGTGAGGAAACCATAGCATGGTGGCAGGGTACTTTGTAGTACCCATCTGGCTGGCTACCACCCTCAAGTTCAAAATCTGTCGCCAAGCACCTATCGGTGTGTTCTGACAGCTACATTTGGGAGCCAGTTCCTTCTATGCTTTGTGTGTGCACCTGCACCACCATCAACCACATCATCACTTACCATGGTGAGATTGTGGACAAACATAGGCCTATGAATAGTAAAAAAAAAGAACAGGTGCTACTGAGAGCTGGTCTGCTTGGGTTTGCTTATTGCTTAGAATATTTCTTGTTGTCTACACAGTAAAAATATATAAAACGAATTAATATCATCATCATCATCAGCCTATAATGTCCCACTGCTGAGCACAGGCCTCCTTTCACAAATGAGGGTGAAAGGGAATGGGAAATACTCCACCACGCATGCCCACTGTGGATCGGTGGAGGTAGGCTAGTGATCAACCTACTGTTGGAATTTTTCAAGCCGCCTAGGAGGCATCCAACTAGCTTAACGACTATCACAATTAAGTGATAACGGCTTTACGTGCCTTCCGAAGCACGGAAACGCTCGATTTGAAATACCACTAGGCGGTCACCCATCCAGGTACCGACCACGACGGTGGTAGCTTAACTTTGCCGATCGATTAAGGCTAATCATGCTACACCACGAGCGCTTCTTATCGAATTAATATCAGTAGATTGGAAAAGAATGTTTTGGTTAGCAACATTATTATCTAATGATCAACATTTTGGCTATTGGAGTCTACCAGAGTAGGCTATTGCTCCAGTCAACAAAACAAATACAAAAAGAAATGTCTGCGAATCCTTACCTTTACTCCGGTGACTGAAAATAAATCATCGCTGCGTTTATTTTTATGAATCTCATCTTCAAATATAAGCATTAAGTTTTCTTTAGCTAAACAAGTGCGGCATACATTCATTTTGAAACGTTTTAGCACATGAATTAAATTTATAAGAAAGCAACAATTTTATCTGCATTAGAATTCCTTCGCAATCGCAACGCAACTATTTTGTTTACGAAGATAGATTTGGATAATAGACTTAAAACTTTTCTCGTAAAATTATCAGCTTGATGCATGATAAAATATATGTAATGATTAATAATAGGTATATATTTGCAAAGTTACTCGTTTATAATTTATTGCATTTTTAAGTAAGCTTATATTGTTTGTTTAAATAAAAATATTATGTTCTAACAATTTTCGCACACAAAATTTAATAATATCATGATGACATATACAGTGGACTTTTTGGCGGGAACTTGCAGAGTGACGTAGCATTTTCGTTTTTATTTTCATAAATTCGTGTATTTTGAGTTTTATTGTGTATTTTCGGTGGTATTTTACCTAATAAAGATCATCCATGTGCACCTGTGAAGTGAAATTAAATGACTTATGTGTATCGTGACTTTTCAAGTTGTCTCAAAAAGACCGTGAAGAGTTTTAGTACAATGACCACCATTGTAGTAAAACATGACTTTTATGGACGGTGACTGACTGAGGACTTTATGTGAAAGGGATTTATTGTGACTGGAAACTATAATATAACTCGACACTGGCAGAAATGAGCCCTAATTTGGGCTTGGTTGCCAAACTTAAAAATAAGAAGAAGACATATACAGTGTAGCCATGCTCTGAAAAATAATTTGCCTTAGTCTACGAGTAACGCGATAACGTGATGATTATCTAAGATTAAATCAAACAAAATGGAATAGATAGGTCATAAAAAGTAGGTTTCAGCATATTTTCCGTAATTGTATAGCATACGAAAATTATTATGTTTTTGTAATGTGTAGATTTAATACATTTGTACGCCAAATAGGCATAAGATGCAGAATACATATTAAGCAAGTAAATAATTTGAATTGAATTTGAATGAATTAATTAAAATATAATAAAAACAAAAAAATTAATATAAAAATAACTAATTGTGTTTTTTTTATTGACAAGAAGTTGAAGACCCAAGATTGGCCTTATCACCCTTCCGTGTACAAATCGGCGAGCAAGCTCTCAACTCGGGGTTGAAAAATAAAAATTAAATACAATTCGTTGGTCACTTGCGAAGGGCTAGATCGTATTGGAAACCTTTTTTTTTAATGTTCTTAATAGTCCGTATAAGGTAGTGCGTAGTAAGAAATTTTGTAGTTCCACACTCATTTCGTCGCGTCGCGTCGGTACCGTATCTTCACGTTTTTGTTTTACTCTAAGATAGTAATAAAACTTTATCATTTAGGTACAATAATGTGTACAAATCCTATTAAGATTGTATTACTTCCCGATAGATAAAATAATCATAAACTGATTAAACATAAGTATCAGCGGTATATTTAGCATCATTACACGATTAATAAATTAATAAAGAATGTTATCTTAAAACTTCAATAAAACCTACGAGCGTCGGTTTTGATTGAATTTTATTTGATTTTTATCACTACTATTTATGTTATCTTATCAAAAATCTATATTTGCCATGATTCTTATTATGCTTATTCTCTTGCAACACTGCATTTATCTCGTATGTCTCGTAATGTCTTCAACTTTTCGTAGTGATGCACCATTGGTTCTCTTAAAGAGGGATAAAAGAGTGATTCATCTTATTTAAATGCAGAAAATAAAAAAAATAAAATATGTTTAAGTTTTTTATTTATAGCTCACAAAACAGAATCAAACATTTAATTACATAAAATAAATTAGAACTTAGTTGCATTCCACAATATGCATGCACAGTTACATATCATGAGAAGTGCTGTTTAATGCAGTGCTGAAATGTGAGTAGACATGAATAAAATAAGTATAACTACATAAATAAAATCTATAAAAAGAGAAAGATAAAACTAAAATACTTACATTAACATTATATAATTACGGTATGATTTTAGGTAAGCATCGCTTAAATTTGGAAAAGCTACAATCAAATATATCAATGTCACGGTTGTCAGCAGCAATGTCATTGATAAAGACAGCACATTCTTACCATAGGGTTATAGTAAGACGTATTATTCTTATATACCCTAAGTGCAAAAGGTCTATATATACCCGTTCTGGAGAGTGTTAAGGTAAAGTAAAGGCAGTATGCAGGGGAATCAACAAAACCATGCATAATTTTGTGCAGGTACACGAGATCCTGATGCTTGCGTCGATATTCTAACTACCCTACATTAAATTTGCTTAATCTTTGAGTATAGCTTGAGGGGGAACGTCCAGGATTGCAGCGATAACATATAATTTTCAAGCACGCCTTTTGTCCACTTTTGAATGTGTTGGTGTAAGTAATTAATTTATAAATATAAATCAAAAATATTTTAATACAGAATAAACTTAAGTTAAATAAAAATGTTATTTATCTTTCTCTTTAATCGTTATCAAAACGATAACAATGAAAATAATTAATTTAAAAGTGTAAGATAACTAAAATATACCTTATTTCCTAGTGTTTAATGCAAATGTAAACCAATACCGATACCGACGACGCACGGCGATACTGGCGTGGTTGGTTAGGACACTGGTTAAGATTCCACCTATCGCGACGCAGGTCGTGGGTTCGATTCCCACACAGGACATGTATTTGTATGCATGAACATGTCTGTATTTACAAACAAAAAGTAGTATATGTATTATATCAGTTATCTGGTTCCCACAGTATGTACAAGTTCTGCTTAGTTTGGGATCGGATAGCCGCGTGTCAAAAATGTTCCCGGATATATATAAGGATATAGAAGGAAAAAATACTATGATACTATGATTGGTTGGTTTCCTCAATGGAAGAAAAAATACAGCATGGGGTTCTTCAAAGAGATTACTTCAGGGTCGGCAACGTGCGAGTGATACCCGTGGTGTTGCAAGCGTCCATAGGCTACGGTAATTGCTTACCATCAGGCGGTTTTACACATTTTGGAATTTTCTAGATCATTCTAGAAATTTCTAGAACTTTCTCGAACATTTCAAATCGCTTCTAATAAATTGTACTCATTTAAGAATTTTCTAGAACTTTCTCGAACATTCTAAATCGATCATAATCAATTGAACTCATTTTGGAACGTTCCAGATCATTCGGAATATTTCTAGATCTTTTTCGATCATTCTAAATCGATCATAATCAATTGCACTCATTTTGGAACTTTCCAGATCATTCTGGAAATTTCTAGAACGTTCTCGATAATAACAGTTTTGTACATTTTGGAACTTTCTAGATGAAGCCAGAAATTTTTAGAACTTTCTCAAAACATGCTATATCGATTATAATAGTTTGCATTCACTCTAGAATTTTCTAGATCATTCCAGATATTTGTTGAACTTTCTAGAATATTCCAGATCGATTATAACCGTTTTACACATTTTGGAACTTTCCATTCCAGAAATTTTGAGATCTTTTCAGAAGTCCTCATGCGTTAGAAAAGGACAGCAATATATGTTTTAACATTTTCGCCACCCACAACCACCCCCTTCCACCCACCGCGACCAAACTCCCTTACTACCACCTGGAGACCAAGGGGTATTTACCACCCCAACGGGAAGTTGATTGGGGTTGGTGGTGATTGAGAAAACTGCGTATTTACGTACCCACAAAAGCATTTTATATATATTATTAGAATTAGATTTAGAAGTTCATTGATTGTATGTACAAAAATCAACTATGTACACACGGCTACACATCAAGCTATACATTTCCAGTATAAGCTGATCTCGCATTGTACAGGATTTCCGTACATTCAATTTTTATTTACATTTTATTTACATGCAGAACCATTATCTGTGACTGTCCGCCACGCCCGGCCCTTCATTGATTATTGCGTTTCGCGCGACGGACAGAGACAGAGATTGCGATGCAAAAGCAATAAGCAAATAGCAACTTGTGAGAGCCACGATAGCATTTGCTTTATGTTAAGTGTATTAAGCACGGTGCTTTATTTTGCTATATGATATATTAATCGCCACTAGTCAAATAGCATGAAGAAATATGAATGTTCGTATTTCCATTGAATAAGCACGTTTGAACCAGCCAAGAATCTTATATATTAGATGGATACTGCATTTCGAACTGTCAATTGAGGATGAAAAATTTCACCTTCAATGACGTCACGTATGTATTTCTTTCTCTCTCTTTACAGCGACAACACTGCTAGCTAATTCGGGACAAACTTGGGACATATACATATTATATTGACGGGCCAGTCCAGTTTGTGTCGTTGGTTAAAATTCCAACTATTACGCCGCAGGTCCCACCCAGGACATGCATTTGTGTGCAACATGTATATAGTATTATGTTGTATATCAGTTATCTCATATCTGGTCTCCATAGCACAAGCTCTGCTTAGTTTGGGATCAGTCAAATAGCTGTGTGTGAAGAATGTCTCATTTTTCCTTGTGTTAGGTATTTTTATAGAATACCTACTAGGAATACTTTCCTATTTGAGTTGGTCCCACTAGGACTTCTGGCAGTGCAGCTCAATAAATGTCTGTAGTTTCATTAAATTATATACGTATACAGCCTAGCCCAGGTGTATTCAGCTCATTTGCAGTTTGCGGACCCTAATGCACGAAAGTTTGGATGTTTGTCACACCACAATCACGCACATGCTGCAACGGCTGAACGGATTTGGATGTAATTTTGCACACAGAGTTAGAATATGTCCTTTATTAACACATGGGATAATTTTATCACGGGAAAACCATAAATCCCTCGGGAACGAATGGGAATTGGAGTCAGCTACTACTAAAACTGCAATGAACTTCACTAGATTTCTATTAGCATTAAGACTTCAAGCGGGTCACGGGACAAGTCATTGGATGGCTTTCTTGACTCTTTTGATATTCACGTGTATAAGAGAACTTAAACTCCAGTTTGAACACTATATTAATATATTTCGCAATTTCACATTTGATATTACATGGAAAACAATGAGGTACATTATGCGTGTCGAGTACGTAGGGCGGACTATAAGAAATTTTCTGTCAGAAAATTTCGGACGCCCGCTTGCTCATACATTTTTGAACGTCAGACACGTCAGAATTTTCGAATAGTATGCGGGGTCTAGAACAAAATGTATGAAGAAAGTGCCTTCCGGCGGGCGTCAGATTAATATCTGATCTGATTCTGAAAAATTATTTAGAGAAATAATTTCCAATAAGAAGAGAGTCCAATTAGGTACACATGATAATACATTATCCTATTATATTATTATAATGTTCTTCTTTAAAATGCAGGCTGCATATCTTTGCAGTCTCGTAAAATTTTTGTTTAAGGCGTATATTATTTAGCCATAGTCGCCTTCTTTTTGGATCTTTGGGAAATCTGAAAATAAATTAAATAAATATTACTTAATTAGGTACATACACACCCAAAATTGAATTGGAAAAGTGCGTGTCTGAGTCTGACTCGCTTACAAGGATTCCAACCTCCCTTAGATAGATGTATATTTCTTGGTTTGGGCCATAACTGTTATAAAAACCGGACCTCATTACTAATCTTAACTAATATCCCGCGGTGACAGACGGACAGACAGATAGACAGACGGACAGAGTGGGGTAAAGCTTTACATTAAGTGACAATTCCTAATAGTATTGGCATATTTCACTATGTCACACAATATATGTCACTTAATGTAAAGCTTAGCCCGGAGGGCACTATAAGGGTTTCTTTTTACCTTTTTGGTTCGGAACCCTAAAAAGACCACATCAAAAAAGACGAAAATCAAAATAATATGGTCACTTCAGTCCTTTTGTTTACATATTAAGAGTTAAAAATAAAATGTTTAAGAAAGTTACTCTATCTTAATAAATCAGTAATGAGCCAAGAGGACAGGTTATGAGAATGTTTGCATAGTTATAAAATATGATTGGAACTATGATTCGAGCCCAAATTCTCCCTAGAATGCGAAATTTTTTCAACTTGTTTGTATTATGTTTAATATCGTAATAGCACACTCACCCATGCCATTTAATAGTTGTATTTGGATTCCAAACACTTTTGCAATGTCTGACCACGCAATACATACTTCAGAAGACACAATTTCACAATCGATATTCAGAAAATCTCCAACAATAAATCGAAGTGTAATAAAAATATTTGAAAGATCTGCCATTTTCAGAACCAGTATTGCCAAAGTATTGACATTACATTTTGGAATCAGTTTAAGGAGTTTTAATTGTTTTGATAGACTTATTATATGATTAAAAAAAAGTTGTTTAATTTAAACTAACCATTCGTTTACACTAATCAGCAGTCTGTCGCGACTTAGAAGAAAGAAAAAATCAATGAAACGCAGTAGAACTTTTATGGCACCCTCTCATTTCCGTAGTCTGTCTCGCTCTATGATTAAACGTCATCTGTCACTTGTTTTTTCCCTCCAGTTTTATATAAATGTTTGAGAAGTTCAGAATATTATATTATACTTATTACAGAATATTATACAGGATAGTAGTTAATTTTATTGCTAAGTAGAAGTGAGAAAGTAGAAAGTGTGTTTAAAAAGTAGAAAGAATGAAGTATAGAAAATGCGAAGTGTGAGGATTAAGATCGGAAAGGAAAGATGGTAAAAAACGTGATTTTATTTAGATACGCCAAATTTCCCCTGGATGCAGTTCGGTCAGTAAAATATCATTCAGTCCTATAATTCCTTTAATAAAAACATCTTAATATTATCTTAATCTAGAAAATACCATAATAATATTTTAGAAAATAGTGTGGTGCAATATTTATTATCGAATTCGATATCGATATTTTTATATTTTTAGGTGCCGAAAATGGGTGAAAATGACAGGCAACGAGGACTTGGCTTACATTCCACTTACACCCACTTACCCATTTTTTGTAGTGTATTCCGAACCAGTGGTAGTGTCAACTGTATCGTTCATAAGTGTCTTATCAGGGCCTAAACTTGATAATTTACTTTTTATTTTGATTTGCATTTCATAAAACGTCTAGTTGCAAATTTTATGTAGTTTTAATTAAACGCCAACCACAAACCTTACTGTATATTAATATATTATATGGTATATTTTTATTTTTAGTCATAATCTGAACAAAGTACCACTGGTTTTGTTTTGGTAGTGCTAAAACAAAATCAGTGGATCTTAAATAGCTATATTATTTACAACAGTATATATATATATATATATATCGATATCGATAGATTTAAATATCTACTAAGAGCGCATCTCTATTCCATTCTAAGGTTGGTAGTACTGATTGGTAGTACTCATTGTGGCTTTTTTTGGTTGCCACATTGATTTTTATTATTTTTATCTTGCTCTATGGAGTCCCGTCTCTTCTTACGTAGTTATTGAATACTCTTTGGTACTCATTGTGGCTTTTTTTGGTTGCCACATTGATTTTTATTATTTTTATCTTGCTCTATGGAGTCCCGTCTCTTCTTACGTAGTTATTGAATACTCTTTGCTAATCAGTTTATTTACTTAAATCGTAATGTAGTAAAACAAGGAAAATAAAATATTTCTAAAAGATGTTCTCTTATTTATTACCCTTATGGGAAATTTAAGTCGTGATATAGCAACTGGATTGAAGATAGAGTGAGATAAAGATGCATAGTATTTGTCTTTTTTTAAGTTTTAGAGGTAAAATTTTTCATCCTCAGTTGACAGTTCAAGTCGCAGTATCCATATAATATATAAGATTCTTGGAACCAGCCTGTTTGTTAAAATTACTTTAACTTCTATAGCCCGCATTAGGGATGTGTAGCAACTTCTAAGGGAGAAAAATAAGGGCAGGCCAGGGCAGAGCTAGTTACTCAAATAGCTCTTTTCAACTGACGTTAATTGATACCTACCAGCTCACTCGTTCGCGCGCATCACTACTCTGCAAAAGTCAATGACTTCCAGTCTGTACCTAATTACCTGGCGCCATTCAAATAAGAAGTGAAGTGAAGTGAAGTCATTCGTCCATTCGTCCGTGTAGTTGATAGCCGGATAGCCGGCCAAGGGGTCTTGGATCTTAATAAAACCTGATCAGCAACGCATAGCCCCGTTAATTATACTGTTTCAAGTCGCCCGCACACTCGTGTGCCTGGTTGCTCGACGGCTGACTCATTTCAAAGAGCTCACGTCACTAACTCGTCTATGTGTTTAGTTACTCTGAGCAGTACAATCTCGCTATAAACATATAAAAACACTAATTGTTAATTCATTTGTGAGCGATTTCGCTTTAGTGTTGACGTTGTGCTAATTGTGTTGAATATAAAATGGTTATTCAAAATATTTGCTGTTTGGGAGCGGGGTACGTCGGCGGGCCGACATGCAGTGTAATTGCTATGAAATGCCCAAATATCAAGGTAACTGTATGTGATAAGAGTGTTGAACGCATAAACCAGTGGAATTCGGACAAATTACCGATCTATGAGCCTGGTTTGGACGATGTAGTAAGTCAATGTCGCGGTCGGAACCTATTCTTTTCTACAGACATTGCAAAAGGCATTAGAGAAGCTGATTTGATCTTTATCTCGGTGAATACGCCCACAAAAACCTTCGGTAACGGCAAAGGGAGAGCTGCAGACTTGAAATATATAGAAAGCGCAGCCCGTATGATTGCAGATTTGGCTACAAGCAACAAAATTGTTGTTGAGAAAAGCACAGTCCCAGTAAAAGCTGCAGAAATCATCATGAAAATCCTCAGAGCGAATACTAAACCTGGTGTCGAGTATCAAATATTATCTAACCCAGAGTTTTTAGCTGAAGGTACAGCTATCGTAGACTTAGTTGAGGCTGAGAGAGTATTAATTGGCGGTGAAGACACACCGGACGGTCAGAAAGCTATACAAGAACTGTGTTGGGTTTACGAACACTGGATACCCGCTAAGAACATCCTAACGACTAATACGTGGAGCTCAGAGCTATCCAAGTTAGCTGCCAATGCGTTCCTTGCTCAACGTATTTCTAGCATCAATTCTCTGTCAGCAGTCTGTGAAGCTACTGGCGCCGATGTGTCTGAGGTTGCCCGGGCTGTAGGCAGAGATTCCCGTATAGGTCCAAAGTTCTTAGAAGCCTCAATAGGCTTTGGGGGTAGCTGTTTTCAAAAGGACATACTAAATCTTATATACCTGTGCGAATGCCTTAATTTACCGGAGGTAGCAGCTTACTGGCAGCAGGTTGTTAGCTTAAATGACTACCAAAAGAGAAGATTTACACGTAAAGTCATCGAATCGCTATTCAATACGGTATCAGACAAAAATATAGCTATATTAGGTTTTTCGTTCAAGAAAAACACTGGAGACACTAGAGAGTCACCAGCAATATACGTATCCTCAACATTACTTGACGAAGGAGCAAAACTTCACATATATGACCCTAAAGTAGAAGTAGATCAGATACTATATGAGTTAACACATCCGTACGTAACTTCGGAACCGGAAAAAGTGAGAAAGAACATGCAGATACATGAGACGGCATACTCAGCGGTAACAGGAGCTCACGCTATCGTGTTATGTACTGAATGGGATGAATTTAAAACGCTGGATTTCAAAAAGATATACGAAGTAATGATGAAGCCGGCATATATATTTGATGGGAGGAAGATCCTGGATCATGAAGCGTTACAGAGAATCGGTTTCCACGTTCAGACGATTGGGAAGAGGCTGGCGAGAAGTGGGAGTATCAGAGCTCAAGGGAGTCAAACCATGCCATAGGACGTAAGTACTTATCAAAATATTAGTTTTATAGGTTACTAGCTGTCCCCCGCGGTTTCACCCGTGTGAAAAAAGTTGCCTATGTCGTTCTCCATACCATAAGCTATCTGCATGCCGAATTTCATGTTGATCCGTTTAGTAGTTGAGGCGTGAAGTAACAAACAAACAAAAGTTAGGTTTTTGTCTGACTTGTTACACTAAAACGGTCACTCCCCAGCTCCATATTGTCGCAGGCCAATGATACATACTCTAAAACCTTCCTCAAGGATCTGCCTATGTAACTGTGAAAACCACATCAAAATCTGTGCAGTGGTTCTCGAGTTATAAGGACACGAACAAATAAAGAGAGATGTCACGTTTTATAGTGTAAGGAACAGAATACGCTGCTGCAATGACAGATAGCCACGTATACCCTACTGTCCCCCTCGGTAGCCTATAATACTCGCGGAAATTGTAGCTTCCTACCTATTAGTCAAGATTTTTTCGAATCCAACTTGTTCCAAACGTAGTTCCAGAGATTAGCCCGTTTAAGAGGACTCAATTCGTCATACTTTTCATACCAAACCTCTGTACTTATTATGGCGTTGTTAAAAATTTTTCGTTAGATGTTTCGAACAAATTAGTATCTTGTGCACTATATCTAGCCTTGTATCTCGGCGTAATTTAAAAAAAGTGTGAAACAAATTCAGTCAAAGCCTCCGAAAAACAGCGTTTTTGCCTGAACTTTGGCCATATCTAATGTACCTATAGATTGTAAAAGTTTAGAAAACATTTAGATACCAGGCTTGCAAATGTATTGGAGATTCTAAATAACTAACATTTTTTTCACAAACTTGTAAGATTTTTTCACAAGAAGTATACTCCTGGAACAAGTTTTATGAATGCGAAATCATGAATGACGACCTAGCGAAGCGGCCGCGAGTGATCAGCGGAATTTACCGACTGATAACCGACGACTCTGATGCTATCTTTCTTTTTTCGCAGTCAAACATTACGTTGGATGAAACAACAAGCTTTTAGACTATGCTCGCGTTGTAGTTGCGCCGGCCACAGAGGGCCGCCTTAAACAAAAACCTCTTCCGCTTTATTATATTACTATAGGTTTAAACTGCATAATTCATTGAGCATACATAATTATCCTTTAAAGTTTCTAGCAATTAATTTACTAAGTATAGTGGAAAATACAATTCGTTATGATTGATTTTTACACGTGAAATAATTACGTAAGCGGTACGTTCATGGTACGTTCATGGTACGTTCTTTCTTAGTAAGAAGACATTACTTACGTAGTAATAGTAATCTGTGACATTACTGTGACTCAGGTCCATACATAACGAAGTGTAACCAAGCATACCGCCCGCCTGATGGTAAGCGGTTACCGTAGCCTATGCTTGCAACACGCTTTACCGACCCTTCTCGCATCTACGATGAGCTCTGGCGATCTTACGCGCAGGAACACAACATATTTTGACGAGCCAGTTGGCGCAGTAGGTAAAGATTCACCTAACGCGCCGCAGGTCGTGGGTTCGATTCCCACACAGGACATGCATTTGTGTGAACATGTCTGTATATCCTGAGTTTGGGTGTAATTATGTATATTGAGTATGTATTTACATACAAAAAGTAATATATGTATTATATCAGTTGTCTGGTTTCCATAGTACAAGCTCTGCTTAGTTTGGGATCAGATGACCGTGTGTGAGAAATGTCCCAGAATATTTATTTATATTGACTACCTACGGTATTCTGTAAGGTCCTCCACCTTTAGTTAGTTTCATAGTCGAGCTACCTCTCCCATAGAATATGTCAAAATATTTCTCACTAGCTACCCCCGACGTTTTGTGTTTCGCGTTTTGCGTTTTCGACACAAAAAACGGATGTGTAGTTTCGAAGATTACCTATACCCAAACCACAGATATACATCTAAATAGATGCCGCAAGTGTATGTACTTCGCGTGTCAAAATCTGTGCAAAAATGGGGCCGAATGTTCTTCTTTTGAAACTGTTCCGCGCGGACAGGGAACTCGCATAAAGCTGCATGTCCACCAGAGATTAGCTGTTATGTTTAGCTGACAAATATAAGGCTCCACCAGAGCTTTGCTGTTATGTTTAGCTGACAAATAGGATAGCTTCATTTTCACGTTGAAAATCTAATGCCAGCCTAACTAAATCAATCTTGTGATATTATGGTAGGTACAAAAAAAGTTACACGCTTGGTTTTCATACGGATGGAGGGACATGCGGTATCTATTTAGATTTATGTCTGTGATCCGAACCTGCAAACTATACTTCATAATACAACCTGTAGATCGTGTAGATTGTTTCGAAAAGGTACCATCACTAAAGCCATGCAGTCATTATTATGAATAACAGTAGAAGATATTGTTTATATGTTTGTTACTCGTCTACGTCCAGAACAATATATTACGCACATATATTATGAACGTATATTTGTCAATACATACGTAACCACAGAATAAATAATAGTACAAACACTATTATTATTATACAATCAAAATACTAAAACACTTGTCCATTCAAATTGACGTCATTTTTGAAACCATTTGGTAATTATTTAATAATCTTAAGGTGCGTTTACGCTACGCGAAGTACGAGCCGAGCACACGTGGAGCACGAATTCGCGTAGCGTAAACGGACTAGCGAACCTCGAACGAGCGTTCGACTACGCTCCGCCGGCGGACGGAAACCTGGCCCGTAGTGCTAAAGAGATGATCTTTAAGGCACTCTCTATGCCTCGAACTCGACTTTGGATGATGGGTGCTGCGTCGCCCACCATCCTGCAGTTTCATATATCCATGCTGGAGATAAAGAACGGATGGTCCGGCGGGAATTGCTTTCTCTGGACGTCCATAAATCGAGTGGGCCAGACGGCATACCGGCAGTGGTGCTGAAGCGGTGTGCTCCTGAATTGAGTCCTGTACCGACGCATCTTTCCTCGGTGTCCCGTCTTCGTGGAAGACTGCCCACGTGTACCCAAAAAAGGCGATAGATCAGACCCGACGAACTACAGGCCTATCGCCATCACCTCCCTTCTCTCCAAAGTCATATAGCGAGTGATCAACACGCAACTCTTGAGATACCTAGAGGATCACTTGTTGAGCGACCGACAATACGGCTTCCGCCACAGTCACTCAGCTGGTGACCTCCTCGTATATCTCACGCACCGTTAGTCTGTCGTCATAGTCGCCATCGAGAGTCAAGGTGAGGCATTGGCAGTGAGCCTAGATGTGACAAAGGCGTTCGATCGGGTCTGGTACCGAGGTCTTCTAACGAAGTTACCAGCATACGGGCTTCCCGAGGGATTATGCAAATGTCGCCAGCTTTGTATCCAACATTGTAAGAGTCGTCGTTGACGGTAGCTGCTCCGATAGCATGGACATAAATGCTGGCGTCCCGCAAGGCTCTGTCACACGGCGCGCGACCTATTTTGGTATCTACTGCAGAAACTGCTGAATGACCCCAACCCTGGTTGTAGTCAGGGTATCTGACCTCCCCGGCCCAATTATCCTCAAGTCTTCCTAAAAGTGATAAAAAACCTAATGACGCACGCACCATGTAATAAGTATAATCATATCATTTTCCTATAACGCTTCTGCGAAATGGAGCGGTTATAGTCAGGGTTGTCGACTCAATTTGCGATGTGCGAAGAGGGTCTTTTATATATAGCTGTCCCTTGCGGTTTCACCCGCGTTCCCGAGGTGTTTAACCTATAGCACTCTGGGATAATGTAGATTCCTATTAGTGAAAGAATTTACAGAATGCGATGAATAGGTCCAGAGATTTCCTCCTACATTCAAACATCCAAACTTTACCTGTTCATTTATAGGTGACTTAGAATGCCAGGCATTCTGAGTAAGCGTGCTACATCCTCGGCCACGTCATAACTCCTGGGGTCAGTCTACGGATAAAAGTACACATTTGTACCGATTCTGTTGTAAAACGCACTAATTTTAATCACATCTCTTTCTTACCAGTTTGATTGAAAAATGATAGAATGTATTTAAAGCTGTCAAATTAGTCTTCGAAGGTAAATGACGTAACCAATTTTGATAGCGACCGAATTTATGTTGAAAACAAGTAATTGGACTAATTTAACTGGATTTTTCTTACATCCTTTTCTTATGTTCTTTGTTAGAGAGAGATGTAATGAGACTAAATTAGTTTAGTTATAAAAAACAGAATCAGCACCATGTTATTTGGTTGCGGTATCCTGTACCTCCAGGTATTCAAAGAGGTAACACAGTATTTTTTTTAATTTCATTTTCTACATGTGGCAACCATGTTTGCTCCCGCACATTTGGCGTTCTTTTTTCGGCCGGATGAGATAAACGACTTTTTTGTCGTTCCTTTTTTGTAAATGAATATTTTGCTGCGATATTTGGGCAACGACGCCGGTTGGAAGCCCTTAGCGCTCGGTTAGGGCTGCGTTAGGGTAAAAAAGGCATTTTGTCAAGTTAAAAAAAAATTAAGGGAACCAATTTTTTTTTTTAATAACTAGCTTTCGGCACCGCTAAACGGAACGACAACCCAATAAAATATTAACAATTTTATTTTTTTTTCCTTTACTTGCGCTGTGAGGTACTTTTGCCAAATTTCGTGACTAGGTCAACTAGGTAGTTTGTATTTGATTTTTATGAACCCAGACTTCCTCTGTCTATTATATAAGAATTGTATCTAATTTACGCCCTGGTTTCTCTCGCTTTCATATTTTTTAACCGACTTCAAAAAAGGAGGAGGTTCTCAATTCGAATGTTTTTTTTTTTTTTTTTATATTTGTTACCTCATAACTCCGTCATTTATTAACCGATTTGGAAAATTCTTTTTTTATTTGAAAGGGTACGCTTCCCGTTTGGCCCCATTGTCATCAGATCAGGATTTGATTACTTCTTAGTGTACTTTGAAGTCGGTTTAAGGTTTTTGTAAAACAGTAAATTTTAATTTGTGTAATATTTCAACATTTGAATCTACACAGTGTAAGACAATTTCTTTTTAACCGACTTCAAAAAAAGGAGGAAGTTCTCAACTCGGTTGTTGTTTTTTTTTTGTTACCTCATAATTTCGTCATTTATTAACCGATTTGGAAAATTCTTTTTTTATTTGAAAGGGTAAACTTCCCGTTTGGTCCCAGGATTTGATTACGTCTTAGTGTACTTTGAAGTCGGTTTAAGTTTTTTGTAAAACAGTTCAATTATGAATTTTATAAAGTGTTCACAAATTATATACCGACCTCGCTTCATCGTTCCGTATGCGTACCGCTAAAGAAAGGAACTCACTTCCAAAGTCTGTGTTCTTGACGAGGCCAGAGTGAAGACATTTTCTGGGTAAGCGTGCTACATACTCGTCCTCTTCATAACTCCTCATGGGTCAGACAAAGGCCAAACGGTCAATTTACATAAAAAAATCCGTGTCGAATTGTTAGATAACACGTTATTTATATGTTATTCGAGACTAATTAAATTTATACGGTAATAAAGAATAAATATCGGTTATTTACTTTTTATTTACCGTAGCCAAAGGGTTCCAAACTTCTGTCTGTCAGTGGGCCGTATCTCATGAACCGCGATAGGTAGACAGCTATAATTTTCACAGAATACGTAAATCTATTGCCGCTGTAACAACAAATAATAAAAATGAAATAAAGTTTTAAACAAAAAATCCCCCATACAAGAAATGTTTTAAGTTTTTTTTTTCATACCTTAGTTGAGTTAGTTAATATTGTACGGAACCCTCCGTGTGCGAGTTTGACTCGCACTTGGCCGGTCTTTTTATATTAGCTTTACCCGCGCTCTCTACTTTACGCCCTTAGGAGTGGAATTTCCAAAAGGCACTACTTTGTCTAGATTTCATTACTTTTTAGAGATAAACAAGCAGCTACATCGAGACTTGGCTAGTTTTTTACAGAATGTTTTTGGTGGGATTTGCAATATTCCGAATTTTACTAAAACAAAAAAAATACAATTTTGTCGATGATGTGCGCTAGAACAACTATTGACATTTATATACGTTAATTAAGGATGCAGCCATAAACAACGCTGACGTCCCGTCACGATTTTGACGAGGTCAATCGATGTCATAACCTCGACTTTTTTCCTGCATACACCTAAATGTAAACATGCATACAAAAATAATTTGTGTCAAGGACAACATATAGGTGTTATTTGATTGACACGTTTTGTTTGGTGATTTTATTATGATTTGAGGTAAAATGCAAAAAAAAAACCAGCTATGTGTGAGTCGGACTCGCGCACCGAAGGTTCCGTACAAACCTGTAGGTATATAAGTGAAAGGTATTATAGACCTGAGTATTTTATATGAATTTCAATTTAATACCTCAACGCGTTCATGAGGAAAGGGGTAGTAAGTTTAAAATTATTAAAAATATTTTTATTATATGATGTAACTAAAAATGTATGCTTTTCGCAATTTTTCCTTTATCTATACTATAAGACGTTGCTTCGTACCAAATTTCAAGATTCTGAGTTCACGGGAAGTACCCTGTAGGTTTTGATTCCCTTGCGAGTGTCGAAAATTTGCAGCATAAACGGCTGTATTTTTTGATTGCGTTGGCTTAGAAGTTTAATAAATAAATAAATATCCTGGGACATTCCTCACACACGGTCATCTGATCCCAAACTAAGCAGAGCTTGTACTATGGAAACCAGATAACTGATATAATACATATACTACTTTTTGTTTGTAAATACATACTTAATATACATAATTACACCCAGACTCAGGACATACAGACATGTTCATGCACACAAATGCATGTCCTGTGTGGGAATCGAACCCACGACCTGCGGCGTGTAAGGCGAACCTTAACCAACTGCGCCAACTGGGTTGATTTTTTCACAGCTCCAAGGGACAGTAGACCTGAGTATTTGATATGAATTTCAGCTTGATACCTCCACGCGTTCCTGAGAAAAAGGGTCTTGACAGACAGATAGACGGACAAGAAAGTGATCCTATAAGGGTACCGTTTTTTCCTTTTGAGTGAAACCGATATGTAGTGAAATTACATAAATAAAATTAACATCTAACTACTATTATAAAGAGAGGATGCAATTTTTGCGAGTTTGTATGTATTATGTTAAAAAATCATTCACTAACAGGAATCTACATTATCCCAGAGTGTTATAGACTACTTTTTATCCCGGGAACGCGGGTGAAACCGCGGGGTACAGCTAGTATTATATAAAGCCTTACATAACGAGGGCTAACGTTTCTTTGCCACCTAAGTGGTAAAAAAAAAAACTCCTGAGTATTAGAGAACATTAAAAAAAGATGGATGAAATCGGAAAGTCGTTCTCAAGTTATGGCGTGACCATGACCAAGGGAAATAGGGATTCTTTTTTATATACAGGGTGTTGTTTTGGTCGGCGACAAGCGACCCAGGAGCGGTAGTACAAAATATATATTCCCCAAAAATGGACTTCATTCCATTAAATACTGTAAATATGTTGAGAAATACCTTATTCAATTTGAAATAAAATTACCGCAAAGTATGGTTACTACCCATCACCCTGGAGCCCAAGTCAGCAATTCAAATTGCGTTCCAATGATCTGTGGTGTCAAAATAGGGATAATTCCTAGGTAAAAAATAAAAAATTCTAATTAGTCCGTAAGCTAGATTATCATTTAGAGAATCTAGATTATCAAAATACATTGGATACGTATTTTTTGTTTTACCAAATCATAAAAAATTTACAAAGATAAAGCGAATCAAAGAAGCGGGGGCTCGTGACGTCACTTTAGAGTAAAAAGTGTACTCTAACGTGACGTCACGCGGAACTTCAACACACGATATCTTCGTATTTTTTTTTTAATTGACAAAAGAAAAAATATGTGTCTAGTATTTTTTGATCATGTATAAATTTTTTTAGTCATCTAACCCATTTGACATATTTGAAAGGATCATGGCGAGATTTGTACAAAAAAATAAAGATATTTAGAGACGTTGTAATGACGTTATAATTGATCCTTGGTGCCTAAGGAACAATTTGAACCATTTAAAATATTTTTAGAACCCCGGGATAAAAATGCGAATTTCTATGGCATTCCGGCGAATCGCGACTATTCGCGACCAAACCAAAATGTTGTAGTTATGTTTTGCGGGGTTTATAAAATATTTTATGTATATTAACACGTTGCTGGTAATGTAATCTCAACATTGGAAGTGATTCAAAACCCTCTAAATTTTTTTTTTTTTTACTAATCAATGTATGGAGCTCGCCATGATTCTTTGGTAATTAATTCAATAGGTTCAAAAACCATTAACAATTTAGTACACAACGCACATTGGCTCAATTGCAATGGAGTTGCAATAGGGATGTTGCCTGGGTAAAAATATAATAATTCTAATTAGTCCGACAGTTAGATTATCAAAAAATATTGGACACGTATTTTTTGCTTTACCAAATCATTAACAATTGACGAAGATAAAGCGCGACTAAGTTCGGGAGTGGGAGCTCGTGACGTCACTTGTTCCTAAAAAGTGTACCACACCGTGACGTCACGCGGAACTTCAACACACGATATCTTCGTAATTTTTTGTTTAATTGACAAAAGAAAAAATACGTGTCTAATATTTTTTGATAATGTAAATGACGGACTAATTAGTTTTTTTCAGGAAAGTAGCCTATTGTATTGTACGACGGTAACATTTTTAGTTAGAATAGCAGACTTGGTATTACTGATCCCCATAGACCGCTTACCGTCAGCCTTCTGACATAAAAAAGATGGTTAATTTGATCACGTTCTTCATTAAGGCCATTCTATTTTATATTTAGTAAAGCTTGCCAAATATTTATCTGTTGTAAGCCCACTTCCGCCATGTTGAATGAAACAAGGTCTGCCGATGCGTCAGTTATCTCAGCTGTATTATTGTTATGTATTATTAGCGGGAAATTAGTTACGTTACGAGAGATTCCATAGAAAACGAAGTCTAGTCCTATTTTGGATTGGCTTTTTTACCCTTAGGGGTTTTATTATGAAACACCCTTATGTGGTGTCTTATCACACAAGACATAATATGTATGGGCGTGTCTGATCCCGACATTTCGTCTCATATACTCCGCCGTGGTTTTCCCAATGGTGTACAGCATGGGGTTCTTCAAAAAGGCTGTGAAGAGATTTCTGCAGGGTCGGCAACGCGCTAGTGATACCCCTGGTGTTGCAAGCGTCCATAGGGTACGGTAACCGCTTAACATCAGGCGGGCCGTATAATTGTTTGCCATTTAGTGGTGTAAAAAAAAACCAGTGCGACTGAATTTCTTATAAGACAAGACATTTTTCAAATAAAAATTATCAATTTGAAAATTGACAACTTTTAATACGTATAACATTTTAATACGTTAAACATGGATAAACATACAATAAATCATGCTCATTGTAAAGTTCGAACGTTTGTGACGGCATTGTCCATTGTGAGAGGCCCATACTTCAACGGAGCTACGTAACAAGTAAGACTTCGAGTTTCCATTTTCTACATTTCTATTATATTTATGTAACACGGAATATCAAACGAGCCAAGGAAGTCACCCATTGACTCGTCCGGTCACCAATCATAATAGTACTGACGTACTTGAGATCTAAACGTTATATAGATCCAGATATGGTATTTCACCGTTTCGATTCCTCTTTCCTTATACTGTGGAATGCTCTCTAGGACAATGTTTCCAGACACTTATAACATGGGTTTATTCAAGGCCACTCGAACAGGCATCTTATGAGCACGCGCGGTCCACCCTAGACGACATCTTCGGTTACCATCAGGCGGGATTGCGATCAAGGTCAAGCCCAATAAATATAGAAAAAGCCCAGTTCAATGGTTCGATCAAACCGGTGGTAAATTCGACTTAACGTGCATAAGTGCCTTACCAGGGGCCCAATTCTCACTTCCCTCGAACTAGCCTTCGAATCGAACTTACGGTTCGAGTCCTATTCGACTGTAAAATTTCGAGGGGCGGAGTCAATTCGAACGGTCCCGACCAATCAACGCTCGAGCTGACTGGTTTCCCTTCTAAATATGCCGGCCTTGAAATTGCCAGAATAACGTAACGTTCGTAAAAGTTAGAATTCGTGCTTTTTTCGATCGAGCGATCAGTTTCGATTGGGTGAGAATTGGGCCCCAGGGCCTAAACTGAATAAATGACGTTCATTATCATTTTCTCCGGCGGTAGCCCCGCAGACGGGGGAATACCCAAAGCAATTACTGCGATAACATCCTTCTCTTATCTTCTCTTCTACTATCTGAACGATATCAGACAGATACTCGGAAACCATGCACGCATTTTGATGCAGTTTCCACAGATACATAGATAGGGAGGCGACCATTAATTACGTGAGGTGTTTTTCACAAATTTCAAAATGATTATTTTTGTGTAAATACGTTAATCTCATTGATTGCGTTGGATTTTAAAAAGAAAAAAAATGTTTTTTAATTGTATTTAAGAATACTAGAACGTAGTCTACAATCCAATTGAGTTCCTATTTTTCGAAAATCGAACAATAAAATACTTAAATAGGAACTACGAAAATATGAAAATTTAGCCAATTTTTCTCACATTTTAACACTGTTTCTTGCGAAAAAAAACACCTGATTTTTGCAGGAACCCCCTCTCCCTCGCGTGAGATTAAGTTAGATTCGGCTAGACCCCCCTCCCCCTAAACGCCTCAAGTAATTAATGGGGCTTCTTGAGGAACGTTTTTGGGTATGTATCATTGCGTTGTGACTAAAGGGAGCTGCGCAGTGACCGATTTAGTGTAAGATGTCAGAGACATGATCATGTGTGAATTGTTGACTATCATATAATTTAATCTAATTGATAAGATGGGTCTGTTTAATTAATTTATTTCTCTTGTAAGGATTGCCACGCTGCTGTTTAGAAGAAGCACTTAATAATGCGGTAATGAACCGCTCCCTATTATTTATATTATAACAACAGAATATACTTGAATATCGTGTACCGTTTGTTAAAAGAGAAAAGAAAAACTATTAAGAGGACTCAATTCGTCATACTTTTCATACAAAACCTCTGTACTTATTATGGCGTTGTTAAACATTTTTCGTTAGATGTTTTGAACAAATTAGTATCTTGTGCACTATATCTAGCCGTGTATCTAGGCGTAATTTAAAAAAAGTGTGAAACAAATTCAATCAAAGCCTCCGAAAAACAGCGTTTTTGCCTGTACTTTGACCATATCTAATGTACCTATAAATTGTAAAAGTAAAGAAAACATTTAGATACCAGGCTTGCAAATGTATTGGAGATTCTAAATAACCAACTTTTTTTTCACAAATTTGTAAGATTTTTTCACAAGAAGTATACTCCTCGAACAAGTTTTATGAATGCGAAATCATGAATGACGACCTAGCGAAGCGGCCGCGAGTGATCAGCGGAATTTACCGACTGATAATCGACGGCTCTGATGCTGTCTCTCTTTTTTCGCAGTCAAACATTACGTTGGATGAAACAACAAGCTTTTAGACTATGCTTGCATCGAAGTTGCGCCGGCCACAGAGGGCCGCCTTAATAATAATATCCTGGGACATTCCTCACACACGGTCATCTGATCCCAAACTAAGCAGAGCTATGGAAAACAGATAACTCATATACTACATATACTATTTTTGTTTGTAAATACACCCAGAGTCAGGGCATGCAGACATGTTCACGTATGTCTTGGTGGGAAACGAGCCCGTGCGTCATAGGTAGAATCTTAACCAACCACGCCAACTGGCTACGGGTAGTTTTCACATTACTTTGATGTGGTTCCTGTGATGGGGGACGTTAGAGATCCATGAGGAGACGCTGTGCTGATAGTGTAGTACCTACCTAGTTCAGAACCCTTCCGCCTTCCGTCACAGCCCAGCAACTCCCCTCATAAGGGCCGACGATATTACCTCTCGTGTCGTCCAGCATCTATAGTCTACGGTAACCGCATACCATCAGACGGGACGTGTGCTTTTTTATCACATAAAAGTACCAAAAACCTAATTTTAAGATATCTTAATTTTTTTAATATATTTAATATCATTTCTCTTGTTTCAGGTACAGTCAAGGATCAATGATTTTACAATTAGATTTAACAGACTCGATTATTCGTTTTTTCATTGCTGCCAACGACGGTATTATCAAAATGGAGACCAGCTGTACATACAAGCAATATTATTATTAAAAAAGTTTCATGGCACTTTTCTGCAACATTTTTGCCATAAAATAGTAAACGATAATTCAAATACTGTTAAAATGTAATAAAACACTCGTATAGGTATACCGTGAATCGTAAAATAGGTTTTTACGCGAGTTTTATTGTATTTTTATCAGTGTAGTTTCCGTTATCGATGTTTTTTCGTGTTATTTAATTATTTTCGCATTTGCGATAACAGATAATCTAGTTATATCTGCAGCTTTTTAATTTATCGAACCGTAATTAGTCAAATGTTAGGTTTCGAGTTAAATTTAAAAAAGATGGCTGCTTATTGTGAATTGTCCATGAATAATGTTGCGTAAAGTAAAAAAAAAACTAATTAATAATAACTAAGATTGAAAAGTAAAAAACGGCAAATACCCATAATAATTATAAATTTAGTTAAATACATAAATACTTCACAATTATTTTTTTATTGTACTCTTTGTGTAATAATTAATGAATAAGTATTATAATTACAAATAATAGCATGTTTACTTATCTTATAAGTATAAGGTTCTTAGGAATCCGTAAAGGGCTTGTACTAATGAGGCGTTTTCAGCGAAAAGGAGAGGAGTGGAGAAAAAGAGTATTTCTTGAAAATAATCACTTTTATTTGGCCATTTCAACACATCTCCGCTTCGGCCTCATTGGAAACTCGTCCTTAGCGTTGGATAATTTGCCCTAATTTATTATGAATACATAGAAATTCTATGTATTTAGGACTAATTTCTTTTTTTTTTTACTCTTGACCGGATTTTAGCACGAAAATATTTCAAATGAGGTCACAGTTACTAACTTAGCGCTGATTTGTATGGTAGTGTTTAGTTTTTCTCGTACGCTAACAGATAGAACAATAAAGTATTCAGCAAAAGTATGTATTACTTTGTTACTATATGCTTATACAAGTTCACTAATCGAAATCTATAAAATCCTGAACTTAACGTGCGCTTGAGAATTGTATTTTAGAACTTGAAAGACCGTTTGGTTTTAGAATTATTTATTAGAACGTGGTAGAAAAGGTACAAATTAAAACATCGTTTGATTTATTATTAATTTTGAATAAGATATTCTGGTTTCGAAATGTATCTAATAGCAAAAAGTTTCGTTATTGTTTTTTCTTATTATGGCATGGTTAATGGATACACCTTTATGGAATATTTTCCAATGTGCTAAAAACTGGTCGACCTATCCTTACTTACTAAAATAGTTTTATTATGTATCTGGTACTGCATTTATTTTTAAATATTTTCGAATGATTCCTATTTTAAGTTAAATATATTTTTATTGAAAAAGTATTATGATAATTTTAATTTAAGATTGAAAATGTATTAGCGACATTTATTTTCCTAAATTGTATTTTTCTAGTGCTTATTTTATAATTGAAATATATTTTTATTTACGCTTTAAAAAGTTTTTATTTACAAAGAATCTCAATCATTACGTTTCAAAGTTATTCTTCAAATGTCAACTTCACACATGATGATTCTTGGCAATAATTTTATTGCCTTGTGCAAATGGTTGTTGTAGGTACATCCTGGCAGGGCCACCTTCACTGTTTCGAACTATGGACCGACCAAATCTGATATTTGGTGACTAAATTTTACAAATTATTGACAAACTGGGAGCAAACCTACCACTAAGTGCAGTTCTGGACATACTGTGGAGGCCAACCAAAAACAATCATAATTTTGGAATCACACTACAAAATCTGTGAAAAATTTGGACTCTGAATTCGAATCTGTGATGGTAGTCCGAGAGTATTGTCTATTTTTAGGGTTCTGTAGCTCAAAAGTAAAATATGGAACCATTATTTAGGTTCCGTAGTATTAGGTAAGTACTTACTAACACACTATAGATACTTAATAAAATACGTATTATTGGTTAACTAAATGACAGCCCTATCGTTACTCCTATCGCTCTGAGACATATTTTTTACTGTTTATAGGCCTGTGTTTGACCGAAATCTCGCCTTGGTAAGTGATGTGCGGCCGAAAGTGGTAAGCACACAAAGCCTAGAAGAAACTGGCTGTCAAGTGCAGCTATCGGAACACACCGTAAGGTGCTTGGCGACAGATTTTCAACTTGAGGGTGGTAGCCAGCCAGGCGGGTACTACAAAGTACCCTACCACCGTGCTATGGTTTCCTCACGATGTTTTCCTTCACCGAAAGCTCGAGCTCATTGTAGGATTCCAGCCCGGGACCTTCTCGATATCCGACGTCACTACCACTGAGCTACCATCGCCTTTAATTATGATACATAATTATACAGCTCTGAAGAGATGTGATAGAATGAGAGGCGTTTGTAGGCATCACAAGGATATATGGGTCTCTTGAATATCGGGAACACTCAATCCCATAGGCGTCGGTGACCACTTACCCTCAGGTGAATCGTCTTCCTGTTTATCAAACTGTTGACATAAAAAATCTAAATAGTTTTTGACTAGGGAGTAAGCCTTCTGTACGAAGTACTATTACTTATTCTGTGATCGAAGTGTTACTAGCAATAAAACAACAAAAATAAATTACAAAATTCTATTCCTTTATTTAAAAATTACACATGTTGTATAAACATCGCATATAGCCTTCATTAATAATTATTTCCAAAAATAATAATCAATTATATAATAATATACAGACACGGAGAATCAAACTTACAAATTAGGCTGCCACTATCACAACAAAAACCGCTTATTATTTTTTAATGGCAACACTTAACGTTAAAAATAGGTAGAAAAAAAACATTACGATAGACTAAAAATATGTAAAGATTCTTCTATTTCAAAACCAATTTTAAGCGTTGCCATTAAACAAATAATAAAACATAAATAATTAAAAAAATAAATGCTTCGTGTGACCTTCATTAAAAAAGTCGTGAGTATTAAACTGAATGTATTGGTATGCCACTGGTAGAGGCGATAATCGGAATACAAAAAAAAATATTGTTCAGTAAATACTATATCATTTTTTTAAGGTAATAATTTCTTTTATGTTAAATAGGCTTGCGTTTGACCTTCGACTGACCCCATCAGGAGTTATAACGAGGCCGAGGACGTACGCTTACCCAGAAAATGCCTTCACTGTGGCCTTGAATACATCTAGGTGTCGGGAAACACAGACCCCGGAAGAGAGTTCCACTCCTTCCACACACCAAATATTTTTATAAAAAAAAACTGGAATTTAATAACAGATAGCAACGTTCTAATATACCGAATTCGACCCATGCCAGTGACAACTAAGATTACTAGAGCTTTATGTACACGCGTTACTAAAATTCCAAGATGGAAGTTCTTTATTTGACGTGGCTTTTTTGCCACCCATATAACGTTTCAGTTTCAATTTTATATTGCGATTTTTTTTATTTGTAAAAGCTATGCGTATTATATGGATGATACTTTTGTATTTTAGGTTTCTATAAAAAAAAATGTTTAAATCTGTCAAATATTCAACCATTTCTGATATGTCAAAATAAGTTAAACAACAAAAAATATAGTTATTAAAAACTATTTTATTTTTACAAGCATCAATCGACCGGTGGTACATCACTATGTATTTGATTCGCAATTTTGACATTAAATGCATAGATAAAATATATTTTCGTTGAGAATTTTTTTTGCGAGAATTATTATTTCATTCGCCAAAGAGAATTTTTTTTCTCAACAAAAATACACATAAAAATGCAGTTTTGAAGATTACACAATTTTCACATAAATATTTTTGTCGAATACACAATTACTAATACCTTTTGATTTATTATTATTATTTAATTCAATAAATTACATTCGCGTAATATTATTACCCTCATTTTATAAATTACATTTTTTATTTCAATTATTGATAATAATAATTAATAGACATATTTTTTCTCTACGTATACAAAAATGCTTGATAGCATGTGCCCTAATTTACGAATAAACGTTTAACATTTTTCAACCGTCCGCCATTTTGTATTTTTTTTGCGGTAAACTGATCCATCGCGATACGGACCATAGTACTTTATGGCGCTTGTATGTTCTGATTCATTATATAATCTCATTTATTATAAGTTATTGTAGCGTCAAGTAAATTTAAAATAGATTTCGTAACTCTGTTAACATTTTGAATAGGTTGTCAGAAAAAAGTGACTACTTTACAAAGATTTTTAGATCGGCATCATAGATATCACTTTATTGTTACGTCATAAATGATTTTATCACTAAAAATTATCTCTACCAGCACTTTGAAGGAAACAAGTTAAAATAAACTGTAGAAGAACATATAAAAATAAATATATCCTGGCAACCCTAACTGTTAACAGAGTAAGAAATAGCTGAAGCAATGAAAACCATATTTAGAATAGCACATATTTTGTATGTATTGGCGCGATAATATTCAGTATTTATACCGAATTTTATAACACTAAGGTACTTCCACACAAGCGTTTTAAAACGCAGCGTTTTATTTCTTTCAAACGTCAACAAACGTTCATTTTATAACCCTTTTATAACAAGCATACCCTAACGAGTAACTGTTAAAAGTTATCGGATATTCAATAAATATCCTTCATTTTACTAGAGTGTGATGAATGATGAGATGAGATGATGATGATGAGAAAGTGATGAAGTGGCCGAAAGTAGTAAAATATTACCGTAATTAATATTAAAGTTACCGATTTAATTTTCTGCACGTAATGTTCCTTGCTTTTCTAATTTTCAAAATATTAAACCTTATCTATATTTTAGCTGTTTGAGTAGTCGTAGGGAAAACAATCGCGGCGTTTTCGAACGCTAGTGTGGAGTGTACATAAAACAGTCAGTTCTTATATTTACTGACTTTTTGTTAAACTTTTTTAAATATACTAGAGATTAATCTAATAATTTTCTTTATGAGAAAAAAACTTTTTGATAATCACTTTCAAGTGAAAGAAAAGGCCTGATAAGCTGTTTTTTTTTTTCACTGACACCGAATGATGACGAATCCTTAGATGGAGTACGTTTACCCACAAGAAACCTATTCACTCTGACCTTGAAAGTCCCTAGATTGTAAGAGTCAGGAAAATTTTAAGTCAAAAGAAAAAGTAATTTCAAAAAGATTTTTTCTAATAAAAAATATTTTTTAATTATAATTTATATACAATTTTTACGCCTAGTAATGTACAAATACGATTATAATATTAATAGTAATAATTATGGCGTAATTTTATAAACACTTAATGTTGCTTGTAGGCCCTCTATCGACGGATCAAAAATACGTTGTACCTACTTTTAAAGATATTGCGCGTACGGAGGAGAGAGAGAGAGTAAAAGAGTAAGAGTTATTGAGTGAGATTTGGAGTGCAAAAAGGTAAAATTATTTATTTAATTTAAAAAAAAAAAAGTCTATGAATCATTATGGTCGGATTTAGACTACTGGACGAATCTGCCTAAAGCTATTCCATAAATTGTTTCGCACAATTCTTCTTTGTGAGTTTTTGTATGTACAGTAGTACCCAACTGATATGGCTTACCGATGTACCTGCGCAGAAGATACATTTTCAAAGCGCGGGAAACGCTATTGGTCGACAGCTGCCGCCATGTTAGCGCGCGCCGTGCGGACGGGCCTCACGCGCGAGTGAGACGTAACTAACAGCTGCACTGTATTATGAACCTTATAGTAGTGATCTAAGGTTGATTGTAAGTTTTAAGCATTCTTTCGTTAATCTTCGGGCCATACTTTCTTTTCTGACGAACGAAGATTCACGACGCGCCATATCAGTTGGGTACTACTGTACTTTTATGTGTATATCGCAAGTTAAAGACCCACTTCCAGGTTTCCGATTGAGTTGAAATTTTGCATGCTTATGTAGATCAGATGACAATGCAATATTATTATGACATGGAGCTGATCTGATGATGGAGCCGGAAGCCATGGGAACTCTGTATAACACGACGCAACCCCATTGAGTTTGGGCTCATTTGATTCGTATTGACAAGGATTTTGGTTCTAGCGTCTGATAATTAAGTTGGTCGACTATTATATAATAAAAAAACTTGTTTATCCTGACGATAGAGGGCGTAAGTTGACAACAAACAAAAACGCTTCAAAAACAACATGATCGAAAGGAATCCAATACTTTTGTATTCAAAATAAATAAAATGGCACTTAAAATAATTGTCAATAATATTTTTTTTCTAATTTATTTGTCATCATATTACAGAAATTAATTAAATTCGCCAGAAGAATGGGCTGGATGACAAAAAATTCTAATTTAGTCCTTCATTTACATCATAAAACAATATTAGACACGTATTTTTTCTTTTGTCAATTACAAAAAATTACGAAGATATGGTGTGTTAAGGTTCCGCGTGACGTCACGCCATGGTACACTTTACAAACAAGTGACGTCACGAGCCACTCCCGAACTTTGACGCGCTTTAACTCTGTCAATTTTTATTGTTTTGATAAAGCAAAAAATACGTGTCCAATATTTTTTGATAATCTAACTGACGGTCTAATTAGAATTATTTTTTCTTACTCAGGCCGATTCCCTATTAAAATAAATGACGCCATATTTTTTTTATGGTACTGAACCTGTATTATATTTTAATACACTTAATTTTAATTTTATGACAAAATGGCGGCTATTTATTAATAATAATGTATACAATGACACTTATATATAAGTTATATGTATATAATATAGTTTCTACGCAGTATTTGGCAGTTTTTCTTTTTATATCGATGGCGGCTTGCTTACAGCTTGGTCCTGAGACGAAAATATACATATTCATGTTTGATAATAATAAATATCCTGTGACATTCCTCACACACGGTCATCTGATCCCAAACTAAGCAGAGCTTGTACTATGGAAACCAGACAACTGATATAATACATTTACTACTTTTTGTTTGTAAATACATACTTAATATACATAATTACACCCAGACGGCGGACATGCAGACATGTTCATGCACACAAATGCAAGTCCTGGGTGAGAATCGAACCCACGACCTGCGCCTGCTTAACCAACCGAACCAACTGGCCCGTCGAATTTGCTCTCCACTACAGGTCGATTAACTAAATCTGACACGTTCAACACATTTACACGTTACACTTGTGTAGTGTCTGTGAATAAGCGCGCGGCGGAGAACTTTTTGGGGGGAACTTGCAGAGTGACGTTGCGTTTTCATTTTTATTTTCATAAATTCGTGTATTTTGAGTTTTATTGCATATTATCGGTGGTATTTTATCCAATAAAGATCAATCCATGTGCACCAGTGGAGTGAAATGAATTGAATTATGTGTATCGTGACTTTTCGAGATGTCTCAAAAAGTCCGTGAAGAGTTTAGTAAAACATGAGTTTTATGGATGGTGACTAACTCAGAACTATATGTGAAAGTGATTTATTGTAACTGGAAATTATAATATATCTCGACACTGGTGCCGATTCTGTTGTAAACCGCACTAAACTAATTTTAGTCACATCTCATCTCTTTCTTACGAACATGATTGAAAAAGGATAGAACATATTTTAAGTTGTCAAATTAATCTTTGCCGTCTTATTTTGCGTGTATTTAGGCGTAACCGCTATAGATGGCGACTAAAATTATATTGAAAACAAGCATTGGACTAATTTGACAGGACTAAATTTCTTACATCCTTTTCTTATGTTCTTTGTTAGAAAGAGACATAGTGACATTAAAATTAGTTTAGTTGTGAACAACAGAATCAGGGCCACTGGCAGAAATAAGTCCTAATTTGGATTTGTTTGCCAAACTAAAAATAAAGAAGCGCGTGGCTTGAAATCGCACTGCATGCGCATGACAAGTCTGACCGTCTCTTTCTCGCACGTAGTCAACCTTATGAGTATGAAGGAGACAGTTATTGTTTTGCATTTGCTACTGCTCATAAATATAGTGTCTTTTTTGCATTCATCCATTAGAATTGACTGACTGATTAGAAGCAATAATGTAATAAAACATACTGTATCGTGAAATTGCATATGTGTGAGTACTGTGAACGTGCCAGATTTAGATAAACGACGTGTACTGTCCAAAATTAATCCTAATACAAAAAAAAACCTGCTGAGTTTCTTGCCGGAGTCTTCTCAGTTTAAGTGTAACCGAACCGGTGGTAAATTCAACTGTATGTACCAATGTAACGTTCATAGGTGCCTTACTAGGGCCTTAACTGAATAAATGACTTTTTGATTTTGAATATTATAAATGCGAAAGTCAGTTTGTTTGTTACGCCTTCACGCCTCAACTACTCAACGGATCATCATGAAATTAGTCACGCAGATAGTCTATGGTATGGAGAAGGACATAGGCTACGTTTTATCCCGGGAACGCGAGTGAAACCGCAGGGGACAGCTAGTAAATAATATAATGTAACGTACCGTTATAGGAACAGCACAGGCCTGTCTCCGGCCCGCTCTGAGCCGCTCGAGTGTGAGTGTGAGTGTGAGCGGCGCGTCCCCCCACCCCCACCACCACCCACCACACCACCTACCACCACATTTGGGTTCACGCCACCTGCAAACCAAAACAAAAAATATGTTAATATGCTAAGTACTCTCGCCATCGACGGGGAGTCCATCCTCACATTTTGAAACCAGAATTGTTTCGAACTGTGCGGGCTCAAAGGAGTTTTCTTCCGCGGACGCTCAGATTGTGGAATGAGCTCCCCGCCGTGGTGCACCCAATGGAGTACAGCATGGGGTTCTTCAAAAAAGGCGTGAAGAGATTTCTTCAGGGTCGGCAACGCGCGAGTGATGCCCCTGGTGTTGCAAGCGTCCATAGGCTACGGTAACTGCTTACCATCAGGCGGGCCGTATGCTTGTTTGCCACCTTAGTGGTATAAAAAAAAAAAAAAAAAAAGTACGCGCCGCGTATTCACCCACATTAAAATGTTGTGTCTCTGGAAGAATGGATTAAATGGGCCAAGAAAAAACAATAATTTATTAGCAAGATATACGGGCGTTTCCGTGCTTCGGAAGGCACGTAAAGCCGTTGGTCCCGGTTATCACTTAATTGTGATAGTCGTTAAGCTAGTTGGAGGCCTCCTAGGCGGCTTGACAACTCCAACAGTAGGTTGACCACTAGCCTACCTCCACCGATCCGCAGTGGGCACGCGTGGTGGAGTATTGCCCATTCCCTTTCACCCTCATTTGTGAAAGGAGACCTGTGCTCAGCAGTGGGACATTATAGGCTGATGATGATCATATGGGGTAGATACGACAATACATGAAACCACGTAAAGTACTCGTATATACGATCAACTTTTACTATGGGAGTTATGGGACCAACTTCGAAATGCAAAACTAGGCAGGTTAGACAAGGAAAATTTGTAATACCACGAGTAAACAACTATTTTGGACAATGAACTAGACGGTATGTAACGCCCGTAATTTATAATAGTATGGACTTCTTGAGTGAAACAAAAACAGATGTTAGTATTATGACGTTACGGAAGAAGCTTAAAAAGAAAATGCTCTCACTATTCTAATAATATATGGTGTTGTTTTGGTCGGCGACAAGCGACCCAGGAGCGGTAGTACAAAATATATATTCCCCAAAAATGGACTTAATTCCATTAAATACTGTAAATATGTTGAGAACATAGAATTAAAATGTACTAGAGTGGCAGTAACCAAGTGAGAACAGTAGACATGGGTTTGAACAAGGCAACGATCCCACCGCAAGCGCTAGTAGTCGTTGTCGAGTACTAGCTGTGCGCGTCAGGTGCGAATTGCTCGGATGTTTATTTTTGTTTTTACCGATAAAAATGGTTAAATGTGCAGTTCGATTGTGCAGTAATGATAGTAGGACACACTCAAAGTATAAATCTAATGTCACTTTTCATCGGTAAGTCGAAATATTAATGCATTTCAAACAATTAAATTACGCGTCTCGGGGGTGAAATAGACGCGAGGGGCGGGCACGATTTGGCCTCCCGCGCTGCCCCGCACTGCCACGCCGCAACTAGTGATGTAGCGCGACGGATACTGCAGTCGATAAATATTCTAATAGTTCATAAACAAGTTGTAGGCCTTTTGAGAACTAAATGTTTTATTTTTATAATGGAATGTTAATAGTATACCTAAATATTAAAGTAATTATTCGGTTTTAATAATTAATTGAATTGTTCAGTCGGAATTTGTGTTTTACGACTTTTTTGAGACTGAACAAAAAATTCTAATGGGTAAAATTACTTTCTCGGTAATATTATACTGAAGTGTCAGTTGTTTAACAAGCTTTTATTAGCTTCACGTGTAGGTAACTAAGTATGTAAACACATCTATGATGTCAATTTTATTTAACCTACTTCTAGTCACCATATCGTACGACAAAATTATGTTGGTAAAACTGTGATAAAATGGTGTGGGGCGCTTTTTAACACGCTTTTATAAGCTTCACCTGTATGTATATATGTATGCATATAATGTAATCTTCAAACGTAATTTTCATCGACTTCTAAACGTCAGATTAAACTGAAATTTGCACGCTTATCAAGTACTGATGACAATACATTAATTTGGGACCATTGAGCTGATCTGATGATGGATCCGGAAAGTAGACACTGGTACTCCGTAACGGAATAGCGTATGTTAGCCGTGTTTGGACTTGTTGGAATCGTCTTCAGATGCATTTTGACCAGATATGGTTCTATTTCATTATTCTATCTACATTCAGTAATTTACGAGATTAGAGGCCTATCAATTAGCATATCTAGAACTTATGTGCCAGAAATATCATCCATCATCTCATCATCATCATCATCTGTCAGTTTAGTTCTGAAAAGCTAACATGCGAGCCGTGAGATAATTTTGTCATCGAATCATCTCGTGTATAGTATAAATCACATGAATAAATGCCGCGCTTTTTCAAACTGAACTTCACCGCGCACGACATAATATGGTAAGAAAATTATCTCAAGGCGCGCATCATGCGCATGTAACCCTGCTGGATACGTTATCAGGAAGCAGTGAAACTGGTACTAAGTTACCTCAAAATGAGCAAAAATTCGTATTTTTATGTTTGCATCCAGGGTCATTCGCAATGCGTAGGCACCTAATAAATTTACCAATTGTATATTTTACGTTATAATTTTAATATTAATTGTATGCTTACATGCGGTTGGTATATTTGCCAGAACTTACTAAATAGGTAAGCAACATACATACCTATACATACTACAATGAATTATGCGGCTATCGATAATTCGGAGCACAGCGCAGTTACGTCCCTATTGTCACATATTCATCAATATAAATATCTATAGCTCATCTGCCTACGCTGGTACTGGGTGAAACTGTGCGATACTCGCGTTCTATACTTAGTTATTTTATTTCTATGGTTGAGAAATACCGTATTCAATTTGAAATAAAATTAACGCAAAGTATGGTTACTAGGCACGTGCACAGACTAGAGCTAGGCGCAAGCCGCCATCGCCCCACCCCTTTACTCCCTCGTACTCCCGTTGAGTATTATGTCTACACTTTAGCTTATTACATGATTTTCAAAATTTTTATTTTTTTATTTTTATAATTAAAAAAAAATAAAGTATTTTTTTTATATTTTTTTTAGCATCAGTATCATTTGTATTATCGACCCTGAGTCGCTCGTCGCTGACCAAAACAACAACCTGTATATTGTTATTGTGTAATTCTTTTTTAGTTTCTATTATTTATTTTTTTGTTTTATATAGATAGCTTTTTTGTACTATTATTATAATATTATAAAGATTAAATGCGTGTGTATCCCGAGCGCCTCTTTCGCCAACAAACCGTTTTGTGCAGTTTGGCGAACTTGTATTAGTATACTCTATTTCACATAGGATGAGTCGTCAAGGTTTTTTACCAATATCTAGTGAAATTCCATTTGATTACTCTGAAATAATATTCACAATATTTCGTGAAACCTCGCTCTATCATAGTATTCCTTTATTATATCGAAATGAACATTAACCATTGAGAAATTTAATAGAATACCATGTGTCACCGAACTCATGTTATTTCAAATAGACTGTAGTTATAGAATTTATAAAAAGAAGTTGTAATAAATTGAAAAAAAAAAAAAAAAAAAAAAAAAAAGGCAAAATGCCTCGAAACGAAGTGCACATACACACACGCCACGCTTATTCACAGACACTACACAAGCAGAACGTGTAAATGTGTTGCACGCGCCAGATTTAGTTAACTGACCTATACGGTATGGTTGAGTCTCAAACAAATACATATACTAAATAATTGAACTGTTTTACAAAAAACTTAAACCGACTTCAAAGTACACTAAGAAGTAATCAAACCCTGATCTGGTGACAATGGGACCAAACGGGAACTGTACCCTTCCAAACAAAAATTCCAAATCGTTTAACAAAAGCCGGAGTTATGAGGTAACAAACAAATAGAGAACCTCCTCCTTTTTTTGAAGTCGGTTAAAAATTCAAAATATATGTATGCCCGGCAAGTAGGTGCATTGCACCTATTGTCCTGGCACGTATTTTTTTTATACCACTAAGGTAGCAAACAATTATACGGCCCGCCTGATGGTAAGCAGTTACCGTAGCCTATGGACGCTTGCAACACCAGGGGCATCACTCGCGCGTTGCCGACCCTGCAGAAATCTTTTCACGCCCTTTTTGAAGAACCCCATGCTGTACTCCAATGGGAAAACCACAGCGGGGAGCTCATTCCACACGTTTGGGATACCAAGCTAAATATTTCTTCGTACCTTCAGGTACTACGGAGACGTTGCTCCCGCTGGACGAGGACCTGTCGTGGGGCTGTTCCTTGCCGGCCAGCTGTTCAGATCCGCTGGAACCGCCGCTACCTGATATAACACTCTCTTCACGGTTGTACCTGTAAAAAAAAACACTAAAGTGAAGCCAACGAGACGAGGTAAAAAAATATAAATATCCTGTGACATTCCTCACTCATCATCATCTGATTCTAAACTAAGCAGAGCTTGTACTATGGACACCAGATAACCGATATAATACATATACAGTAGTACCCAACTGATATGGCGCGTCGTGAATCTTCGTTCGCACAGAAAAGTATGGCCGGAAGATTAACGAAAGAATGCTTAAAACTTACAATCAACCTTAGATCACTACTATAAGGTTCATAATACAGTGCAGCTGTTAGTTCCGTCTCACTCGCGCGTGAGGCCCCTCCGCACACATGGCGGCAGCTGCCGACCAATAGCGTGTCCCGCGCTTTGAAAATGTATCTTCTGCGCAGGTACATCGGTAAGCCATATCAATTGGGTACTACTGTACTACGTTTTGTTAGTATATACATACTTAATATACATAATTACACCCAGACTCAGGACATACAGACATGTTCATGCACACAAATGAATGTCCTGTGTGGGAATCGGACCCTTAACCAACTCTGCCAACTGGCCCGTCGAATAATGCAAGTACAGTCACGTATTTTTGCTTTGATAGTTTTAAAAAATATTATAATATAACAAATACCAACTATGAATTTACACAACATGAGTCTCAATCAATCAAGCAGTCCAGTCCCCGACAAGCAGCAAATTTATAAGTATGACCCTTGTGGCATCCACCACAGGCTTCGCCATATTGTAGGCTGACTAGTATGACCCGTGTGGCAGCCACCGCTCGCTTCGCTATATTAAAACTGAAAAGTATGATCCGTGTGGCAGCCACCGGTCTCTTCAACATGCTGGGGGAGGGTTATATTTATCACTCACCCGTATATAGTGTGATCCGTGTTGATACAGGATGAATACTTGAACGGTATCGGCTGATAGCCGTACGAGCCAGCGTAGGGCATATAACCTGGTCCCATCATGCTGCGAACAAATAAAATATTTATAAAAATACTATTAGGCGTTGTTTAGAAAAATGCAGCCTGCGGTGGCAGTTTTTTTTCTCATTCTTGCGTTTACGACATCAATGTCATAAAAAAAATGCCGAAAAACATGGCGGATATCTTGGGAATTCTATACAAAATCGTGTATTAGTTTTACTGTATAACATTGGTGACATTTTATGTAATAAAGATTTTTGGGCTCTGGGGCCCCGTGGATATAAAGGGCCCCAGCCCCCATTGAAGATAATAGACAATATTGTGAAAAAAATAAGTCTGAATAATCTTAACTAATATTATAAATACGAAAGTGAGTTTGTTTGTTACGCCTTCACGCCTCAACTACTCAACGGGATCATCACGAAATTTGGCTTGCAGATATGGTATGGAGGATATAGGCTTTATACTTTTTATCCCGGGAACGCGGGTGAAACCGCGGGAGACAGCTAGTATTACATAAATAAAATATTACCTACCTATCATTGTCGAAAACAGTTTTTTGACAAAATTGCAATTAGTTGATTAATTAGGCAGGCAAGTAGTATTAGCCCAGGGCCCCACAAACTCACGGTCCGCCCCTGATCATTGAAGTGAAATCGTAATATCCTTAAGAGTGCGTATAAAGCAAAATAACATATCTTAGAATTGAAATTTACCCAAGTAAATAGTATTTAAATGAAAAAATATTTTTATATGGGTATTTTCATTATATACGCGAGGGTTCTATCTGAACAAAAACATAATGGAATGAAATATCCTCGATAGAAAAAAATCACAAAGCTACCTCTAATAATAATGAATTTTCGTTTTTATTCGTTCATGGTGTATCTAATTGAGACAAAAATTCGATAAATAATATCACTAACATATGACCTAGGGCTGCTACTAACGATTTTTTAAAATATTCTATACTTTACGAGTCATTTAGATTTGAAGCGTTTAGTTCATTTTTGTTCCGCGAAACACGCTATCTCCGTCTCATGCCACGCGAAGATTAGACATAAGTTTGTTTCATCTGACATTGCCTTCTGGCTTTGTACGCACTTTTTAACTGTACAAAAAAGTTTTTTTTTACTCACTTAGGGTTAGGCAGTGGTGCCAACGTGTCACTAAGTAGACTGTCAGTATCGGCAGGTCTCACTCTAAGTGCCGCCATTTCGGCGCACAGTTCACCCGCTACATAGTAGCACTGCTCCGAGAACGTTATTTTGTTCACCGTGTGACGAATCAAACCGGCCTGAAAAAATACGTAATTCTAATTAGTCCGTCGGTTAGATTATCAAAAAAAATAATAATAAATATCCTGGGACATTCCTCACACACGGTCATCTGATCCCAAACTAAGCAGAGCTTGTACTATGGAAACCAGATAACTGATTTAATACATATACTACTTTTTGTTTGTAAATACATACTTAATATACATAATTACACCCAGACTCAGTACATACAGACATGTTCATGCACACAAATGCATGTCCTGTGTGGGAATCGAACCCACGACCTGCGGCGCGTAAGGTGAACCTTAACCAACTGCGCCAACCGGCCCGTCAAAAAATATATTGGACACGTATTTTTTTTGTTTTTTTTTTTCTGTTTATATACCTGTGTTTGGCCGCAATCTCACCATGGTAAGTGATGATGCGGCCAAAGGTGGTGCACACACAAAGTCTAGAAGGAACTGGCTCTCAAGTGCAGCTATCGGAACACACCGAAAGGTGCTTGGCGACAGATTTAGGTTGGTAGCCAGCCAGGCCGGTACTACAAAGTACCCTACCACCGTGCTATGGTTTACTCACGATGTTTTCCTTCACCGAAAGCTCAAGCTCATAGTAGGATTCGAACCCGGGATCTTCGTCTCGGTATCCGACGTCACTACCACTGAGCTATCATCGACTTAAAATCGCCTTTTTGCTTTATATTATCAAAACAATAAAAATTTACAGAGATAAAGCGCGTCAAAGTTCGGGAGTGGCTCGTGACGTCACTCGTTTGTGAAGTGTACCATCGCGTGACGTCACGCGGAAATTCAACTTTATTACCATTTTTCATCGTAAGTCAAAAACTGCGCAACATAAAAGAAAGCCATTCAAACTTGTAGGCCTAATTTGAAAATTCAGTCCCCTATTCCCATTTCTATCCCTTTTGCAAAGAAAATAATCAATTTTTTTAATTACACTTTTTTTAGTGGCTGAAAACTTCACAAAAATAGTGTAGTCAAACTATCGATAGTTCTACAAAAATAGTGTTGTCAATCTATCGATACTTTTACAAAAATAGTGTTGTCAAACTATCGATAGTTTTACAAAAATAGTGTTGTCAAACTTCCGACAGTTTTACAAAAATAGTGTTCTCAAACTATCGACAGTTTACAACACTATTTTTGTTTGACAGTTTGACTATCGATAGTTGACCTCGAAAACTAGTTACAATATCGATTGTGCTATCGATTGTATCTATATTATTGAATCTCAATACTATCGATAGTATTAGTGTAATACAATTGATACTATCGAATTCGATAGTACAATACTATCGATACAATCGATAGCGCTATCGATATTGTTACTATTTTCCGATGTCACGATACTATCGATAGTTTCACTTTTTCCATACAACAATAGCTAAAAAAAACATCAACATCCAAGCCAAAAAGCCAGATCGTTTGAGACGAAGAAGAGAAGTCAGATTTGGGACTGTATTTCGAGGTGTTAAAGTGCTAATTCCGACATACCTTGAGCATATGCGAGGCGTATTTCCTAGCGAGCCGCCTGTCCGTGATTCCGGCGACGTGTTGCAGGATCCAGTCCACAACGTCCGCGCCGATAAACGCGTTGGGTATCGTGATTTTCAACCACATGCGGTCGCGGATCTCTAGACCTGTACCACAGATTAGAGACGTAACAGATACCTCTTTCTTCAGCGAAGTTACGCTATTTTGAGTTCAACTGCCGTGACGCTAAAATTCATATTGCTTCGCTCTGTACCGGCGAGTCGGCTAGATCAAACGCACCCGCGTCTAGCGATAGGATTGTATGGATTCTAATGTTCTTAGCTGGATACCTGCCTACATCTAACAATCAACCAATATCTTAGCCTACCGCGAGTCTTTCAAGACGCGCTGTCTCCTAAGAAAACGCTGTCATGGTCGAATGAAGATTATCTTTATACAGGTCGTTGTTTTGGTCAGCGACGAGCGACTCAGGGTCGATAAAACAAATGATACTGGTGCTAAAAAAATATTAAAAAAATACTTTATTTTTTTTAACAATAAAAATAAAAAAAAATTGAAAATAAGCTAAAGTGTAGACATAATGCTCAACGGGAGTACGAGGGAGTAAAGGGGTGGGGCGATGGCGGCTTGCGCCTAGCTCTAGTCTGTGCACGTGCCTAGTAACCATACTTTGCAGTAATTTTATTTCAAATTGAATAAGGTATTTCTCAACATATTTAAAGTAATTAATGGAATTAAGTCCATTTTTGGGGAATATATATTTTGTACTACCGCTCCTGGGTCGCTTGTCGCCGACCAAAACAACACTCTGTATATAAAATTCGATAATATAACCTAGATACCGACTGCAGCGCCATCTGCCGGACCGATTTGTGAATCTAAACCATTCAGGGCGCCACCCAAAAGCATACAAATAAAATCATTCAAATCGGTCTAGCCGTTTAGGAGTTCAGTGACAAACACAAGTACAGTTGAATTTTTTTGTATGCGTTTGGGTGACGCCCTGGATGGTTTAGATAGGGTAGGGTAGCACCACGCGAACGAAGTCGCGCCGGGCAACTAGTATAATATAAATACAAAGACTGAATTTCAATATTTTCTTATTATTACAATTATTTGTCAAAGTCAAAGTATCTTTATTGTTTATTCAATATTAGGAATAAAAATTATTTTAGCTTATGTAATGATGGATTTTATTTTCCCTACTCTAAAATCACTGTTAAGATAACATTATTATTGAAAATAATTAAATCGCGTGAATAATTTCAATAATATACTATTTTTATGAATAAAACAAACCAACCACCAAGCGGTAGGCACTAATCGAGCGTCCTTGAGTGAGTGATGTAGCACTGCCTGTACCATAATGGGTTGATACATCGCTGACGGTCTACCTGATGGTAAGCGGTCACCGTGATTTTGAACAATAAGGACCAATCCCACCATAAATATTACAGACTCTCGCGGACTGTCGGTAGGTGATTATAACGAAGGTCACATCGAGACGTGCGAAATACTATGAACGTTACCGACCTTGTAACTAGGTTCAAACTCGCATGTTTGCTATCAGGAAGTTATGCTTCTGTTGTTGTACGGTTTCAACACCGTACATTTTTCTGTGTACGCAGCAACCTACTTTTGTCGCCCGCTAATAATAGCATAAATACACGGATTCTAAACATTTTACTAGAGTGCATTATAACGTTTTATATCAACAACATCAAGAGGAACGAATCACCAAACTTTTACTGTGAATATAATCAATATACCTTTGATACTTCACAAGTGGTTTCTCTACGCACTCCAACATCAACTACAATACAAATGTACTGGGCTAACTACTACTAGGCCCGTACATTTAATGGTCCTTCGAGCATAAGTTTCTTGGTGTTTTTTGTGTCTCTCGAAACAGTAGCGAATCGGTTTAGCTGGCCTCCCAGAAGCGGGTCTCACCAGTCAAATTGAGAAGTCGCATATATTGTAATGAGAGTGCAAATGCACTGAGTAACGTAAAGCGACCACTACAAGTCTGAAGAATCTAGAATTCAACAACTCCGAATATCAAGAATTTCAAGGATTTGGAAGAAGAAGCTGTGGAAACTTCATAGTCTTCGGGTCGTGAACCAACGCACTTTACTGAAGCTGTCACCGTCAACTACGTGTCAGACTTACAACAAACAACTAACTAACTTACTCTGAAGCTGTCACCGTCAACTACGTGCCAGAATTCAACTAACCAGCTCTGCAGCTGTCACCGTCAACTACGTGCCAGACTCGCCGAAGCTACAAAACTTACTTTGAAGCTGTCACCGTAAACTACGGGTCAGACTTACAACAAACGAACAACTAACTAACTTACTCTGAAACTGTCACCGTCAACTACATGCCAGAGTTCTATTATTTATTCTGTGTCTGATAAGTAATAATTGTATTTAACCAAAATGAAACTCATTTAGCTTATTTTGAGTTGATTCTTCGATGCCGTCGTTGGTCACACTACCAGGGATATTGGCTATGTGTTGCCAACCATTAAAAAAAAAACATTTTATTAAGACAACAAAAAAATGAAAAAAAAAAGATTTTGAATTAAAATTAACATTGAGCTGATTTAAAATAAATAAATAGACATTCAAACACACAAAATATTGTTTTCTTTTTACTGTTTATAGGCCTGTGTTTGACTGCAATCTCACCATGATAAGTGATGATGTGGCCGAAGGTGGTGCACACAAAGCCTAGAAGGAACTCAGGTATATCAATTTACTAATAATAATTCACTCACCAGAGTCCGGCCTCAACATCGCTCTAACAACCAATGCCATGTCCATATTGACGGATAGTTGGGGCTCCAGGCCTCCCGCGGGGAGGGTGCTGGCGTCGGAGGCCCCACGTTCCGACACTGACGACACTGGGAGTGCCGACAGTGAGGGCGGAGGGGGGGGATACGCCTCGCGCAGGGCTTGGGTGTGGGCAACCCATGCACCTTGAAGAAAAAACTTACAAATAAATTTTATTTTCCTGGTACATTGGTTATTCATTGGTGCCGATTCTATTGTAAAAACTAAACAAATTTTAGTCACATCACATCTCTTTCTTACAAACACTATTGAAAATAGAACATATTTAACCCGTAGTTCTCGCGAGGGACGCTCGTCCTATTATAACAATTGATGTCATTGTTATATTTTTAACCGCGAGCCAAACGATTAAATCTGTCACATTCACTTGCGGGTATTTAGACGTAACCGCGATAATTGGCGAAATGTATGCTGAAAAGAAGCATTGGACAAATTTTACAGAACTAAATTTCATACATCTTTTTTTTTTATGCTACTTAGGTAGCAAGCTAGCATACGGCCCGCCTGATGGTAAGCGGTTACGTAGCCTATGAATGCTTGCAACACCAGGGGTGACACTCGCTCGTTGCCGACCCTGCAGAAATCTCTTCACACCCTTTTTGAAGAACCCCATGCTGTACTCCAATGGGAAAACCACGGCGGGGAGCTCATTCCACAATCTGAGCGTCCGCGGAAGGAAGCTTCTTTGAGCCCGCACAATCCGAAACAATTCTGGTTTCAGTATGTGAGGATGGACCCGTCGATGGCGAGAGTTGCGATGGTAGAAGGTAGCTGTGGGCATCATCTTAAACAATTCTTCAGAACACTGTCCTTTTCTAATGTTCTTTGTTAAAAAGAGACATAGTGAGACTAAAATTACTTGTTAAGGTGGCCCTCTGTGGCCGGCGCAACTTCAACGCAAGCATAGTCTAAAAGCTTGTTGTTTCATCCAACGTAATGTTTGACTGCGAAAAAAGAGAGACAGCATCAGAGCCGTCGGTTATCAGTCGGTAAATTCCGCTGATCACTCGCGGCCGCTTCGCTAGGTCGTCATTCATGATTTCGCATTCATAAAAGTTGTTCCAGGAGTATACTTCTCGTGAAAAAATCTTACAAGTTTGTGAAAAAAAAGTTAGTTATTTAGAATCTCCAATACATTTGCAAGCCTGGTATCTAAATGTTTTCTTTACTTTTACAATTTATAGGTACATTAGATATGGTCAAAGTTCAGGCAAAAACGTTGTTTTTCGGAGGCTTTGACTCAATTTGTTTTTTTTTTTTTTTTTTTTTTTTTTTATACCACTAAGTTGACAAACAAGCGTACGGCCTGCCTGATGGTAAGCAGTTACCGTAGCCTATGGACGCTTGCAACACCAGGGGCATTACTCGCGCGTTGCCGACCCTGAAGAAATCTCTTCACGCCCTTTTTGAAGAACCCCATGCTGTACTCCATTGGGAAAACCACGGCGGGGAGCTCATTCCACAATCTGAGCGTCCGCGGAAGAAAGCTCCTTTGGGCCCGCACAGTTCGAAACAATTCTGGTTTCAATATGTGAGGATGGACTCCCCGTCGATGGCGAGAGTTGCGATGGTAGAAGGTAGCAGTGGGCAACAAGTCGAACAATTCTTTAGAACACTCTCCGTTGTACAAGCGGTAGAACACACATAAGGAGGCAAAGTCTCTCCTTAGACTAAGGGGCTCTAAACCGCTTGTGAGCTCGGGATCGTCAACAATTCTGATGGCACGTCGTTGAACCGAGTCTAAAGGCCCAAGCTGGTATCCAGGTGCTCCCGCCCATAGGTGACAGCAGTACTCCATATGAGGCCGGACTTGTGACTTATAAAGTTGTAGCCTTTGCCCCGATGTGAAGTACTGCCTCGCTCTGTTGAGCACTCCTAGCTTTTTGGATGCCAGCTTAACCTTGTCTTCCAAGTGACTTCGGAACAAAACGTCGCTAGAAATGTCGACGCCAAGGATCCCGATGCTTTGACTGATGTTCAAGGAGGTGTTCTGGAATTGTGGAGCCACAGACCATGGGGTTTTCTTAGCGGTGAACGCGCAGGCTTGAGTCTTGGTAGGGTTGAAATGGACTAGGTTTAGTCGACCCCAATCGGAGACACTAGTTAATGTACTCTCGATTTCAGACATCAGCCGTTCGCGGCTTTCCTCCACCTCGGAACGAGGGATATTTGCACGGCCCGTGTAATAAGCGTCCCCTGTACTGTCGTCCGCATAGCAATGAATGCCGTCAATAGACAGCATATCATTGATATGCAGTAGGAACAATGTTGGGGACAGCACAGAGCCTTGCGGGACGCCAGCATTTATGTCCATGCTATCAGAGCAGCTACCGTCAACGACGGCCCTTATGCATCTGCTGGACAGAAAGCTGGTAATCCATTTGCATAATCCCTCGGGAAGCCCGTATGCTGGTAACTTCGTGAGAAGACCCCTGTGCCAGACCCGATCGAACGCCTTCGCCACATCTAGGCTTACTGCCAATGCCTCACCTTGACTCTCGATGGCGAGCGGCCAACGGTGCGTGAGATGCACAAGGAGGTCACCAGCTGAGCGACTGTGGCGGAAGCCATATTGTCGGTCGCTCAACAACTCGTGATCCTCCAGGTATCTCAAAAGCTGCGTGTTGATCACGCGCTCCATGACTTTGGAGAGAAGGGAGGTGATGGCGATAGGCCTGTAATTCGTCGGGTCTGATCTGTCGCCCTTTTTGGGCACTGGGTGCACGTGGGCAGTTTTCCACGAAGACGGGACTTCATTTTTGGTGTAGGAAAGTGCGAAAAGACGCGTTAATACTGGACACAATTCAGGAGCACACTGTTTCAGTACCACTGCCGGTATGCCGTCTGGCCCACTCGACTTATGGATGTCCAGAGAAAGCAGTTCCCGCCGGACCTCCCGTTGGGTAATGCTTATCTCCGGCATGGAGCTAGCACACTGCGGGATGGTAGGCGGTGTGGCGCCCCCGTCATCCAAAGTCGAGTTCGAGGCAAAGAGAGAGCCTAAAAGATCAGCTTTCTCCTTTGCACTATGGGCCAAGTTTTCGTCCGGCTTACGGAGTGGTGGCAAGGACGACTGGCAAAAGTTTCCTTCAGCAGCTTTGGCAAGAGACCAGAAAGCGCGACTTCCAGACGGAAGGCTAGTCAGCCTCTCACCAAACCTGCCGACGAAATCGAACTTAGCCCTGGCAATCATTCGCTTACTGAACCTCGAGGCAGCATTAAATTTGCGTTTCGCATCAGAGATCTTAGGGTCCTGATTAGTTCGGGCCGTGGTCCAAGCCTCAAACAAAGTCTGCTTATTTTGTCTAGCATCTTTTTTTTCACACTTTTTTCACACTTTTGTTTCACACTTTTTTTAAATTACGCCTAGATACACGGCTAGATATAGTGCACAAGATATTAATTTGTTCAAAACATCTGACGAAAAATGTTTAACAACGCCATGATAAGTACAGAGGTTTTATATGAAAAGTATGACGAATTGAGTCCTCTTAACAACAGAATCAGGGCCATTGGCATTCATTATACGTATTTAGTCGTTCAAACGCGCAACTCGTTTCAAAGCAGCATTGCACATACCCGTGCTCACGGCACATACTGTAGTATAGTCGCTCTATGAATATCTCTCTATGTTTTTATTTCCATCCTTCAAAAAACACCCTAATTCATTCGATATAAATCTACAACCTCAGTAACTTAAAATATATCAAAAGCTAACTGACCTGGATCAATAGGCCTAACAGGTTCCGTCCTAGGTATAGTGAAGTACCCCTTGGGGTTCGGGTCCCAGCACTTAGCCACCACCAGCTTTATAGGTCCTGGCTTCTGCACCACCTCCCGGAGTACCCTTACCGCTTCATCATTTGTCATATCTTCAAAGTTCACGTCATTCACCTGGAAAATTGGTATAAGATCTATAGAAATACTGTGTGCATTTCAAGTAAAATCAATTCTACAGTCCCTCCCTTTAGTTTATTTTTTTATTTCTAAGGCAGACTTAAGTAAGTCATGCTCACTTTGTGGCGGCGTCGTGTGACGGGTCGTCCACTTCCCTCCAATATGGCGAGGGCGGTGGCCGCCACACGCGTCATACGCGTGAACAGGTGCTGTTTGTGGGGGCTAGTCTGCTTAAGTTTGCTATTTATTTACTTATTCAGATTCAGACTACTTTGTAGTTTTGCCGCCGCGCCGAGGCATGCAATTGGCTACTTTCCTAAAAAATTATATTTAGTCCGTCAGTTATATTATCATAAAATATTGGTAACGTATTTTTTATTTCGTCAATCAAACAATAACCCCCTTACTCATAAAACGTTATTTAACTAATAAGCTGATTAAGTGGTCACCTAAATAACGTCAAATTGTTTGACAATGACAGCAAGGTGACGTTATTTATTTGACCATTTATTCAGTAGATTTAGTTAAATAGCGTTTATGAGTAAGGCCAAATATGATGAAGATATAGCCCGTTAAAGTTCCGCGTGACGTCACATTTCATTAAGAAATGTACAGAAATGTTACGTCACGTGGAACTTTAACGGGCTATATCTTCATCAATTATTGCTCGATTGAAGAAAAAAAAAATACGTGTTCAATATTTTTTTATAATCTAACTGACGGACTAAATAGAATTATATATTTTTTACCCAGGAAAGTACCCAATTGTTGTCAGTGCGATTAGAATGTAAATATTATGTAATGAATGCTTGTTTTGAAAAGAGTAATTGCGGAGTTTATTGCCGGCTCTTCTCAGCAAATGCAACCTTCCGAACCGATATTAGAGTTAGACATTTCATGAGTGCCTGCGAAGGTCTATTTGAATATATGATTTTTGAATTTGTTTTACTGTAAGAGGTTTTAAGTACACAAATGGGAATCCCATGCAGTAACGTTCAGCGTCGGACTGGGCTGGAAGGGCCCCACAAGTCCAAGCCAAGTTTTAGAAATGGCTTATGCTTAGGTTCCACCATTTTTCGATTTTTTTTGTATCATTTCTCTCCTATTATGAACAACCTAGTTTACATGTACGTCGCAAGAGCCGGGCCCTAGCCTGCTCGGGCCCCCTACCCTACATACCGTATCTCGAGACAATCAAGGGGCCTGTCAGTCTGGTCCTGGTGACAGTGACTGCAATGTACTCTTGGAAACACTAACCCTTTATTCAAAAAATACCTTATGGACATGAATTATGAAACAAGCTTCCCCCCCCCACAGTTTCAAGCGGTTCCCATGAAACCACATATCTACTTGTATATATTTAAAGAAATAAAATGTCAATAAAGTTTATAATACAAAAGCAGAGAGCCTCTTCAGAGGTTTTGATAACATAAATAAAGGATTGTGTTACATGAACATAAAATATAACTTTTATGTGCGTGTAACCTAAGTAGGCTTGCTTACATTACCTTAACCATAACAGTCACTATGCAATGTGGGAAAATATAGATATATCTATAACCATTTCCTCAGACTTCGCTAATAAAGCAGCCACTGTTTTATTAAACTTGATTTTCAGGGCTGTACCCCATATCTTTGGTGGTAAAAAGTAACATACACCGTTAATGAATTTCATCCAATCAGGGCCGACCAATGGTCTTCGTAGTGCCGTGTCATTGGATAAAATCACAGATAGGCAACAAGACAGGTTCGCAATCTTTGAAAAATCTTTTTTTTTTATCAAGTTCTCGTTACCCGCCCCGGCTTCGCACGGGTGCAATGTCGTAAAGTGGTGTCGATCGATTTGCGCGCCCGTGCCCGCCTCGGCCCGGCTATGGTATCGCGAATGCTGTATCTTTCTAATTATTAATCTGTTAAAATATATGACTAGTTGTCCCCTGCGGTTTCACCCACGTTCCCTGGGATAAACAGTAGCCTATGACTATCTGCATGCCAAATTTCATGATGATCCGTTGAGTGGTTGAGGCGTGAAGGCGTAAAAAACAAACAAACTCACTTTCGCATTTATAATATTAGTTAGGATAAGACTTCACAAGAGATATTGTAGCTTTCTATTATTGATTTTTTTTTATTGTATTTGTAGTGCTAAAAATTATTCTGTATACATGTGGTGGTGTACTCAAAAAATTGTGTAAAATCATGTAAAGTAGATATCTTTAACTTAAGAGATTGAGAGTGAACAAATCACATATGTTCTGTGATTGTTTGCTTTTTAAGGCGGCCCTCTGTGGCCGGCGCAACTTCAACGCGAGCATAGTCTAAAAGCTTGTTGTTTCATCCAACGTAATGTTTGACTGCGAATAAAGAGAGATAGCATCAGAGCCGTCGGTTATCAGTCGGTAAATTCCGCTGATCACTCGCGGCCGCTTCGCTAGGTCGTCATTCATGATTTCGCATTCATAAAACTTGTTCCAGGAGTATACTTCTTGAGAAAAAATCTTACAAGTTTGTGAAAAAAAAGTTAGTTATTTAGAATCTCCAATACATTTGCAAGCCTGGTATCTTAATGTTTTCTTTACTTTTACAATTTATAGGTACATTAGATATGGCCAAAGTTCAGGCAAAAACGCTGTTTTTCGGAGGCTTTGAATGAATTTGTTTCACACTTTTTTTAAATTACGCCAAGATACAAGGCTAGATATAGTACACAAGATACTAATTTGTTCAAAATATCTAACGAAAAATGTTTAACAACGCCATAATAAGTACAGGGGTTTTGTATGAAAAGTATGACGAATTGAGTCCTCTTAAACCAAATACCATAGTGGCTTCAATAAAAAGAATACATGCCTGTTTGTGAACCTAGCAGATGCATACAGATTTATTTAATTACAGAAAATGTGCTGAAAGCTATTGAAAAGTATTATTTTTATTTTAAAATTAAAATTTACACACATTTTAATCACAACTTTTTTTTATTTTATATTGCAACAAATAGCTCTTTATAATATATGTGTAGATGTAGATAATTTATATGTATGTTGTATTGCAGTAAATAAAAAAAATTATGAGTAAATCTTTATATTACATTAAATTTTAACTTGACACAAAAACAGATTATGGATTAAATATTTATTTTGTGCATCGAGGAAATATTCCTATAGAGTAGTAATACTGAACAATATAATTTCACAAATAGTCAGTGATTTGTCACTGAATTTGAACAGCCAGGACCACTCGCTGCGTCGTGTGTTTTTGACTTGGCCAATCAGAGTGCATGCGTCCTTGTCGTAACCAATCAGCGCGCATTGTCGGCGGTGGGAAATTGGCGGAATTTATTTCAACCAAAATGAACGTCATTGCGCTTCTATAGATTAATTGTTCCATGATTTTGTGTAAGTTCTTCTGTGTATTATCATGTTCAAATATGTGGCTTTATCTAATACATATACCTAAATGGTATAATGCACTAATGTCAAGCCCAAATATTTCTGTTTATACCTATAAACTGATGCTATAAAGATTGATATACTTACCAAGAGTTTAAATCAAAGATTATACAAAATGGGCATTGGGACTGATTCTGTTGTTTACAACTAAACTTATTTTAATCTCACTATCTCTTTCTAACAAAGAACTTATGAAAAGGATGTAAGAAATTTAGTCCTGTCAAATTAGTCCAATGCTTATTTTCAATATAAATTTAGTCGCCATCTATCGCGGTTACGCCCAAATTCCCACAAATGAAGACGTCAAAGACTAATTTGACAGCTTTAAATATGTTCTATCCTTTTTCTATAATGTTCGCAAGAAAGAGATGTGATGTGACTAATATTAGTTTAGTGCGATTTACAACAGAGTCTATAGCCAATTTTCTTATTAAATGGACTACCTAATGCAAACATATGAAATTTTGTATGTATGGATGTTCATTACTCTTTCACGCAAAAACTACTGAACGGATTTGGATGATATTTGGCACACAGATAAAATATGTTGTGGATTACCACATAGGATACTTTTTATCCCGGGAAAACATACTATCCCTCGGGAATCCGGATGAAACCGCGCGAGAAAGCTAGGAGGTCATAATTTAAATCACATTGGTGGCTGTAATTCAAATAAGCATATTATTATAGTACAATACATGCCACTAAACATGAGACATAACAAACCATATTGTTTGAGTTGGACAGTAGACGATTTATATAAAATATATTTTTTTTTAATTGTCTTTTTACTATTGTACATAAATATTTAACTGACCTGTAAAATCATGTCACCAGGCTCTATCCGTCCATCCAATGCAACCGCACCACCCTTCATGATACTCCCAACGTAGATCCCACCATCACCACCCTTATTTGACTGCCCGACAATGGATATCCCAAGAAAATTCACCGTATCCATATTCAACGTCACCGTTATAATATGCATAGACATTGTAGAGTCCGTAATTGATGAGTAAGAGGATGTGCGGGACATTACTTGTGGCCTCTTGCGTCTACGCTGAGGTCTTTTACGAGAACTCACTTGTAAGTGTGAGACACTGCTACATTCTGTCAAAGCTCGGTCTACGGAGGCATTTGTGTGTCTACCAGTGGTTGTAGTGATCTCTGATTGACTGTCAAAGAGGCTGGTGGAGTCCAGGTCTGAGCTAAGCACTGAAGCTGTCTCGTACTCCAGGCCATGGTTGTATTTTGAGTGACCATTGATGCGGAGGCCTCTGTATTTATATTTGTCACAAGAAGCCCTGTGGCCGGGCCGCGAGCTGATAGTACTGTCCGTGTCAGTGCATGTGTCTCTTGTAAGGGGCGCAGGTGGAGCACCATGGGTGTTTGGCTTCCCTTTACCTGCGTTACTATCCGTGCATTGCGAAGCCCCGTCTGAAGGGTTTGAGCCCTCGGCAGACACCAGCCACGACACCACACGACCGTTGAAACACGGTAGATGAGCGCTGTCATCAACAATTTCCTCTTTCACCACACCAAAATCATCGTCCATAGATTTGAAAAAGAATTTATAGTTTGGTCGGTTCAGCTGATTTTTAAAGTCTAATAGCGTCACTTTTTCCGGTGATATGGGGATTTTAACTAAATACGGCGTCTCCTCATCGTCTATGTAATAAATAACTTTCGTTTCTTCCATGTTTCACAGCATTTATTTATTCAATAACAACACCCTTGTAATCTATAAATATCGGCCGCCATCACAAAAATGGCGACTGTGATTTAGTTCCTTTTTGAACCACGGCGATGCGCTAGTGGCGCTCGTGTTATTTATTTTTCGACGTTTGGATACATAGATTTAGGTCCAACACTAAAATCGATAATCAACTAGAATATGGTTGAAACTTGGCTTGATTTAGACGATTCATTAAAAGAATACTTTTTAGACATTGATTATCTGTGCATGATTGGTTAACTTACTTAATCTATGGAAAATATCTTCATCATTCGGTTATGTCTCAGCCTGTGTTTGTAAATATAAATATTTGAAATTTGAATTTCCTTCCGTTGAGTTTCTATCGTTCACAAATATATTGTTCAACATATACAAAAATGGCATTAAAAGTGATACAAGACTACCTAGAAACTGTTGACGATGAGTTAACAGCATTTATAGAAAATACAGAAGGTAAATAACTAAATAATCCAACTAAAACTTTGATGGAATGTCTACTCAAAAATTATCTGGTACAGAACGATTCAGTCACATCAGAAACACTATTTGGATCGCTAATAAAATGTTGAATAGGCAGGCAACATAATTAAGCGTTAAAGCGAAATGAGCCGCCTCAAAACTTTGCTGTCCGAAGTGTCCGAGCCACGATCTTCTATTTTAGTTATAATTGGTAAAAAACCTGTGTCCAAAATTGCTATGCGTTGATGTCAAACAGTTCTGAACTATAGATGACCTTATGGAGTTCTACAAATAGCAAAGCCATAAGTAACGCTCATGGCATACCTGATGGTAAGCCGTTACCGTAGTCTATTGGACGTTTGCAACACACAAGGCATCACTCAACGGTTACAGACCCTTCCCCCCTCCCCGATGAGCTCTGTCGATCTTACTGATGTGCAGGAACACAACATAAAGTTATTTGGCCGTGGTGTACTGTGAGTTGGTGGTAATTCCCCAGCTGAGCTTAAAATTAAAAGCTTTTATCTACCTAATTAAGAGAATTAAACCTAATTTTAGATATTCTTTTTGATCTTTTGAGTTTTTGTGTTTTAATTTTATAATTTTCTGTACTCACAAAGGGCATTTATTCAATAATAGTAATAATAAAATCAAAATAAAACAAAACTTAAATAATAAAAACTACTCTAAACTAAACCTAATCTTTAAAAATAAAAACTATTCTAAATCCGTGCCAGTGGGTAACGTTCCCAGAATACTGGCAGCATTGCCACGTTGGATGGCAATGCTAAGCTGCTGACCAAAGTATAAGCCAGCATCCTGGGAACGTGTCGCCTCAACTAAGCGTGCCGCAAGTTCTTTATATATTTTTTTGCCACTCGGTCCCCACGGCCCCAATGTTTCGACCCCAAAAGGCGCAAATATATATCCACTATCAAGCGTACTATATTTGCGCCTCTTAAGGCCCTCAGCTGATTCAGCAGCCGCGCCAGCCTTATTTTGTGTCAAAGGAAGATGAGACGGCGCTAGGGTGTCGACACAAGTGGCATCCCATACCAAAGGCCGTATAATATACTATATAATTTTCTTATATAGTCCCTCCTATGTTCCGAGGTTTTCTTCTTTAAAAGACACTTCAAGTATAATTTCGGCCTTCTCGTTACAAGCTTTGCCTTGTGTTAAGGTCATCAGCATTATGCATGTTTCTGAGTATATTTTAAACTAGCCGTCCTGCGCTGTTTCACCCGCATTCCTGAGGGATCATATGTTTTCCCGGGATAAAAAGTATCCTATGTGTTAATCCAGGTTATAAACTATCTCCCCCTTATTACAAAACATGGTTTAAAGTAAAACCAGGTTTTAAAATAGCCTCGTCTCTTTTTATTATATGACGTTAGAAAGTGATCGAATGATAGTAAACCATGTTTTGTAATAAGGGGGTCTGTGTTCCAAATTTCATCCCAATCCGTTCAGTACTTTTTGTGTAAAAGAGTAACAAACATACATCCATAAATCCATACATACTTTTGCATTTATAATATTAGTAGGATGTGTATTTTGCTGAAATAAATTAATCTTCATTTCTCATTTTCATATTTTTTTTTCATGTTAATCAAAGTTCCTGTTCAAGAACCCTAAGGTGACTCTGACCATGTAATATAATATATAATAATAATAGCCATTTATTTGGAAACTTAGGGTACAACATTGTTTGATCACAGTGATTGTTTTCAACAAAAGACAATTATAGAATGTCCTGGCATAGGCCTCCTCCAACTCTCCCCATTGAACTCTGTCATCTGCAACTCAAGTTCAGTATGGCCCCAAGGTTGTGTGAATATCGTCATCCCATCTGGTTTTTGGATGATCCTGTTTTCTTTTTCTGTCTCTGGGGTACCATAGGGTCACCTGCTTGTTCCATTTATTTGCTTTACTTCGTAGCATGTGTGCCGTCCAGCCCCATTTCAGATGGTCTATATGATACAAGATACAATACGTCTGTAACTTTGGTTTTCTTTCTTAAGAGTTTCTAATTTTATCCCTTAGTTTGACTCCTGTAACCTCTGACCATATATATAGGGTCCATAGGCTGAGTGATGCCCCTGGTGTTGCAAGCGTCCATAGGCTACGGTAACTGATTACCATCAGGCGGGCCGTATGCTTGTTTGCCACCTTAGTGGTATAAAAAAAATATATATTGACTACTAATTAAATATACATTCCTCTTTACAAATGAATCATTTAAATATGTACGTTGTGAAATGTTTCAGATGCAATTGACAGAGACATACAGCAAATGAAAGAATTGGAGAAAAATGTTGTCGTAGGGTCTAGATTAGCAGCTGAAATTGAACAAAACGTGAGTAATTTAATCTGTTGACCTGCAGATGGGATTCACCCTATCTATACTCATATAATAAAGCTGAAGAGTTTGTTTTAACGTGCTAATCTCTGGAACTAGCAGTCAGATTCGAAAAATTCTTTCGCTCATATGAAGCTACATTATCCCTGAGTATTATAGGCTACTTTGGCAGTTGGTAAAGACTCCACCTATCATGCTACAGGTCGTGGGTTCGATTCCCACACAGGACATGCATTTGTGTGCATGAACATGTCTGTATGTCCTGAGTCTGGGTGTAATTATGTATATTAAGTATGTATTTACAAACAAAAAGTAGTATATGTATTATATCAGTTGTCTGGTTTCCATAGTACAAGCTCTGCTTAGTTTGGGATCAGATGACCATGTGTGAGGAATGTCACAGGATTTTTATTTTTATTTGTTTTAGAAAGAGCTAAATGCACGTTTAGAGAAGCTACAACGTCATAACGTGGAACTGGACGGCGCTTGTGCTAAATTTGAGAAACTACACATTGCTGAGAGTGATCAAAATAGACTTGACACTGCCAGGTATGTGTTTTATTTAATGATGACTCAATTTACCCCTGCAGTGTTGTGTAGGTCAGTGTTTTTCAATATTATTGATTATTGGCGACCCCCTTGTCAAGCAGACAAAGAATTTATAAATTAAAAGACTACGATAATGATTTTCTTTATGTTGATACCTTTACTTATTAGTCTGCAAGAAGCCGCGAGAGGTTTGCAACTAAGCAAGAGGTAAGTTGGACGCCCGCTTGCGCGAAGTCTACCTTGCCTTTTTCCTTCTGCCGGCGACTCCCCGACTAAGGTTTCGTGACCCCCACCTAGGGGTCGCGACCCACAGATTGAAAAACACTGGTGTAGGTAATACATTTATGAACAAAACTAGCTGTACCGCGCGGTTTCACCCGCATTCCCGAGGAATCATATGTTTTCCCGGGATAAAAAGTATCCTGTGTGTTAATCCAGAACATATTCTATCTGTGTGCCAAATTTCATCCAAATCTACATCCATACTCACAAACTTGCAGCACTCGTGGTGTAGCATGATTAGCCGTTCTTAAATCGATCGGCAAAGTTGAGCTACCACCGTCGTGGTCGGTACCTGGATGGGTGACCGCCTAGTGGTATTTCAAATCGAGCGTTTCCGTGCTTCGGAAGGCACGTAAAGCCGTTGGTCCCGGTCAGTGTTTCATTCAGGAAAAATTCTCGTAATATAAATACGGTAATAATAATAAATGACTACGGTAAATAGACTAGGTAATATTTAATATGTCAACTACCCTGCCCTGTGATGGACAGACAGACAGCTCTCAAATGTCGTCAAACAAGACTATCTATATTAATTAAATATACTTATAATTTCAGAGAGATGTATCAAATTGGAAAAGAGATATCTGGAATACGCCTTGACTTCAGCGCTCCGACCAACCTGGTTAAAGGATGTATCCTTTTGTGTAATACTAGCTGTTGCCCGCGGTTTTTCCAGCGCTCCCGGCAGAGAAAGCTGCCTATATCCTTCTCCATACCATAAGCTATTTGAGTACCATAGTTCATCACAATCTGTTCAGGGGGTGAGAGGTGAAAAATAAGAAACATTATATTACTTACTAGCTGTTCCCGGGATAAAATCACAAATCAGCCCGGCAGATGGCGCTGCAGTCGATAATATAGCCTAGATACCGACTGCAGCGCCATCTGCCGGGCTGATTTGTGAATCTAAACCATCCAGGGCGCCACCCAAACGCATACAAAAAAAACATTCAAATCAGTCCAGCCGTTTAGGAGGAGTTCAGTGACACACGTACAGTAGAATTAACTCCCTGGATGATTTAGATAGGGTAGGGTAGCACCACAGGGTAGGTTAGCACCACGCGAACAAAGTTGCCTAGGATTTTCATCCCTAAAAATATCAAAATGGCGCCTGATAAGCTAGGCTCCGAACAAAAATTTACAAGTTCGTCCGCACTGCAAAAATCATATAACAAATTCTCCACCCTAAATTCCTTAATCATAAACCAGATATTAAAAGTGATTCCCGCAAGATGCTCCTGCCGTTCGAGATAGATACGTCGTCAGGGGGCGACAGCGAAGCCCTGTGGAAGCTCATACAGTCGACAGTGGCGCCGGGATGGCCTTGCAGCGAAAAAGAGAATAGACCTAATAATAAATAATATGGATTTTATTTGTGTTTTATTTTTGAGGTCTGGTGTATTACAGGAGTACCCAATTAATATGGCTTACCGATGTACCTGCGCAGAAGATACATTTTCAAAGCGCGGGAAACGCTATTGGTCGGCAGCTGCCGCCATGTTAGCGCGCGCCGTGCGGAGGGGCATCACGCGCGAGTGAGACGGAACTAACAGCTGCACTGTATTATGAACCTTATAGTAGTGATCTTAGGTTGATTGTAAATTTTAAGCATTCTTTCGTTAATCTTCGGGGTCATACTTTCTTTTCTGTGCAAACAAAGATGCACGACGCGTCATTCAGTTGGGTAATACCCGGTAGTAGAAAATTCTAAATCTATGGGTAATACTGTACCGTAGTCGCATAGTAGCGAGTATCGATTACGTTTGCGTAGGCAACTCAAACGAAAGTAGAGACTGAAATTAGCGTGGCAAATATAAAAAATGCAACTCCAATCAATAATACTTATTACTTATACATTTTGAAATACCTACCTGGAATTAAAAAAAAGTCAGTTTCGCTATGTTTGTGGTTTCGCTATATTTTGCATGGTCATATAAAAAGTTGGCAAATAATTCGAGTGTAAGTAAAGTAATTGGTTTGCCACACAGTTTCCATGTAGATGGATACTCGCCAAATAATCTATCCGGAAACCCTGCTCTATGAAAGGTGGATGTATTGCACAGTTGAAGGAAAGGGAGCTGTACGCACGGCTACAGATCAAGCTATACATTTCCAATATAAGCTGACCTCTCATTGCAGGGAAATCCTATACAATGCGAGATCAGCTTATACTGGAAATGTATAGCTTGATGTGTTGCCGTGTGTACATCCAAATTCGAATACAAAGTGATACAAATCTTAAATATTTCTACAAGTGCCTGTTCATTTTCTTAAATATAAAAGCTTTGTAGAAAGTATGTAATAAAAAAGAATCTATGATTTGTTTTTCTGGAAAACGTGAAGAGTTTTACAAGTTATAAATAAATAAATATAATGAATTAATAAAGCGTCTGCGTCAAATGAAACTATTCGAGATTCATTTTACGGAAGTTGTCCAACTTCCAATAACGAAAAAAGTTTTATATTAATCACGAAATAACATAATTTAAGTAATTCCTAATTAAATTGAAATTAATAATAAGTTTTGTTTTTTAAACATGTGTTTTAAACCAATCATCGCTATATCCAGTACCTACACAGTTTTCACTATTATTTATTTAACGATCCGTTGTACGGACGAATCATTATGGTTGACATTTATATTATTTAACAATTGACAGTGACAGGGTCACTGCCGAACCGAAGTGACAGCTTCGTTCACGTGTTGTATTGTGCGTGTTTTTATAGAAATAATGCGTTAAAAGTAATTATACAAAGCTATAACAAAATGGTAATCACGATGGATAAAGAGATCGACATATTCGTCGCTAGTAAAATAGGTTCTTTCAAACGTAAGTATGTTTTTTTGTATGTGTATCGAAGTAAAAGTTTAGTTCTTGTTGTTAGTTTTCGTTATAACTTTTTCGCAGTAAATTCTTAAGAAGGCACTTTATAATTACTGAATTAGCAGTCTTTTATTTAAATATGACCGTTAATGAGCACTATAATAGTGGATATCTGTGTTTCTCTACATAAAAAGCGTAGTTTTTATCGGTCTCATAATTACCTTCACCCGTTGGTTCTCACGAGGAAAGCGCATCCTATGAAAACAATTGATGTCATTGTTATACTTTTAACCGTGAGCCAAGCGATTAAATAAGTAGCGAAAATTAGAAGACGATTTTTTTTTGTTATTCTAATATATCAATCAAAACTTTTCAGATATAAAATATCATACAGAATCATCGAAAAACAGTAAGAAATGTATAGAGAATTTAGTAGACATTAAGAAACTGGAGAAGGATGATTCAATCACATGCCTGGAGTGGGGCAATGTGGAGCAAACAGAAATATTGCTAGGCAGGAAGAATCAGCAGGTTTGCTTTGTAAAATTTATTTAACACATTCGCTGCAGAGAGTTCTGCTGCTGGGGTGCAGAGGGAGGGGCTGGTCTCGCACCACCGTGAGATATTTTATATTCCTTTTTTTATGATGACTTCAAAGTACACTAAGAAGTAATCATATCTTGACCTAATGACAATGGGACCAAACGGGAAGTGTACCCTTCCAAACAAAAAAACGAATTTTCCTAATCCGTTAATAAAAAACTTTAAAAGTGAACTATGTATAAATGTGGAGTGACTTTCACCACTGTGTGAAATAGACACATCAGCTTATAAGCTGCTCGTCTATAAAGAACTAAATAAATAAATGAAGGAGTTATGAGGCAAATAACATAAAAAAAACATACAACCAAATTGAGACCCTACGCCTTTTTTGAAGTCTTGAAAACTAGTAAAATACCTAAATCTTTTTACACAATTTGGCTCTGAAGAAAAATAATAATGGTGATGTCATAATTTTGTCACAATTTTCCAAATCGGAGTTATGAGGCACCAAAAAAAAAAAAACAAACTGAGATCCTCCTTTTTTTGAAGTCTGTTGAAAACTAGTAAAATACCTAAATATTTTTACACAATTCTGCTCTGATGAAAAAAAAAAATGGTTACACTATGCAAGCTACATCCTCATAACTCCGGGAAACTAGCTGGTTTCCTTACTCAAATGCTTGCAGACCTTGTAATTCTTAGTTTGTGATCAGATAATAATAATAAATATCCTGTGACATTCCTCACACACGGCTACCTGATCCGAAACTAAGCAGAGCTTGTGCTATGGAAACCAGATAACTAATATAATACATATACTACTTTTTGTTTGTAAATACATACTTTATATACATAATTACACCCAGACTCAGGACATACAGACATGTTCATGCACACAAATGCATGTCCTGTGCGGGAATCGATCCCACGACCTGTGGTGCGTAAGGTGAACCTTAACCAACTGCGCCAACTGGCCCGTCAATGCTGCTTATAAAGAATGTCCAAATGAATTATTTGTATTCTAACCATCAGATCCAACTGTACAACACTCTCCAAGGCTTTACAAAGACTTACACCGCAGACTTTGCCCCCGGGGAGGTGGTAGGCCTGGGCAGATGCAAGCGCAAGTTGCTCGCCGCCACCTCAAGTGGTGTGGTGAGGATATGGAGTAAGAAGGTTGACGAACAAGTCCAAACTGGTGGGAAGCTGGATAGAATGAGGGTTTGTGCTGATGATAACACATTGTTTGGGACTGGTGAGTAGCTTTTATTGCTTTAGGTCAATGTATTATAATAAAAAGAGGTAGATATCGCATTAACGCACGAAAATTGTTGCAGACAAATTCAGACAATTGTCGTAATTTTGCTTAGCGGCTACATATAGCTATCTCTTTCTGTACCATACGTTCCGTATTATCTATCGCATTCACCTAATTCAACAATAACTGAACGCCGCTTAGTATGAGGGTAGCATATCTCTATTATAATATCATTGGCTTTAGGTATATATGTTTCAGTATTTGGAACACAGGATTTTCAAAATACAGTTTTGATTAATAATAGTACCAACCAATCACTCCATCTAAATGATTTGTGTGTACTTGAGTTAGCCAAATTAGAGCGCATTGTCGGTGGAGGGGGTTTCAAACAAAATGAACGTCATTTCAACGTCAATGGTATTACCAACTGTACCGTTCTCGCAGTAGCTAAAAAAGTTTTGCAATAAATGAAGTTGCCAAAAACGACTATAAATTTGATTGATAAGTTCCCGTTTTTTTCTGTGTTATTTAACTTCTGTGAAATGTAGCAGTAACTTTCTGTGTATTTTTTATACTGTTTGCGCGTTTTTTTCTTTCTGCTTTAGGTTAATTGTTCGTTGTAAGATTATGAAACCTGGAAATATGTACCCATATTGTATAGACTTATTTGAATCTCCAATATTTTGTACATAGGTGGTGAAGAAAACGACCTAAAAATCTATCGCATAGGCGAGTCGGAACCTACCTTCATAGCTAAGAATTTAGCCCACGATTGGCTCCAACTTCGTCGTGGGGTGTGGGTTTCCGACCTGGCCTTCATGCCGGGGGAGGGGGGCCGGGTAGTCGCTGTATGCTCCAGGCATGGATATGTTAGGTATGTGTTTTTTTATTGGTATAGGCCTGTGTTTGACCGCAATTTCACCATGGTAATTAATGATGTGGCCGAAGGTGGTAAGCACACAAAGCCTAGAAGGAGCTGGCTCTCAAGTGTAGCCGTCTTCACACCGATAGGTGTTTGGCGATAGTTGACCGCGCTGCAGATCGTGGGTTCGATTCCCACACTGGACATGCATTTGTGTGCATGGAAATGTCTGTATGTCTGGTCTAGGTGTAATTATGTATGTATTTACAAACAAAAAGTAGTATATGTATTATATCAGTTATCTGGTTTCCATAGTACAAGCTCTGCTTAGTTTGGGATCAGATGACCGTGTGTGAGGAATGTCCCAGGATATTTATTTATAAAAGGAAACATTATTAACCTTGAGCGGAATTCTAGGCTAAGCGCTTACAGGTTGGTTAACTAAATCTGGCACGTGCAACACATTTACACGTTCCGCTTGTGTAGTGTCTGTGAATAAGCGCGCGGCGTCACGTCGCACTGCATGCGCAACATGAACACTCTGTCCGTCTCTCTCGCGCGCGGTCAAGCTTATGAGTATGAAGGAGACAGTTATTGTTTTGCATTTGCTACTGCTTATAAATAAAGAGTGGTCTTTTTTGCATTCGTCCATTAGAATTGACTGACTGATTAGAAGCAATAATGTAATAAAACATAATCTATCATAAAATTGCATATGTGAGTACAGTAGTACCCAACTGATATGGCGTACCGATGTACCTGCGCAGAAGATACATTTTCAAAGCGCGGGAAACGCTATTGGTCTGCAGCTGCCGCCATGTGTGTGGAACTAACAGCTGCAGTGTATTATGAACCTTATATATCTAAGGTTAATTGTAAGTTTTAAGCATTCTTTTGTTAATCTTCGGGGCCATACTTTCTTTTCTGTGCGAACGAAGATTCACGACGCGTCTTATCAGTTGGGTATTACTGTACTGTGAACGTGTCAGCTTTAGTAAAACGACCTGTACTACCTTCGGCCTTATCATCTCTGTTGAAATTCCCGGCTCTAAATCAAACATCATACAAAGATTCCAGTCCAAAGTCCTACGTATGATTGCTAATGCACCTTGGTATGTAGCCAACGAAACTCTTCATAAAGACCTGGAAATGCTCACAGTTGAGGAAGTGACCAAAAAGATAACTCTTAGCTACAAAGAGAGAATAGACTGCCACCCAAATGAAGAAGCTCAGAAATTAATGACACAGACCAATGTGATCAGTAGACTAAAAAGGAAAAAGCCCTAAGACCTTCTTTAACCACATTAGAAGGATTTCAATAAAGGGATGCTTTGATGGTTGCATACCCTACATGACCTACAATTATTTCCACACATGTTACTGAATGTCCTTTGTGAGACAGATTGTAAAGAAAATGGAGTTAAAAAAAAAAAAAAAACACTTGAAATTGTTTCAGATTATACGACAGCAGAGCTCAAAGACGTCCGGTCATTAATGTAGATTTTACCGCTATGGCTGCCACTTGCATTGTACCTAGTTTTGAGGAACGGTAAGTTTTTCAGTTAAATATCATCTCCACAATGTTGTACAACAACTGTCTCACAGCGCAATACAATCACATTGATGAAATATACAACGATTGATGAGATACAGACGGATTAGAATTAGTTTTGATCCGCCATTTTGATTTCCAAAAGACATTATTTTGTTAAAATATCATCACCACAATGTTGTACAACAATTGTCTCACAGCGCAATACAATCACATTGATGAAATATACAACGATTGATGAGATACAGGCGGATTAGAATTAGTTTTGATCCGCCATTTTGCTTTTCAAAAGACATTATTCAATTAAAATATCATCTCCACAATGTTGTACAACAACTGTCTCACAGCGCAATACAATCACATTGATGAAATATACAACGATTGATGAGATACAGACGGATTAGAATTAGTTTTGATCCGCCATTTTGATTTCCAAAAGACATTATTTTTTCTAAAATATCATCTCCACAATGCTGTACAACAACTGTCTCACAGCGCAATACAATCACATTGAAGAAATATACAACGATTGATTAGATACAGACGGATTAGAACTAGTTTTGATCCGCCATTTTGATTTCCAAAAGACATTATTTTTTCTAAAATATCATCTCCACAATGTTGTACAACAACTGTCTCACAGCGCAATACAATCACATTGATGAAATATACAACGATTGATGAGATACAGACGGATTAGAATTAATTTTGATCCGCCATTTTGCTTTCAAAAGACATTATTTTGTTAAAATATCATCACCACAATGTTGTACAACAATTATCTCACAGCGCAATACAATCACATTGATGAAATATACAACGATTGATGAGATATAGACGGATTAGAATTAGCTTCCGTCCGCCATTTTTGTTTTCAAAAGACGTTAATTTAATGAATAATATTTAATGGTTATCATAGTCAAACTTCGATATATTTTTGCAAATAACTCTAATAACCTAACGTTTTACGACATAGACACCTTGTATTTTTTGTTAGTATTAGTGTTCACGCATGTATTTAGGTAAAATCGTGTGCCGCCATTTGCAAGCAAAAATGGCGGCCAAAACCTACAAACAATTGTTAGATATTTTTTATTTTACCCCAGCCAAGTGCTAGTAGGTTTCGGTAGAGGTCAGTTACACCAAGTCGACCTTCGCAAAGGGAAACCAGACAAGGGATACAAGGGGTGTGCAGGCGCAGTCACCAGCATCGCCGTGAGTAAGGAGCCTAGACTGATCGCCAGCACATGCCTCGATAGACAGCTGAGGATCCATCGGTTTGATACCAAAGAATTGGTTTATAAGGTAAGATTTTTATTGCGCTATTGTGTTGCGCTTTCGGAGGTCGAAAACGTCAAGAATAAAGCGCCGATCCCACAGAGAGAGTTCTCGAGTTCCGCGTTCACACAGCGAGCGAGCAGTCTAAAGGTAAATGGGCAAATTTGTATGGAGCTTCCCATTGGCCAGCAATAATTTCTATGTTTTCTATTAGGCAATAATATATAAACAAAAATATGAAAGCATATTACTGTGGTGTATATAGAAAAGTTATAGAGTATTAAAGATTTAAGAGATAATTGGAGACATTATGAAATTGCAAGGTAGTTGCATTAAATGTAATTAGTATCCCGTAGCAAAAGGTGTAATTATAATACATACAGCAAGTTTACATTCTTTATCTCGTCTCATTGGCCTTACTTAAGTTTAATTAGTGGCCGCTGGTGGGCCAGAATGCCCATTGGCCTTTCTACCTTGTGTCACTGAGTAAATTAGACAGTGATCGCTTAGACGTATCACCTCAACTGCCAGCTTTAGGGAATGGAACTCCGACAGAACTCACGTTCTCTGTGTGCAATTATCAAAGGCACCGGATAGTTTACAGTGAACGCCGAACTCTGAACTCTGAACTGGGAACTTTAGAACTGTCTCTGTGGGATCGGCGCCTAACTACTTTAAGTTGCGAGTCGTACTGGCATACTCAGGGTACCGTAAAGATTCTTTTGTTTACAACTAAACTACTTTACCTATCTCTTTCTAACAAAGTACATAAGAAAAGGATGTAAGAAATTTAGTCCTGCCAAATTAGTCCAATGCTTGTTTTCAACATAAAAGTCGCCTTATCGCGGTTACGTCTAAATACTCGCAAATTAAGGCAAAGACTAATTTGACAGCTTTAAATATGTTCTATCCTTTTTCAATAATGTTTGTAAGAAAGAGATGTGATGTGACTAAAATTAGTTGAGTGCGATTTACAATAGAATCGGCACCAGTGTGAAAATATCAATTGTCTACCTATTACGGTTCATGAGATACAGCCCACTGGCAGACAGACGGACGGACGGACAGCGGAAGCTTAGTAATAGGGTGGTACGGAATCATAATTACTAACTACATCCCCTTTTTGGTCGAAATCTCGATGGAGAGAATCCATTATGCTTCTTACCTTTTCAATAACTCGTGTAAAACTTGTAAATATTTTTCAGCAATATTTAACATCAAAGCTAACATGCGTGCTAGCGCAAACTGAGAGCTCAACTCCACTCCTCAAAGAAGAGACGGAGATAAAAGAAGAAGAGAGTGCCCAAGTGGAGGTGGAGAAAGAAGACGATTTGGACGACCTCTTTGAGAATATGGAAACTATTGAGTGAGTGTTATAAACAGAGTATCTAGGAACAGTCCCATTAGAGTAGACATACCGAGCAATCCAATTCCACAACTAGTCAGTGATTTTGCACTGATTAATAACAGAACCGACCAATCACTGCATCTCAATTTTTGGTGTGTCTTTGACTTAGACAATCAGAGCGCATTGTCGGTGGGGAATTAGCGGAATAGATTTCAAGCAAAATGAACGTCATTGCGCTTCTTTGGGTTAATTCATTGTTTTTCAATCTGTGGGTCGCGACCCCTACGGGGGTCACGAAACCTTAGTCGGGGGGTCGCCGGCAGAAGGAAAAAGGCAAGGTAGACTTCGCGCAAGCGGGCGTCCAACTTACCTCTTACTTAGTTGCAAACCTCTCGCGGCTTCTTGCAGACTAATAAGTAAAGGTATCAAAATAAAGAAAATCATTATCGTAGTCTTTTAATGTATAAATTCTGTCTATCTGACAAGGGGGTCGCCAGAATTTTTCAACCTGTAAGGGGGTCGCGAAATCAATAAGATTGAAAAACACTGGGTTAATTTTTCGATGATCCTAAAGGAAAAAATGATAAAATTGCGAAAATAAAATATATGTGTATGATATATCTACTCGACCTAAATAAATAGTCGGCAGATTAATTTCGATTTCTAAGTTTCTTTCGAATCGCCGAAAATTCAAGAATCCATCGAATCGAAAGTGTAACCACGGAACCGAAGCCAAGTCTAAAAGACCATAATTAAGAATTCCACACTCACATATTTTTACTTTTTATTTTCAGTGAAAAACCAAGAAAGAAAAAAATAACCATACAAAATGATGAAGAAACAGCGGTTAAGAAAATAAAACCGTCCACAGAAGGAAGTACCGAGCCTGGTAACGAGGAAGAAGAGGAAGACGCGATAGTTAAACTTCTCAGAAGTACGGAGAAACTGAAGAAGAAAAGAGATAAGCAGAAGAGGGAAAAGAAAGCGAAGAGTGTGTTTCATAATGCTTAGAAATAAAGTTTTAGGAAGATTGAGTTTATGAGTTATTTATTAACTAGCGCGCCCCAAGGTTTTACCCGCGTTTCTAGGATAAAAAGTAGCTTATGTCCTTCTCCATACTATATGCTATCTGCATGCCAAATTTCATGATGATCCGTTGAGTAGTTGAGGCGTAACAAACAAACTCACTTTCGCATCTATAATTTTTTTTTTTATTATGGCAACCAAATCCAAATTCGGACTTATTTCTGCCAATGTCAAGTTATATTTTAGTCATGTCAGCCGTGTGTCAGCCATAACTACGATGGTGGTCATTGTACTAAAACTCTTCAGGGAATTTTTGAGACATGAAAAGTCACGATACACATAATTCATTTCACTTCACTGGTGCACATGGATTGATCTTTATTGGATAAAATACCACCGGTAATCTAATAATATATATAAAATGCTTTTGTGGGTACGTAAATACGCAGTTTTCTCAATCACCACCAACCCCAATCAACTTCCCGTTGGGGTGGTAAATACCCCTTGGTCTCCAGGTGGTAGTAAGGGAGTTTGGTCGCGGTGGGTGGAAGGGGGTGGTTGTGGGTGGTGAAAATGTTAAAACATATATTGCTGTCCTTTTCTAACGCATCAGGACTTCTGAAAAGATCTCAAAATTTCTGGAATGGTCTAGAAAGTTCCAAAATGTGTGAAACGGTTATAATCGATCTGGAATGTTCTAGAAAGTTCAACAAATATCTGGAATGATTTAGAAAATTCTAGAGTGAATGCAAACTATTATAATCGATATAGAATGTTTAAGAAAGTTCTATAATTTTTTGGCTTCATCTAGAAAGTTCCAAAATGTCCAAAACTGTTACTATCGAGTTAGGATGTTCGAGAACGTTCTAGAAATTTCCCGAATGATCTGGAAAGTTCCAAAATGAGTAAAACGGTTATAATTTATCTGGAATGTTCTAGAAAATTCTAGAAATATCTGGAATGATCTAGAAAATTCTAGAATTAATGCAAACTATTATAATCGATATAGAATGTTTGAGAAAGTTCTACAAATTTCTGGCTTAATCTAGAAAGTTCCAAAATGTCCAAAACTGTTATTATCGAGTTAGAATGTTCGAGAACGTTCTAAAAAATTTCCGAATGATCTGGAAAGTTCCAAAATGAGTGCAATTTATTATGATGGATTTAGAATGTTCGAGAAAGTTCTAGAAATTTCTAGAATTATCTAGAAAGTTCCAAAATGAGCGCAATTGATTATGATCCATTTAGAATGTTCGAGAAAGTTCTAGAAAATTATAAAATGTGGACAATTTATTATAAGCGATTTAAAATGTTCGAGAAAGTTTTAGAAATTTCTAGAATGATCTAGAAAATTTTAAAATGAGTGCTATTTATTATAAACGATTTAAAATGTTCGAGAAAGTTCTAAATATTTTAATGGCCGAATAAGTCTCTCAATATCGAAAATAGAAATCTATCATATCTATGTTAAAAAAATATTCTTATATATTTTTATACCATTAAACATGCGATGTATTTTAACCCGAGCAACGCCGGGTTTCGCTGCTAGTATACAATAAAACTCAAAATACACGAATTTATGAAAATATAAATAAAAACGCAACGTCAAAAACTCATAATTTTAGTTAGGATAATAAACATCCTGTGACAACCTTCACACACGGTTGTCACATCTAGGAGTAATAGTGTTCTGTGGTCACATCTGATACAAACTAAGCCATAGAACTAAGCAGAGCTTGTACAGTTCGGCCGCCGAGAGAATGCGTTCTGACACTTGCTAGTATAGTCCAAATCACGAAAACTGCTAATGTTAAACTTATGCCTGATAAAATACTGAATATTCCTCTGTCCATCGCAAATATCGCAATATCCTTACTCAGCTGTTTCCGAGAATAGCTCATAACAGTCAGAAACTGTGTCAGAAACTAATTTTTTCAGCAGCGGCAAGTAAAGTATTATGGAGACCAGATAATTAATAAAATAGGTACTTTTTTTCGCCTGTATGTTTGGATAAAGTTTAAACAAAATCTGATATTTGGTGACCAATTTCAATAGCATTACATTTCCTGATCATCAGTTTCGCCGTTATAATTATGAATAGGGACACAACTCTACCATCATAAGAATAATAGTTTGTCCTTATTTGTCTTCTGTCCCTTTTTAACGTCAAATATCAAAGAAAGACGTATTAACTTGGCCTGTGGGATTTTTGATGAATATTAAAATAAATCGAAATCGTTTCGCTATAATAAAAGCAATCTTTCTAAACGCACCATATTAAGTTCAATGACTTATGTTTGAAAAATTATTCAGTACCTACCAAATACTACCAAAAAGTACCAGCCTTGATAAAAATAACATCAGTTTTCCGGTAGTACTGTCTGCTTCTTATGCAAGTAGGTATCCAGTTTTATGAACTCAAATAACCTAAACCGTTTTGTCCATCAAATATCTATTGGAATTAATACGTGTAGTTTTTAAAAACGGTACATGGCAACACTCACTACTTGTCTGTCAGTCAACCAAACCGAATACGTATTTATTTACAATTTCGCAATTCTTATAAAATCACGCAATTTATTGAAAGAAATACCGTATTATTTCTTAAGAATGACAACAGCCATTCATAGTACATAAATCCATACAAATAACATATTAATGCAGTTATAAATCATTAGAAAACATGGATTTTTCGAGAGTTTGCCGGACTTGTTTAGGTACAGAATATTTGAATCCTATATTTCGGGAGCACGACGACCACAGCAAGTATTCGACGGCCGTGTTTATTGCTACTGGTATAATGGTAAATAAACTTTAATATTATCTATTATTTTAATTCGTGTTATGTTAGAAATCGTTTTTTAATTAACTTTTCGGTCCCTCTTGTGGTTTGTTGCGTCGATGATTTCTTTACAAAGTTTTATTTTTAATTTACTTTATTGATTGGAGGTTGAGGATCTGTCTGCCTTGTTCAAAAGCTGCACTTGATAGCCACATGCACAGACTACGGAGGACATATTCTCGCTAACAAAAAACTGTGTCTATGGAGTCGGCCACCTCTCACGCACACCTTAGTTGGCTATTCCGCGGGAAATTAGACTCTGTCGCCGTTTACACAGAGTCGATTACTCGCGCTCAACTAATGTGTGAATGTGTGCGTGCCGGCTTGTACGTACAGCGTGGTGGCCGACTTGAGTGACACAGTTTTTTGTTAGCGAGAATATATCCGACTTTTTTTTAAATATCTGTGGCCACATGTCTCAGAGTTGAAGTAAGTACATCTTATTTTATTTACAGGTAGAATTGAACGATAGTCTACCGCAAAACATGTGTACAGAATGTGTGAAATTACTTAACGATACAATGAAATTCCGTAAAAAGTGCAAAGAAACGGAAATAGTACTATTAAGTATTAGAGCTGAAAATAAAAAATCCGAATTAATAACCAAGAGTGAAATTGAACGTACCGAAACACTGTCAACAGAGGACCTTTCTATTAAGACTGAAGAAACTGAGAATAAGCATGAAATAGATGTCAAAACAGAATATACGGATTATGAGGTATTAGAGGATGAAGACGACACACCGTTGAAATATCTATTAGAAACGGATTCCAATGATACTCCAAACGTAACGGAAGACAAATCAAAAATAGAGAAAGTAGATTTTGAACGAATGCCTTTTAATATTGTAGATGAGAGACGTAAGAGAGTTACGTGTAAGCTTTGCCAGAAGAACCTTTCTATTCGTAGCATAGATACGCACATGGCTAAATGTCACCCGGGGGCTGATGAACGACGGGTAAAATGCGACTTATGCGATAATTATATTCTGAAAGAGAAATTGAATAGGCATATGGTTCTGATGCATGGAAGTGGATGCTTTAGATGTGGAGTAAGTATTTTTAAATGTTTTTTAACCAACTTTAAAAAAGGAGGAGGTTCTCCATTCGGTTGTTTTTTTAAAATGTTTTTTCCCTCATAACTCCGTCATTTATTAACCCATTTGGAAAAAAAAATTTGATTGGAAGGGTACATCTCCCTTTTGGTCCCATTGTCATCAGATCAGGATTTGATTACTTCCTTGTGTACTTTGAAGTCGGTTTAAGTTTTTTGTAAAACAGATCAATAATTTAGTAATAAAAAAATGCTATAAAGTATTTATTTCAGCTACATTTCTGGCTGATCTATTATTTTTCCTATTGTAGTGATTAGGATACTTAATCCAAAACATATTTTATTTATGTGCTAAATTTCATGCAAAACCGTTCAGCCATTTAAGGGTGATTGAGCTACAAGTAGCCAAAAGCCGCATTGAGAAGTTGTATTGCTCTTGCACGGGCCAGCAGGCTCTTGCATGCCACGTGTATCGGCAAAGCATCGCTGTGTTGTGTTGTGGGTAACTCCCACAACTTTTCACTGAGTCAGAGCCTTATTTCTACTCCGCGCAGTTTATTTTGTGTATTTCTTATTTATTTTCTTTATTATTGTATTCCTTTTTATGTACCTATATGTATTTTGTGCATTGTTTTGGTGGAAATAAACAATTTTCTTTCTTTTCTTTTCTTTCTGTGTCGTAGGCTGTATCAGAATTCTCGCACTGAAATGTGTTCTTTATTTTTATTAATAGAGTTCTATATTGTTTAACAATAATACTTAAGACATATGGAATCTTAAAAAGATTTCAATGTAGTTTCAACTCAACTCTTATTGATACAGAGCACATAATACAACTATAAATGGTCTAATTAAACCTATTTTTAACCGACTTCAATAAAAGGAGGAGGTCTTCAATTCGAATTTATTTTTATTTATTTTTGTTACCTCATAACTCCGTCATTTATTAACCGATTTGGAAAATTCTTTTTTTATTTGAAAGGGTACACTTCCCGTTTGATCCCATTGTCATCAGATCAGGATTTGATTACTTCTCAGTGTACTTTGAAGTCGTTTTAAGTTTTTTGTAAAACAGTCCAATTATGTAATTCCAGTACTGCAAGTCTGAGTTTGACAATAAAGAAGTACTAGTGGATCATGTATCAACTTGTACCGCAAAGAAAAAGAAAAGGAAAATGAACGAATCTGTAAGTAATGAATTTTTTTTATACCGTAGAGTAACAATGTTAATAGAGTGATAGCCGTTACAACATTACGTTGTGCGATGTGTGAGCAGTTTCCATATAGATGTATTCACAGATATATCGTACAGTAGTATCCAACTGATATGGCGCGTCGTGAATCTTCATTCGCACAGAAAAGAAAGTATGGCCCCGAAGATTAACGAAAGAATGCTTAAAACTTACAATCAACCTTAGATCACAACTATAAGGTTCATAATACAGTGCAGCTGTTAGTTCCGTCTCACTCGCGCGTGAGGCCCCTCCGCACGGCGCGCGCTAACATGGCGGCAGCTGCCGACCAATAGCGGTTCCCGCGCTTTGAAAATGTATCTTCTGCGCAGGTACATCGGTAAGCCATATTAGTTGGGTACTACTGGACACTAGTGGATTTACTGTTAGAATAAACTTCGATATGAGTTTCGGGAAAAATAAACCGGCTGGCGCACGGTTTGTCATGGATAGATTATAAACTATCGGAAATTGTAAGCAGTATTGTAACGATGCGACCTCTCCTATTTCAATTATTGCTTCTGGTCACAAATACTATTTCCAAACTTACTTATTATTCAATTTTCAAATGTTCAAATTTTGGAATACTCTTATTTTCAAGAATGTCCATCAGACATTCATTCAACTAGGTCATTATTGAGAACCAACTCATTACAAGTGGACCTGTTGTAAAGTGAAATAAAAATCAATGTTGATATATTTATTACAAAAGTTTTAATGTCCTAGTCATGGACTACGTTACATGAAGTGACCAATTACCAGTGCATCAATTTAAAGATTTAACATACTAGAACCCAGCTGGGTTCTTTATTTTTACACGATAAACTTTATGGAAGACAGTCATAATTTTCATTTTCTTCAACCGCATTATCTACTACTTTGAATGCTCCGGTCGTAGGCTGATAGTAGAGCTGAACCAAGCCACGTCGTGACAGTATGGTACAGTTCACAATATATCGACAGTTTACAATCTCGCTAGGTAGATTATAAACTAACGGTGTTCACAAAATTACGGTAACTTATACGAGCAAAACAATGCACAGACCTACAGGCAACCTTGAAACATGTTTATAACACTCATTTACGCAGACCGCACTGACCGTACAATCAACAAATTTAAACATATAATTAACAAAACATAATAACACACTTTAAAACCACATCATAAGATTTAAAACCGCGTGTCATTCATAAAAACATCTGTAAATAACAAATTGCAATGAGAATCAGATTACAGAACAAAAGGCAGATAGATCGCGCGGAACACGGGAGTGAGGCCAAAAAAGAAAATAGAAACCGAAAAACTAATACCTAATATTCGCTTTTCAATTTGTATTTGCTTTGTTTTAACAAAGTTTATTAAAAAGAAAGTATTTTTCGTTAAATAAAGTTTGTTAAACAAAGCAAATACAAGTTCAAAAGCGAATACCAGGTTCAGTATTACCCAACTGATAAGGCGCGTCGTGAATCTTCGTTCGCCCAGAAAAGAAAGTGGCCCCGAAGATTAACGAAGAATGCTTAAAACTTACAATCAACCTTAGACTACTATAAGGTTCATAATACACTGCAGCTGTTATTTCCGTCTCACTCGCAAGTCGCGCCCCTTCGCACACATGGCGGCAGCTGCCGACCAATAGCATTTCCCGCGCTTCGAAAATGTATCTTTTGCGCAGGTACATCGGTAAGACATAAAAGTTGGGTACTACAGTATGTGTTTTTCAATTTGTATTTGCTTTTTAGGCCTCACTCCCGTGTTCAGCGCGATCTATCTGCCTTTTTTGTAATCTGTGCAATGAGATAACAAATCAAAACATACAACAGGATCTGCCAGTTTAATATGTGATGGCAATAGCTACGCACTGTCGCGAAACAATGTTGAAATTATTAGTTTTAATATTCACAATAAGTGTTGAAGCGAAAATACAGATTCTATTAACAGATGGACATACAGAAATGATCGGGCAGATGATATACAAAAAGGAGTTACTCACAGATCAATTCCAGAGCCCGAAAGAGTTAGCGTATGACTCGACGAGCAGAAACCTCTTTTTTATGTACATGGATGATTATATACAGAATTCTGGACGCGCTTACATTAACGTAGTAACAAAACAAGCTATGAAGATCAAAGGTATCGAAAGAAACAAAGCCACAGCTGTCGATTCTGAAACAAGTGAAGTTTACTTCGGTTCTGATGACGGACTTTACAAATACGATCCAATTTCAAATGAAGCAAACAAAATAGGACTTTATAACGTTAATATAATAGAAATTGTTTTGAGAAATAATGAAATGTACATCTTAGATGCGAACACTCATATGGTGTACAAAGTTTTGAATGAAGGCAAAATGGTTGTTAAAGCCATTGATATAGAGACTGTTATTCTATTTGATGTTGATAAATCAAGGAATCTTCATGTAGTTGCTATGAGTGGAGTTTATTGTGTAGTTGGAGGACATGAAATTGTTAAAAACAAGGATTTGAATACAGTGTATCATTTCATAGTGGATAGTGAGAAGACTTTTGGTGTGACAGAGAACGGTATATACAATATAGATTGTGCAAACGGGACAGCGAATAAAGTTGCTGATCTGGAATTCTTTCCAAGAAGTATTGTTCTGGGTGATTACGGTGATATATTTTATAGTATAGATGATAACATATACAGGTTAAGGCCGATACAGTCTTATCTTGTTTACAATATACGTAAGAAGGCAAAATATAATTAAATGTGTTTGTGTCAGCCCGTAAATAATTCGTTTTATTCTGCCCAAGAAACTGCTCTTTCGATTTGTGTGGAACAAATAAACATACAAAATTGCCAAACAAATAAACTTACTAGCGCAGGCACTTATGGAAAGTCTGAGTCTAATACCTACCGGTTCGGAAGGTTGCGTTTGCTGAGAAGAGCCGGCAATAAACTCAGCAATTACTATTTTCAAAACAAGCTTAGATTAATTACATAATATTAACATTCTAATCGCACTGACAACAATGCGTGCGGCGCGGCGGAAAAAACTACAAAGTAGACTGAATCTATATTTAATAAGTAAATACATAAATGGCAAACTTAAGTAGACCAGCCCCCACAAGCAGCACCTGTTCACAAGTATGACGCGTGTGGCAGCCACTGCCCTCCTCGCCATATTGGAGGGAAGTGAGCGACCCGCCACACGACGCCGCCGCAAGCAAAGGCCTTAAAGTGAGCATGACTTACTTAAGTCTGCCTTAGAAATTAAAAAAATAACTAAAGGAAACACACAATTTGTACCCAACTGATAAGGCGCGTCGTGAATCTTCGTTCGCACAGAAAAGAAAATATGGCCCCGAAGATTAACGAAAGAATGCTTAAAACTTACAATCAACCTTAGATCACTACTATAAGGTTCATAATACACGGCAGCTGTTAGTTCCGTCTCACTCGCGCGTGAGGCCCCTCCGCACGGCGCGCGCTAACATGGCGGCAGCTGCCGACCAATAGCGTTTCCCGCGCTTTGAAAATGTATCTTCTGCGCAGGTACATTGGTAAGCCATATCAGTTGGGTACTAGTGTATCACTGTGACTATTGACAAGTTTATAATCAGGGCCAATATCCTGGGATATTCCTCAAAGTCAAAGTCAAAGTCAAAGCCATTTATTCAATTTAGGCCCCAGAAGGGCACTTATGAAGGTCAAATTTACTGAAGTTACCACCGGTTCGGAACTCGGCCTTCAACTGAGAAGAATCCGGCAAGAAACTCAGCAAGGTTACATTTTTTATATATTTTTTGGACAATCTGACTATGTTTGGCTTTTTTTTCCAAATAATAAAAAATAAAAAAGATATACCTAAGCATAGATACAGACGAAAACACGGCCTCACACACGGCTATCTGATCCCAAATAAAGCAGAGCTTGTGCTATGGAAACCAGATATAAATTGACGACAGTTTGTTGGGCCAGGGTCGTGAGCTGCACGAGTGTGACATCTGTCACAAAACGATGCAGAAGGCCAGCCTCAGGATGCACAAGGCAATCAAGCACGCAGGCCTTGGACCTGTGTGTGAGGTAACTAGTTTTTTTTAAATCTACTTTTATGGTATTTTTTCAAATAGAACTTATGAATGGTCTGACTCTTATAGCTAGAGAGCCAGTGAAAAGCAGATAGTACATATTTCAACAAACCTAAGATTTTGTCCAGTTACTCTCCTATACATATATCCCTAGTCCCCATCTCATGTACAGTAGGTACATGAGATGGGGACTCACTAAGCCCGGTCAAGGTGGGTTCGGAGTTAATCAGACTTCAGATTTGTTAAAATATGTTTGAAATTTAAAAAAAAAATGCACTATGAAACGTGTCTGCCGTGATGTTACCACCACCACAATCGTCTGCCATTTTAATTTTCAATAGCAACAGTAGTATATTTTAACATATCCAAATGCCAGCTTTGTTGAAATACTGTTAAACTTCATCATATTTTTGTACCTTTGACACCTGATTACAGTAGTACCCAATTAATATGGCTTACCGATGTACCTGCGCAGAAGATACATTTTCAAAGCGCGGGAAACGCTATTGGCCGACAGCTGCCGCCATGTTAGCGCGCGCCGTGCGGAGGGGCGTGACTTGCGAGTGAGACGGAACTAACAGCTGCAGTGTATTATGAACCTTATAGTAGTGATCTAAAGTTGATTGTAAGTTTTAAGCATTCTTTTGTTAATCTTCGGGGCCATACTTTCTTTTCTGTGCGAACGAAGATTCACGACGCGCCATATAAGTTGGGTAATACTGTAACTCCGAACCCACCTTAACCGGGTTTAGTGAGTCCCCATCTCATGTACAGTAGGTATAGGAGAGTAACTGGACAAAATCTTAGGTTTGTTGAAATATGTACTATCTGATTTTCACTGGCTCTCTAGCTATAAGATTAGGTTCCCTTGAACGCTAACGTTTACCGTTACGTTTAACGTTATAGGAGAAGACTACTTCTATTTATAACGTTAAAAATAACGCGCGTTGATAGCGTTCGTGCGAATGTAACCTTATACTCTAAGGTAGGTTCGGAAGGTTGCACTTGCAAATGGAAACATTACAAGATCACTCCCGTGGCCGTCCGCCTGTCACTGAAGTGTTTCTTGAAAACAAAGTAACGTAGAAAATTGGAATTTGGCATAATGATAGATCTTGACGATGACATACATAGCTCGTAAATAAATGTATTTTTTTAAATCAATATGCCTCCCTCACTAAGTCGTTAGTTAGGTACCAAAGAAAAAGTTTCAATTAAAAACTGTATGGATACAAAAAAAGCCGGCCAAGTGCGAATCTGAGTATGATTCGCGCACAGAGTTGCCCACCTTCCTTGGACGTGTATTTCTTGATTTGAGCCATCACTGCTGGAAAAAACCGGACCCCATAACTAAGTTTGCTTATGAAGGAATTTTGAAAAATTTTAACTGTGCTACACGTCGTTTAACTAAATCTGGCACGTTCACAGTACACACACATATGCAATTTCATGATACAGTATGTTTTATTACATTATTGCTTCTAAAGGACGTATGCAAAAAAATACCACTATATTTATGAGCAGTAATAGAACAATAACTGAAGAGATTTCTTCAGGGTCCGCAACGCGCGAGTGATACCCCTGGTGTTGCAAGCGTTCATAGGCTACGGTAACTGCTTACCATCAGGCGGGCTGTATGATTGTTTGCCACCTTAGTGGTATAAAACAATATAACTATCTCCTTCATACTCATATGCTTGGTGGCGCGCGAGAGAGACGGACAGTGTTCATGTTGCGCATGCAGTGCGACGTGACGCCGCGCGCTTATTCACAGACACTACACAAGCGGAACGTGTAAATGTGTTGCACGTGCCAGCTTTAGTAAACCGATCTGTATAAGCGTAATAGATCTTTAGATATATTGATTACATTTTGTTCCAGCACTGCGGCAAACGCTTCGGTAATAAATTCCGTCTCAACGAGCACTACAGAGCCAAGCATGGCTACGAGAAGTTCAAATGTACATACTGTGAGTTCCAGAGCGCTGGAGTCATGGCTATGAGGGTAAGATTCCAGCTCTTTACCAGGTCGATGGCTCTGTTTTGAATTCGTTTTTTTAGCATAACCGAGTAATACCGAGCTATCCAATTCAGCAAAACTAGTCAGTGATTTGTCACTGAATTTGAACAGTAAGGACCACTCGCTGCATCGTGTGTTTTTGACTTGGCCAATCAGAGTGCATGCGTCCTTGTCTTAACCAATCAGCGCGCATTGTCGGCGGTCGGAAATTGGCGGAATATATTTCAACCAAAATTAACGTCATTTCGCTTCTCTGGGTTTTTGACGGGCCAGTTGGCGCGGTTGGTTAATACTCCACCTGTCACGGCGCAGGTCGTGGGTTCGATTCCCACACAGGACATACATTTGTGTGCATGAACTCGTCTGTATGTCCTGAAGCTGGGTGTAATTATGTATTTACAAACAAAAAGTAGAATATGTAGTATTAGCTGCCGGCGCGACTTCGTTCGCGTGGTGCTACCCTACCCTACCCTACGGGTATGAAAAATAGTTTATGGCCTATTCTCAGACCTACTGATTTTTTTTGTACACCCAGTTGTACATTATTGGAGATTTAGTAAGGATCCCATTTTTTTTTTGAAAATATAATATAGCCTTTGTCACCCGGGGACAGTGTAGCTACACTAGCTACCCAACAGTGAAAGAATTTTTCAAATCGGTTCAGTAGTTTTGGAGCCTATTCAATGCAAACAAACAAATAAACAATCAAATCTTAGTATAGATATCAGTTATCTGGTTTCCATAGTACAAGCTCTGCTTAGTTTGTGATCAGATGACCGTGTATGAGGAATGCCCCGGGGTATTTTATTTAGTTAGTTCGATGCCTTATCCTCCTCGCGTCGTGTCTGAGGGTCGTGAATCCCCCGTGAACTAATTTGATCTCGTATAATATTACGCCAGTTGTGTCTGTCCTTGTCGTGAAGAGCGTCGTGAAAGTTCGTCTCCAGGATTTGCGGATCTGTGGCCCGATTCTCGTAATACGAAACGATCCAAATGTCGCTAGAGTTTAGAAATCGTCCAACTAAACATCAGATTTAATTTCGTATTCCCGTGCTACTTCAGTCGAACGATAACTCAATAGGATTGAAACTCAACGAAAAGTAAGCAATTACCTAACTGCTCATGTGGGCAAAAAACACCCAAAAACCTAATTGATTTACCAATCAAACTTAATTTGAGAAAAAAATATTAAATCGTACTTTTTCGATTAACGAGTTCGATTTAATTATCGCTTGCAACGACACGTTACTCGAACTCCGATAGGATCGTTCTTCAACCGTGCATTATGTCTTACGAGAATACGAAAAGCATTTTCGATTGCAATTCAATTGTAAAATCGTTTAGAAGTCGTTGACGTTTTGTTACGAGAATCAGGCTACTGGTCCGACCATCTGATGCCTTATATCATTCATCGGCTGAGCAACCTGAGTTACGATGAGACTGAACTCTTACTGAAAGTAATTGAATAATGCACACACTTACACAGTCCCTCGCACACACAAACACACACACAACCCACACATACACACACCCCCACACCCACATTCCACACCGCATACACACTTATCTCTAATCTATTAACTTAAACTATAAGAGAACCCATACACAAACCCTCGCACACACAAACACACACACCACCCACACATACACACACCCCCACACCCACATTCCACACCGCATACACACTTATCTCTAATCTATTAACTTAAATTATAAGAGAACACATACACAAACCCTCGCACACACAAACACACACCACCCACATATACACACACCCCCACCCCCACACCCACACTCCACACAGCATACACACTTATCTCTAATCTATTAACTTAAAATATAAGAGAACTAGAATTTATTAAAAATTTATAATTTTGAAATTAAACTATAAAATTATTAGCTCATTAAAATGTACGATTAAAATATCAACTTAAAATGTAACTTTATACGATGTAAACTTACCTCTTTGCTTTGAAAATTGTTATAGCTTACCTTAAATTACATTTTGTATTTTACTTTGTATCTTACTATAACTACTAAACTATACACCATGAAGAGTAAGCAGGCACCTACGACACAAGATTCTTTATCTTAGCGTAGGTTCTGCATGTCATTTATGCCTGAGTAGATAACAAGTGTTTTTAGGCTATGCATGTTTTTATAATTTTTTATTTATGAACTTTATAACGGGTCGTGTATGGTTCTCAGCACCGTCGTAGCTTTTAAACTCAAATAAACAGAAAATCTTGAGATCCCGAAAAAGGGTGACTTTATTATAGAGCGACGTCTGCGACCTGCTCTTTTTTACAAAATTCATACGTTCTAATCGTAAGGCGCAGGCGTGATCTGAGTGCGACGACACGAGGAGAAAAGGGAGACAGCTGCCGCGTTACAACTTGTATTTTAGTGAAATAAATTAATAGGCCATTCCGACTATATATCCCCTCGACTTTACAACATGATTCTACGCTTGGATAAGGAACTTGTAAAATATAATTCCAGGGCTTTCAAGAAATTTGTACTAGAATGGCTTATCCGCTTCGACTATAATTCAACTGAAGAATTAATTACAACCAGCACTTAAAACCACATTAATACTAAAAGCCTAAAATAAAATAAAATGTGTACATAAATATCGCTCATATACAAGTTTTCAAACGCCAATACAAACTCATACACACACACACACACACACACACACACACACACACACACACACACACACACACACACACACACCCCATCACACATACCGCATTTACACTATACATACACCTCACACACACATCTACTACAAATTTAGAAGTTTTTATTTTATTTTCATTGTTTAATTTTCGTTTATTTATATTCCGTAACTCAACTGCTCACAGGAAGAGCGTGTCTCCCACGACACAGGGTGACCTAATGTGGGAGCACTGCCATAATACCAACATGTAATTTATTTTCGGAATAACCCGCTTACCAGCTCGATCCACTTGCTTCGGTGCAAAGGAGGGCCACTCGTATAGTTGGCGATCCCGAACTCACTGGCGGTTTGGAACCTCTCAGCCTTCGGAGAGACATTGGCTCTCTCTGTGTGTTCTACCGTCTATATAATGGGGAGTGTTCTCAAGAACTTTTTGACCTGGTGCCATCATCACCTTTTTACCACCGCACCGCTCGCCGGCGATGTCGAGTTCATCCTCATATCCTCGAGCCGCCTCGATCGTCCACACAACGGTTCAGTCGGACGTTCCTACTGCGGACCATTAGGATGTGGAATGAGCTCCCCATTACGGTTTTCCCTCAGCGCTACGATATGGGGTTCTTCAAAAAGGGTATAAAAAGAGCTCTTCAAGGTCGGCAACACATCGGCAATCCCCCTGGTATTGCAAATATCCATAGGCGGCGGTGACCACTTACCATCAGGTGGACCGTCTGCCTGTTTGTCAACCTAATGACATAAAAAAAAAAAAATGATTTTTTGATTTTGATTATTATTCTGTTGGTACAGAACCACGAGCGTCGGCACCGCGGCGAGAAACCCTTTGTGTGTGAAACATGCGGCGCCAAGTTCCACGCCGCGTATCTACTCGCACAGCACAAGCAGTCGCATCGCACTGAGAAACTCATTAAGGTACCTACCCTACCTATAGCCTGGTAAACGAGTGCTCACGGAGATGTGGATGGGAAGGTCGAAAGTTTATAGTTTTAGGAGATTCTAAAGTGTCTAGATTAGAATGTAAATATTATATAATGTATCTAAGCTTGTTTTGTAAAAAGTGATTGCTGAGTTTATTGCCGTCTCTTCTCAGCAAATGCAACCTTCCGAACCGGTATTAGAGTATTAGAGTCAGACTTTTCATAAGTGCCTGCGAAGGTCTATTTGAATAAATTATTTTGAATTTGAATTTGAAAAAGTCCCTATCCCTCGGAAGTAATCCCTAAGTAAGGGGGGGAGGCGCAAAGAAGGTCCCGTTTTTTGGTGTAATCTTGAAAATTCTCTACAACTTTCATTATGGAGTATAACAAAATTTCCTATGATACATCGTTTTCGTGAAAAAACCAAAAAACCCTATTCCCCCCTAGGGCTTACCTCCGAGGAGAGGGGACAATGGTGCCATTGTATCAAGATAACCTATTCGTCTTTATTCAGTATGTTTGTCTCCTAACTAGTCCAAATAAAGTTACGATGTCAAACTTTCTGCTTTCAATCTTTCCATCCACAATCATTTGTTGCCCGGACTACTAGCAGTAGAATCACGTGAACCAAAACTCAGATCATCTCAAGAATAGATCATGTTAATCGAAAATAAACCTAATGTCATTGGTGCATGTTCTAAATTCAATTGTTTTTAGATTTTTGTCGATATTTCAGAGTTGATTTCTTAGTCAAAGTTGTCATAATGACAAGAACAATAACCCCTGAAAATATGGCTAGAGGTTGAAAACTAACCGTGTACCTTACTGTAACGCAATAAGGTTAATATTGCTTTGACATCCTTTAACGTCAAAAACTATTAACCTGGTACAGTAGTACCCAACTGATATGGCGCGTCGTGAATTTTCGTTCGCACAGAAAAGAAAGTATGGCCCCGAAGATTAACGAATGAATGCTTAAAACTTACAATCAACCTTAGATCACTACTATAGGGTTCATAATACAGTGCAGCTGTTAGTTCCGTCTCACTCGCGCGTGAGGCCCCTCCGCACGGCGCGCGCTAACATGGCGGCAGCTGCCGACCAATAGCGTTTCCCGCGCTTTGAAAATGTATCTTCTGCGCAGGTACATCGGTAAGCCATATCAGTTGGGTACTACTGTAAACATAGTGTAGTGACTGGTTAGCAAGTGGTCTCGTTTCATTCGTTTTCCAGAGGGACCTTTCTGTAGCATAACTTTATTTTCCAATTCCAGTGCGACCTCTGCCCAGCGAGTTTTAAAACCAACAACGGTCTTCATATGCACAAAATTACGTGTCACAGTTCCTCCCTGTACAAATGTTCCATGTGCTCCCGCGCGTACAGCTGCCGGCATTACGCGGTCAAACACTTACGACACGTTCACGACTTCCGAGGACCTGTTCCGAAGCTGCAAAGGATTCCAGCTGCTGATGTTCAGTGATTGATGGCAATGTTACAACGGAGGTCCAGTGGATGACAAGATCGCTGGGTCATTATGCCTGGGAACCGCGGTCCAACTGTACATGTTGAACACGCGTATACAGGGTGTTGTTTTGGTCGGCGACAAGCGACCCCGGAGCGGTAGTACAAAATATATATTCCCCAAAAATGGACTTAATTCAATGAAATACTGTAAATATGTTGAGAAATACCGTATTCAATTTGAAATAAAATTACCGCAAAGTATGGTTACTAGCCACGTGCACAGACTAGAGCTAGGCGCAAGCCGCCATCGCCCCACCCCTTTACTGCCTCGTACTCCCGTTGAGTATTATGTCTACACTTTAGCTTATTACATGATTTTCAAAATTTTTTTTTTTATTATTATTATTAAAAAAAAATAAAGTATTTTTTTTAGCACCAGTCTCATTCGTATTATCGACCCTGAGTCGCTCGTCGCTGACCAAAACAACGAGCTGTATAAGTTCCTAATAAATTAGTGAACTTCCTCTTGAGCGATGAATGTATTGGTCATTAGTAATCAAGAAATAATATTAGAAAAATAAACCGAGGGAAAAAAAACTTGTATGGAGTCTCTATGCAAGTCAAAGAATTTTTTTTTTGCACGGATTATTTTTCTAATATTATTTTTTGATTACTAATGACCTATACATTCATCCCTCAAGAGGAAGTTCACTAATTTATTAATAAACTTTGTATGCGCGATGCAGGATGGTGGCGCCATCTATATTTCTGCGTGTGAACTATCTCAGTGTCATAGATGTCGCTACATTACCAAAAGAAAAAGGAGTTGAGACTAGTAATAAGTAAATTGGTATTACAAATAAAGATTTATTTTATATTTTAATATTGTTTAATTTATTTAGCTGTTCCCCGCGGTTTTACTCGGGGATAATGTAGATTCCTTTTAGCGAAAGAATTTTTCGAATTTGACTAGTCGTTTCAGAGATTAGCGCGTTTAAACAAACAATAAAACAAAAAACTATTAAAAAAAGGTTGTTTAAAAATATTACTGTTTCATTACGAATTAATGGATGAAGCCACAGTATTGTCATTTTTAGTTTCCTTTTAAAGTGAAGATGCTATTGGGTCGATCAAATTTTTCTTGTAACTCGTTGCTATGGTTACGTTCCCAGTTGTCCCTTGGACAACTCTTTGAAACCATGATTTTTCTATACGTTTTCTATGGTTACAATTCAGCAAATGATGCCTTATGAATTACACCCATTAATTATGTACTATCTCCTAAGCACATTAGTAGCATATAACAACAAGTTTTTAAGAAACTCGGTCACTATTGTCTCTAGTACAAACAATAAAAAGTAGATTGTTTTTTTTTTTTCTGTGTATTAATGAGGCTATGTTCAAATCGCCACGTATTAACTGGCTGTCTGCTGTCAAATCCGTCACCATGACAACCGCCACAAACAAGTGAATATTTTTATTAGTAAACAAACGTCACACTGCAGTTTGTTTTTTCAGATTTTCTTGAAAAAAAGTCGACGAAATGTCTAATTTAAGTGGTTACGACGGTGAAGCTATCGGATTCGACTCAATAACTCAGAATAAACGACCGGAAAGCCATAGTTCGACTCAAACAACTGAATTCTCCGAAACCGGTACAGGTTGTCAAACAGTTAGCTCAAAAGACTGTGGTTCCATGGCCACTCCTGAAAACCTAAACGCCCAGGACGATATTCTGAAAGAATACCCTCCACCAGGCTTGAATGAGTTTTTAAAAAAAGTCGTTCCAGCCATGATCGATCAATTGGACCAAAAAGATCACAATTTACTTTATAACTCATCTGATTCTGAAGAAGAAGAAGTCATTTCGGCAAAACTATTCCAAGAAATGACTATTAAGAACGATGTAGTAGGAGCGGGAGACCAGGCGAGCTCCATTTTAGATCTCTCCTGGAGCAGCGCCGGTAACTCTATAGCTATTTCTATAGGTAAAACTCAGCATGAAGATTGGTGTTCCCATGACGGATTAATCAAAGTTTACACTGTAAAATGTACAGCTGGAGATAAATTCATTCACGCCTTTGATATTTCTGAGAAGAATTGTGTGACTGTATTAGAATATCATCCATCAGTCGCCGCTTTACTCGCCTACGGCACTACTTCAGGAGAAATAGTGCTGTGCAACTTACGGAGCGTGGGTACTAAAGAGGACATGCAACTGACTTCGCCCTCAGGCTGTCATGGCTCTAATAGAGTTTCTGCTCTAAAATGGGCCGATGCACCACTAGCCAATACGTTCCTGAGGATGCAGATCGCTAAAACCGGTAAGCGACGTGGCGCATCGGATCAAATTCTGATTTCTTCCGGTAGCGACGGCACTATTAACATCTGGCAAGTAAACGCGAATTTAAAAAATTTCGAATGCGTCATTTCCTACAGTATTAACGGGTCGCAAAAGATGGCGGCGCCGGATATCAGCTGTTTTGATTTTATCAAGAGTATTCCCTTACGACCGAGCGAGGAGAAGGTGCCGGATGATATTTTCGTCGTTGGATCTAAGACTGGGAAGTTGTTTTTGTGTAATACAAAGACTTACCAACCTATTCTTGATAGCAATGCTGTGGATCCTGTTTATGAAGTTTTGGAGGGACATTCGACTTGCGTTTTGAATGTTGCGTTCAGCAGTTTCCAGAAACCGGGTATTTTTGTCTCTGCCTCCATGGATTCGGAGTTGAGAGTCTATGATGTAAACCAAGTCAGTCCTTTGAAAGTAAGTACTAACCTGTTTTTATCTGATATATTTAATTTTGCTTACTAAAAGTAGCTACAGGTCGGTTAACTAAATCTGGCACGTGCAACACATTTACACGTTCCGCTTGTGTAGTGTCTGTGAATAAGCGCGCGGCGTCACGTCGCACTGCATGCGCAACATGAAAAATCTGTCCGACTTTCTCGAGCGCGTTCAAGCTTATATGAGTATGAAGGAGACAGTTACTGTTTTGCTTCTGCTACTGCTCATAAAAATAGTGGTCGTTTTATGCATTCGTCCATTAGAATTAAGTGGCTGATTCGAAGCAATAATGTAATAAAACATACTGTATCGGGAAATTGCATATGTGAGTATTGTGAATGCGCCAGCTTTAGTTAACCGACCAGTGGCTCGATTCTCGTAACAAAACATCAACGGTATCGTAGCGACTTCAAATTCAAATTCAAATTCAAAACTTTATTGCATTTTATGCTTTATTCAAGATTAAACTGTGTTTTTTACTATTATAATGTAAAATGAACGATTGAAAAACGATCCTATAGACAAATTATTGAGGCATATACACTATTGAATATTTTTTATACAGAATATTTCACGAAACACAATTTAAATAGTCGCTACGACATCGTTGAAGTTTTATTACGAGAATCGAGCCACTTTTCTAATATATCATATACAATACCCAAAGCCAGCAACAGCTACTACCAGAATAGGTTGCCCATAGACTACACGAAGCCGCAGTGGGCACGCGTGGTGCATTACTTGCCCATTCCCTTTCACCCTCGTTTTTGAAAGGAGGTCTGTCCTCAGCAGTTGGACATTATAGGCTGATGATGATGATGTTTGTATAGGCCACATGGGCAAATCCCAGTATATTTGTTTATTCTCCTCTAGGTTTTATGCCTGGACGTTCCCATATCGAGCATGTCATGGCTTCCCAACAACCCTTGCGTGGTGATCCTCGGTCTATCACGCTGTGAGCGTGAACTGTTGAGGGTGTACAACGTGTCCAGCGGCAGGACGGTGGCGGTGGACGGGTTGACGGGTGCCAGTGGCGCCACTGTCACGGCTGTCGCTGTCAATCAGAGCGGGTGAGTGGGGGAGGAGGATTTATATTTTCTTAATTTTATGTTTGGTAACCAAATTCTTTTTATAAGGACTTAGGCAGTTGTCCCACCATCGACGAGTAAATGAGTAACTATCGGCAATTTTCTCGTTCATGAAACGTACAATAGATATAACATTATGTGTAAACAAAAGAGATGCATATATTAATAGTTGATCGCTGACTGTTCACACTGCTGGCAGGGACTCGTTCATCTAGTTTGTCACTGAGCGACAAGAGCTATCAAAAATAATTGTTGCTCAGCGATGCTCGCTTGGCGGTCAGAATTCACGCCGAGAGACCAACTAGAAGTCATTTCCTGCCACCGCGAGCGAGTGGCGCGAGTAATCGCCCGTCGCACTAGCCCACTCGCTTACAGCCCAGCGACAAAACTATCGGAACTACACACTCGCTTCCCGCTGCTCGCCAACTCGTTTCTAGTTGATAGTTTTACTCGTTACATCGTCGGCGGTCGGACAAGTGCCTTAGTTTTGCAAGTGTCGAGTTATACTATAATTTATGTACTATACGTATTTATAATCATCTTAATTTATTTTTTAGATTTCATGTTCTGTAATTACTCTGTACTTGCCAATTACTTTGACGGGCCAGTTGGCGCAGTTGGTTAAGGTTCACCTTACGCGCCGCAGTTCGTGGATTCGATTCCCACACAGGACATGCATTTGTGTGCATGAACATGTCTGTATGTTCTGAGTCTGGGTGTAATTATGTATATTAAGTACAGTGGCGTAACTATACCATCTGGGGCCCGTGGAAAATTCTTTTGATGGAGCCCTATCAGTAAAAATCGTCACGTTGTACTCAGTTTAATTTTAATAAACTTCGAGATTTTCAGCGTACTCAATTACACGTTGTATATGTCCCACTAATGGCCATAGGCCTCCTCTCTTAGGCGACAGGGAATGGTCTGTAGTCCCCACGCTAGCCGAATGCGAATTGGAGACTTCACATCCATAGAACATAATATCTCAATGCATTCATCATCTATTTGCTAGCTTTTCGGTGAAGGAACAACATCATGAGGTCTGTAACTCGGGTACAAAGTAAAAAAATATTTTTGAGCTCGCGGCCTCTTGGGCCGGGGGCCCGTGGCATGTTGCCAGCCCTGCCACCCTATTGTTACGCCACTGATTAAGTATGTATTTACAAGCAAAAAGTAGTATATGTATTATATCAGTTATCTGTTTCCATAGTACAAGCTCTGCTTAGTTTGTGATCAGATGACCGTGTGTGAGGAATGTCCCAGGATATTTATTTATTTATTTTCATTTGACAGAGCTTGTCGTATAGCAGCCGGCGACTCCGAGAGCACCGTACGCATTTGGGAGTTGCCCGCGCGTCGCATTCTATTCACACCAGAAGATTTGGACTTTTAATTTTAGTTATTTCATTTATTATTAGCTAAAATGAATGTAGGGTGCATTTCCAATCAAGTGGAGTTTCATATGAGAGTTGGTTGTTAGTGTTTGCGAGTCGAACTCGCACAAAAGGGTTCCCTAAAGATGTTATTGTATGGAGCCCCAAATAATGTTTTTTTTTTAACTCCACTTCAGTGGAAATGCACCCCAATGATAAAATATCTTAGATTTAGTTGCTCTTAAATAAATAAAACGAATATAAATGAATTCATGACTTTATTCCATAAAAATTATTAACTAGAGGAATTACTTATTCACAATGACTCAAAATATACAATTTTGGGTACAATCTTGCTACTTGACGGCTTCGCACTTTTTGGTGATGCTCTTGTTTATATATAACTGGGGACAAAAGAAAAAAATATATATAAAATCCGAGCGTGTATTTTTTTTTCCTTGTCGAGCTCCTCGAGGTAGTAGTTGATTAATATTAGGATGGTGTTGCCATACGCAGTGTGGTGAGATGTGGTAGTATGGTATGGTTACTGCTTGTGTCGCCTGGAGGGCCCCTCGAGGTACTGATTGATTATATTAAGCCACGTATGTACTGAAGCGCTCGTGGTGTAGCATGATTAGCCGTTCTTAATCGATCGGCAAAGTTAAGCTACCACCGTCGTGGTCGGTACCTGGATGGGGTGACCGCCTAGTGGTATTTTTAAATCGAGCGTTTCCGTGCTTCGGAAGGCACGTAAAGCCGTTGGTCCCGGTTATCACTTAATTGTGATAGTCGTTAAGCTAGTTGGATGCCTCCTAGGCGGCTTGAAAAATTCCAACAGTAGGTTGACCACTAGCCTACCTCCACCGATCCGCAGTGGGCACGCGTGGTGGAGTATTGCCCATTCCCTTTCACCTTCATTTGTGTGCAGGAGGCCTGTGCTCAGCAGTGGGACATTATAGGCTGATGATGATGATGTATTTACGTAGAAACATGTTCCATATACGTTTCTGGAACAACACGTAGATTTTTACAGAAACAATGTTTCGGGGTCTTGGACGTCCACATCTCAGTCGTTTCAAATATGTCGCCTGAGGTAATGTTGCTGGGTGCCACGTCCCATACCGCCATGTTTATAAACAACAGAAACACACGCCTACACTTGCTGCAGCTGTTGCGAAACTGGGTGCCCTCCAATTCTATCGGGGAGCACAGAAACATGCTAAAAACACGTCGTGTTTACCGCAACAGTTTCACATGTTTCCGAAACACATATATTTTGTTTCTGAAACAGTGTTTATAAACAATTGTTTTTCAGTCAAGTTGAAAGTCGCTCAGCGGGCAATGGAAAGATCTATGCTCGGGGTTTCTCTCAAGGACAGAGTTCGCAACGATGAGATCCGGCGGAGAACTAAAACCGACATATCTCTGAGAATAAGCAAGCTGAAGTGGCAGTGGTCAGGCCATATTTGTCGCAGAACGGATAACCGATGGGGTAAACGAGTTGTTGACTGGAGACCACGCACAGGCAAGCGAAGTGGGGGACGCCCCCCCGCTAGGTGGACCGATGACCTGCGAACCTTGGCGGGCGGTAGGTGGATGCGAAAATTGGAGGACCGGAAGATGTGGCGACTACTGGGAAAGGCCTATGTCCAGCAGTGGACGACCACAGGTTGATGATGATGTTGATGATAATACATGGCTTTAGGCTAGTAGGTTTTTTTTTTTTTTTTTTTATACCACTAAGGTGGCAAACAAGCATACGGCCCGCCTGATGGTAAGCAGTTACCGTAGCCTATGGACGCTTGCAACACCAGGGGTATCACTTGCGCGTTGCCGACCCTGAAGAAATCTCTTCACGCCCTTTTTGAAGAACCCCATGCTGTACTCCATTGGGAAAACCACGGCGGGGAGCTCATTCCACAATCTGAGCGTCCGCGGAAGAAAACTCCTTGTTGTTGTAAAAGGATGGTGTTGTCATACCCAGTGTGGTGAGATGTGGTGGTGGTGGTGTGGTGTGGTTACTGCTTGGGGCGGCGGGATGGTTCGGTGGCGGTGGGCGGCGGCGGCGGGCCCTTCTTGTCAAGCTCTTCTAAGTACTGGTTGATGATCTGCTGCCGCTCCTCCGGTATATGTTCTAGCCCCAGGTACCTGGTGGAACAACAAATATATACAGTAGTACCCAACTGATATGGCGCGTCGTGAATCTTCGTTCGCACAGAAAAGAAAGTATGGCCCCGAAGATTAACGAAACAATGCTTAAAACTTACAATCAACCTGAGATCACTACTATAAGGTTCATAATACAGTGCAGCTGTTAGTTCCGTCTCACTCGCGCGTGAGGCCCCTCCGCACGGCGCGCGCTAACATGGCGGCAGCTGCAGACCAATATGACCAAATGCGCGTTTCCCGCGCTTGAAAATGTATCTTCTGCTCAGGTACATCGGTAAGCCATATCAGTTGGGTACTACTGTACGTATGTCACTGAACTCTTCCTAAACGGCTGGACCGATTTGAATCAATTTTGATTTTGATTTGATTTTTTTAAGGCGATGATAGCTCAGTGGTAGTGACGTCGGATACCGAGATAAAGGTCCCGGGTTCGAATCCTACAATGAGCTTGAGCTTTCGGTGAAGGAACACATCGTGAGGAAACCATAGCACGGTGGTAGGGTACTTTGCAGTACCCCCCTGGCTGGCTACCACCCTCATGTTGAAAATCTGTCGCCAAGCACCTTTCGGTGTGTTCCGACAGCTGCACTTGAGAGCCAGCTCCTTCTAGGCTTTGTGTGTGCACCACCTTTGGCCGCATCATCACTTACCATGGTGAGATTGCGGTCAAACATAGGCCCATAAACAAAAAAAAAAAAAGATTTTTTTTTGTATGCCTTTGGGTGGCGCCTTGGATGGTTTAGATTCACAAATCAGTCCGGCAGATGGCGCTTCAGTCGGTATCTAGGTTATATTATCGACTGCAGCGCCATCAGTCGGGCAGGTTAGGGTAGGGTAGCACCACGCGAACGAAGTTGCGTAAAACTATAAAAGTGTATGTTAATAGACATTGGTGCCGATTCTGTTGTAAATCGCACTAAACTAATTTTAGTCACAACACATCTCTTTCTTACGAACATTATTGAAAAAGGATAGAAAATATTTTAAGTTGTAAAATTAATCTTTACCGTCTTATTTTGCGTGTATTTAGGCGTAACCGCGATAGATGGCGACTAAATTTATATTGAAAACAAGCATTGGACTAATTTGACAGGAATACATTTTTTTCAGGACTGAATTTGTAAACTAATTTTAATCTCACTATGTCTCTTTCTAACAAAACATAAGAAAAGGATGTAAGAAATGTAGTCCTGTCAAATTAGTCCAATGTTTGTTTTCAATATATATTTAGTCGCCATCTATCGCGGTTACGTCTGAATACACGCAAAATAAGACGGCAAAGATTAATTTTACAACTTAAAATATGTTCTATCCTTTTTCAATCATGTTCGTAAGAAAGAGATGAGATGTGTCTAAAATTAGTTTAGTGCGATTTACAACAGAATCGGCACCATTGTGATTTGTTCCATGAGCAAATGTTAGGCGCATAGAAAGAAATAACCCAAAAAATATACGTTTCACAGATACCTACGTATTATTTCATTGGAATGTTTTCATCTATATTTTATAACAATATAAACATTAATCGGCTCCAAAATCAGTTTTTACAACAAGACATCTATTTACCTACATCTAAAACTATAAATATGTACCTCAAGACTATTTATTTTTGTCGCATTTGAAGCTGTCTCTGTTTATTTAGACATACAAGATATTTGGGTATTTATAAATAATAAATAAATATCCTGGGACATTCCTCACACACGGTCATCTGAGGCCTTAGCACGAAAATCTATCGCAAGCGTAACGTATTCGTATCGAGAGAGTTAACTCGAATTTGTATGGGAATGTGTCATTCTAACGCTGCCAAACGTTCAAATCGGTAGCACGAACAACTACGTTAACCTCACGTCACACTACGTAAACGTGGTTTGGTATATACTTTGAAATTGGAACTAATTCTGACGTATGGTATCGTCTACTCGCAAGCCAGCTAACGTAGACTTTGTCACCGTGATTTTTTCAGTGAGAGCGTTACGTGAACACCTCGCATCTTAGGTAGGTATTTGGAATATTTCGAATGTGTTATTTTTTTAAGCATTAAGATTTTTAGTTTGTATTTCTTTATTTATAATCTTATAACTAAATATGGTGAATCATTTAGTTAAAATTATTTTATTTTATTTTATTCTACATTTAATATAGTATTTAAGTTAGTTTTAACTAAAACACATTCAATTGGGGAGCCTCATGTATTGTTTGACTACTATCCGAAAAAAAAAAAATTTTAGGCGAGGATTAACCCATTGATTCTGAAACATCCTATATATACTTAATTATAATAAGTGTATAAATGTTAGGAGATGTAGATAGTTCAAGTTGAGCCACTCTTTATATGAAATCCCATAAAACTGCTAAAACACAAATCTAGAAATGAAAATCGTCGAGTTTATTTCTAACGGAGTCACGAGACTCATCCTCTTCTTCTTGTCATGTTCTAAATTCAAACCTTTAAACACGTGAACTCTTTGCCGTACGTTCAAAAATATTTCCACATTCATCACATTTCAATGGTGAAAAAGAAAATATTTACATGGGAATGGTGATGTATAATACCTTATATCGTTAGCTAATAATATAAAATAAGCTGATTATTTCATTTAGTTTATGTTATTGGAAATAAATATTTTAATATTGTGTACCAATAAAATTAAAAATGTATGTTTAAAAATTTCTAGACGAATTTAACGTAGCTCGCAAGCTAGGTTTCGAGTAGACGATAGAACTTCTGTCAAAAGTGACATCTACTCGATACGATGACGCTACGAAGGCGATACGAAAGTGGTTCGTGCTAAGGCTACTGATCCCAAACTAAGCAGAGCTTGTACTATGGAAACCAGATAACTGATATAATACATATACTACTTTTTGTTCGTAAATACATACTTAATATACATAATTACACCTAGACTCAGGACATACAGACATGTTCATGCACACAAATGCATGTCCTGTGTGGGAATCGAACCCACGACCTGCGGCGCGTAAGGTGAACTTTAACCAACTGCGCCAACTGGCTCGTCATTTTCCGTACTGAAGCCAAGATTTTATCTTCAATCAAAAATAAGAATTTACTAAGTTTTAGTACCACCCACTCATCCATTGTCGGGCCTTACCTAGCGTCATGTTTGAGCGGCGCGAGTAACTGCTGCATGGCCGGCGCGTTGTCCTTCACCGCCGACAGGCTCTTGTGCGTGATGGAGCGCGTCTCAAGTAGCAGTTGTCTGAGAGCCGTCTTGGCTGCACTCTGCTTGTCGCGCTGGAAGTCACGGAACTCACGCTCCATCTGAACATTTGTAATTAATTTAATATTGACACGCCAAGTGGGCTAGCGGCCTGAGAAATGTATTTAGTCCGTCATTTACATTATCAAAAAATATTAGACACGTATTTTTTCTTTTGTCAATCAAACAAATACGATATCATGTGTTGATGTTCCGCGTGACGACACGTTGCGGTACACTTTTTACAAAAAGTGACGTCTCTTTGCGGTACACTTTTTACAAAAAATTACGTCACTTTACGTACGTAAAAATTGTACCACCACTTTTTACAAAAAGTGACATCACGCACGACCCCCTTTCCCAAACTTTGACTCGCTTTATCTTTGTCAATTTTAATTGATATGATAAAGCAAAAAATACGTGTCTATATGGTTTGATAACCCAACGAATAATTAGAATGAGGATAATTCACGTTTTTTTGTTGAGTATGCAGATTTGTAGCGGGAAGAAATCCAATAAATTCAGTGAAAAAAATATTCGAATCGGATCAGAAATGGCGAAGTTACAGCGATTTTAGTGCAAGAATCTCAAAAACGCTCGCTCCCGCTTGTACTAATGAATTCATTGTACTAGTGAATCGTGACGTCATTGTTAATACAATGACGTCACGATGCAGGACAACTCTGGAAAAGTTAACATTTTGTTATGTGAATGATCCTCATTGTGATTTTTGTTATCCAGACCTCACCCCTATTTACAACCTTTATTTTTTTTTATTCCCGACCCGCCCATAAGGGACGATGACGAAGCCTAAGATGGACCATACTTACCCAGAAAGAACCTATTCACTCTGGCCTTGAAAGTCTCTAAATTGTACGAGTCAGGAAACACAGACGAAAGCAAGTTCCACTCCCTTGCTGTCCGCATTATAAAAGGGGATGCAAAACGCTGTGTCCGTATTTTCGGTATGTCAACAACGTACGGCTGAAACTTTTCGACGACGATTAGTAGCTAGAGTGTTTGTTTTTTACATATGATATGTGACCTGTAAATTCTATAAAAAATACCAATAAATTTGTCTATCTATCTATCTACCTGAGAAGCACTAGTATAGACCGGCGCAGTGGGCTCCTGTTTCAACATGTCGCGAACTTCCCGCCAGTGAGCGGTGCAAGTGACGCCAAGTTCCGTCAGTAGCGCGCGCAGTTTGTCGCGCCGTTTAGTTGCCAATGTGCTCGTATGTTGCCCAAATAGACGTTCCTAAAAGATGTTTTATTATTCAAAATATTTGCGCCACAATGTTGTACAACAACTGTCTCACAGCGCAATACAATCACATTGATGAAATATACAACGATTGCTGAGATACAGACGGATTAGAATTAGTTTCGATCCGCCATTTTTCTTTTCAAAAGATTATTTAATTAAAATATCAGCTCCACAATGTTGTACAACAACTGTCTCACAGCGCAATAAAATCACATTGATGAAATATACAACGATTGATGAGATACAGACGGATTAGAATTAGTTTTGATCCGCCATTTTGCTTTTCAAAAGACATTTTTTAATTAAAATATAAGATCCACAATGTTGTACAACAACTGTCTCACAGCGCAATACAATCACATTGATGAAACATAAAAGGATTGCTGAGATACAGACGGATTAGAATTAGTTTTGATCCGCCATTTTTCTTTTCAAAAGACATTATTTAATTAAAATATCATCTCCACAATGTTGTACAGCAACTGTCTCACAGCGCAATACAATCACATTGATGAAATATACAACGATTGATGAGATACAGACGGATTAGAATACCTTGTCATCCTTAGTGAGGAGTTCGGCCAGGCTGTAGCGGTGGTCTTTCTTTAGTTGTTTCTTGGCTTCGCGCCACGATAGGTCTGGATTCCTGACTAGATCTGCCAGTAGTGCGTTGAAGTGCTGGTAAATAAATAGTTAGATATAATATTTGGTAGATCAATAATAAGTATTTTTTTTTGCAAAAACAATCGAATTTTAATAAGGGGGCGTCCATAAATTACATTAGGCGATTTCGCCGAAATTTCGACCCCCCTTGGTGAGATGTCATGAGATTTGTTGGCTCGATCCCCTCCCCCTACCCACTAATCTCACGTGAGATTTTCAATAACTATGAGTATTTTATGCGTAAATACGTTAATCAGTGTTTTTTTGCGTTGGATTTATTTAAAAGTAACAATACTTTAAAATAAAATACTTAAAGGGACCTACAAAAATTCGAAATTTTAATCCAGTGTTTTAGCAATTTTAAGTTACTTGCGAAAAAAATACGTGATATTTGCCGAGACCCCCCCCCCTCTCCCCCACGTGAGATTGGGTGAGATTCGGCTCGACCCCCACCCCCTAAACGCCTCACGTAATCTTCACGCCAGGTGAAGCTAATAAAAGCGTGTTAAAAATATTATTACCTGCACAGCCTCATCCCTCTTATGGTACTCCCTCTCCTTGTCTCTGTCTCGCAGGCTGGTGGCCAGCGCCCTCTGTACTTCCCTCTCCCTCTCCTTGATGGAGGCCTGTGCGCGGGCCTCCTTCTCCTTAGCGAGGGAAGTGTCGCTGCCGGCGGAGGCCTCCTCAGCTTCCACCGCTTCAGGCTCCGATGGAGGCGGCTCCTTCTATGTTTTATGGGATGAACTAGCCAGTTAGTTTATGGGGCCGGGAAGTTTGATGTTGTATCAGGTCATAATTACGTCATGTCCATCCGTCTCATAGACATAAATCTAAATAGATACCGCAAGTCCCTCCATCCGTATGAAAACCAAGCGTGTAACTTTTTGGTACCTACCATAATGTCACAAAATTGATTTAGTTAGGCTGGCATTAGATTTTTAACGTGAAAATGAAGCTATCCTATTTGTCAGCTAAACATATCCCTCGCTACACATCTCTGGTGGACATGCAGCCTTATGCGAGTTCCCTGTCCGCGCGAAACAGTTTCAAAAGAACATTCGGCCCCATTTTTGCACAGATTTTGACACGCGAAGTACATACACTTGCGGCATATATTTAGATCTATATCTGTGGTCAGTCTATATGTATGTCACAGCTAGGGATTGTAATCCATCTGAATTTTTGCTGTACCAACATAATTTAGATCCAGCATTTTATATCATGGCTGTACTAGAGAAATAGAAGGAGACATGTTTGCTAGCAGCTATGAGATCAAAACAGACGAGAAGATGATGGCATATTAGGTATTTATAGACTTCCGTAGTCACAGGAATGTTTTGTGTAAAATTTTAATAAGAAATTCAATTAAACTTATTTTTCCGAATAGTTTCTTACCCTGGCATGTCATTGCCTAGAGCAAATTTTCAATGATAAACAAATATGTATATCTTGTGTTTATCACCAAAAATAAAGAAATCGAGGTTGCGTCAGTTTTCAATTTGAGATCATATTGTTACGGGGTCTATTTAAAAATCTGAACTAGTTAGAAATTTGGAGTTACTGTACCATATACTGTACTAAATAAACAAATACTGAAAAAAGATTGATAATTGGGCCGATTATATTGTAAATCACACAAAACAAATTTTAATCACATCACAACTATTTCTCACAAACGTAACTAAACGGAACGGACCGGAACGTACGGAACGGAAAAAGAAAATTGCGGGATTTTGACGTAACCGCGAATGAACTTTCCCAAAGATTTTTTTTAATTTTCTTAGCACATATGCCCACAATATTTAGCACTTAAGGCGGCCCTCTGTGGCCGGCGCAACTTCAACGCAAGCATAGTCTAAAAGCTTGTTGTTTCATCCAACGTAATGTTTGACTGCGAAAAAAGAGAGACAGCATCAGAGTCGTCGGTTATCAGTCGGTACATTCCGCTGATCACTCGCGGCCGCTTCGCTAGGTCGTCATTCATGATTTCGCATTCATAAAACTTATTCCACGAGTATACTTCTTGTGAAAAAATCTTACAAGTTTGTGAAAAAAAAGTTAAGTTATTTAGAATCTCCAAAACATTTGCAAGTCTGGTATCTAAATGTTTTCTTTACTTTTACAATTTATAGGTACATTAGATATGGCCAAAGTTCAGGCAAAAACGCTGTTTTTCGGAGGCTTTGACTGAATTTGTTTCACACTTTTTTTAAAATTCGCCTAGATACACGGCTAGATATAGTGCACAAGATACTAATTTGTTCAAAACATGTAACGAAAAATGTTTAACAACGCCATAATAAGTACAGAGGTTTTGTATGAAAAGTATGACGAATTGAGTCCTCTTAACAAGAATAAGAATACACCATCAGCTTTTATTTAATTTAGTTATTTATCCCTATTTGTTTATTTGGGAAAGTTGTTTGTTATCATGAGTACAATCATGTCTAAGTATCGTTTTCGGTGATATTATGAGTACTGATACCTTGAGTACTGTAGGGGTGCATTTAAGGGGTTTTAAAATCTACCCCCAAGAGCGTAAAACAGGGGCGGGAAGCTAGTTTAAAATAACAAATCATACAATACGAATTTAGTCACATTTAATAGTAATATCTATTCATAAACGAAAAACAATTCAAAATATTTACACATTACATTTATAATAATAAAAACATACATTAAGTGTACTTATAAAGAAGGTTGCACTAACACGATTAATCAAATCAATAAAATCAACTAAACATAAAGTTTAAAATTGCATACAGAATTGCTTACAATCAACTTAATTACAACCATATCTCAAGAGACAAAGTTGAAAAAATTTTTTTTTTTATCTATTCGAGTTAGTAATCAATACAATAATACATTATTTATGTTGTTATAAAGAAAACTATTAAAAATATATACATTAAACAATGTTTTCTATCTTCTGACGCGTGACGTTTTATGAACGTAAAAATGAGACAGAATCTGAGTCAGATTACACTTATTTATACAGACAGCGTTTATTAATACGGGCGAAATAATACATACTCTATTAATGCTAATCGAAAATTTAACCATAACTCTTCGATATAAGGAATATTATCCATTAATTCAAAGAACGTGCTCGTCAAAAAGTCCACTGTAAGTATTGAATTATTAAAAATCTGGGAGACATAAACAGACTGTTTCAAGAATTAGTGTCAAACGGAAATGTAGAAGTAGACCGCTCTATAGAGATTATTTGTCGATACTAAACGATCAACCTTTGTATGGGATTGACATAAGAGATTGTTAAAAATCACGAGATATTTCGATTTGAATTGATTTGAATCTGAGGTTGATTGTAAGTTTTAAGGTGGCCCTCTGTGGCCGGCGCAACTTAAACGCAAGCATAGTCTAAAAGCTTGTTGTTTCATCCAACGTAATGTTTGACTGCGAAAAAAGAGAGACAGCATCAGAGCCGTCGGTTATCAGTCGGTAAATTCCGCTGATCACTCGCGGCCGCTTCGCTAGGTCGTCATTCATGATTTCGCATTCATAAAACTTGTTCCAGGAGTATACTTCTTGTGAAAAAATCTTACAAGTTTGTGAAAAAAAAGTTAGTTATTTAGAATCTCCAATACATTTGCAAGCCTGGTATCTAAATGTTTTCTTTACTTTTACAATTTATAGGCACATTAGATATGGCCAAAGTTCAGGCAAAAACGCTGTTTTTCGGAGGCTTTGACTGAATTTGTTTCACACTTTTTTTAAATTACGCCTAGATACACGGCTAGATATAGTGCACAAGATACTAATTTGTTCAAAACATCTAACGAAAAATGTTTAACAACGCCATGATAAGTACAGAGGTTTTATATGAAAAGTATGACGAATTGAGTCCTCTTAAGCATTCTTTCGTTACTCTTCAGGGCCATACTTTCTTTTCTGTGCGAACGAAGATTCATGACGCGCCATATCTTTTGTGTACTACTGTATGATAGTGCGTCAAAATTGTAAATAGGTTAAAATTTTAATTTGTCATTTAATTTTATTTGTTACAAACATAGTTTTTAAGAATATATTGTAATACTAATACTAACAAGTGGGCCTCGTTGTCACAATAAACAATATTATTATAAAAACTACAAAAAATCGCCGAACATACATGAGGGTGATTCGGGTAGCTCTTAAGAGTGCCCTACCTCTAAACTTTCGATAGACACTAATTTTTAGAACATCCTGTATGTTACTTACTTCATATAACACTCAGAACAATTAAAAAAACACTGAACACTCAGATTTTTTTTGTATTATTTATCATCTTTGATATTGATCTATTGAATTATTGTTTATAATCTACCATTTATAATTTGTATATTAAAAACGGGCTAAGGGGGCTGGGATTGTAGATTTTAAGTATTTAATCCTATAACAGAGTACATGACTTATGGCCGATTCCTATAATTTAAGGACTGTAATTGTTTAAAATTAAGAATCTTGTATCTTTACCAATAATTAAGCAAACACATAGCTTTGCATAGTAGACCCTAAGGAAGTAAAATTTACTTACGAATCGATACGTGCCAAGTTTGGTAAAAAATGCTACCATTGGCCAGCAAAACGATTCGCTTTTAGGGTTCCGTACCCGAAGGGTGCCAAACGGGACCCTATTACTAAGAGTCCACTGTCCGTCCGTCCGTCCGTCTGTCAGTGGGCTGTATCTCATGAACGGTAATAGTTAAACAGGCGAGAGGGGCGCCTCGAAACTTTTTTTTTTGGCGTTTCTTTTTTCATAGCAATGTTGAGTTAGTTAATATTGTACGGAGCCCTCCGTGTGGGAGTCCGACGGCACTTGGTCGTTTTTATTATTTATGGGAACCGAGCATTTGTCGCGAGAGCGTCATGAGCGACTATGTTATTTATTAGCATTTATTTATAATAATCCGATAATGAAGATTGTTTACTATTTACTATGGAAAATTAATTGTCTATCCTAAACCCCTGGCAAGTTAAAATCCACAGAATATATTTTATGATTATCTTCGAACAAACGGTATGAAGATAGGTCCTTATTGGTTAAAAATAACGAGTTTTAGCCGTTGTAATTTTAGCTAATCCAGTTGGCTCGTCTTACACAGTGACTGTGAGGAGGTTAAGTGAGGCAAACTGACTTTACACAAGTCTTAAGATATTAGTAATTGCATGGTGTTTACTAAATCTTCGTCTTCTATGGAGTTGACTCGCGTATGTACACAGTCCCTGATTCTGTTGTTTACAACTAAACTAATTTTAGTCTCACTATATCTCTCTCTAACAAAGAACATAGGAAAAAGATGTAAGAAAAGTCTTGTCAAATTAGTCCAATGCTTGTTTTCAATATAAAAGTCGCCATCTATCGCGGTTACGTCTAAATAACCGCAAATGAAGACGGCTAAGACTAATTTGACAGCTTTATGTTCTATCCTTTTTCAATAATGTTTGTAAGAAAGAGATGTGATGTGACTAAAATTAGTTTAGTGCGATTTACAACAGAATCAGCACCTTTTTTTTTATAACGACACAATATGGCGTAAATATACTCAATACTTATTGGATAAAAGGGATGCAAATCCCAATTTTTTATTCACCCATTCCACAAAAACACCTATGTATTAATATTAATTACTTTTTTACAAATTTTGTTCAATATTTACAATTTCCGATGATGATTGTAGTTAATATTAATTTATAAAATCTAGTTAAATTATATATTTTACCACAATCTCATAGTGGTTAGTGACGATGTGGACGAAGGTGGTAAGCACACAAAGCCTAGAAGGAACTGGCTCTCAAGTGCAGCAAAATATCTCTCCTTGCTCAACAAATTCCATAATATTGAAGCGTCAGGGGGCGGCGCCGTTTTAACAACATATACGTATTGTCTTATCATTTAGTACAATTGACACGTATTGCTGTGGTATAGAGTCGATATTAGACTGACAGCGCTCGCACTCGGATGTGCGATTAACACAATAGGCTAGATACCTGAAAAATTCTATTTAGTTCGTAATTTACATTATTAAAAAATATTAGACACGTAGTTTTTCTTTTACCAATCTAACAAATACGAAGACATCGTGTGTTGAAGTTCCGCGTGATGTCATGTTGCGATACACTTTTTACAAAAAGTGACGTCCCTTTGCGGTACACTTTTTTCAAAAAGTGAGGTACCTTAGCGGTACACTTTTTACAAAAATTGACTTACCTTTGCGGTACACTTTTTACAAAAAGTGACGTACCTTTACGGTAAACTTTTTACAAAAAGTGAGGTCCCTTTGTGGTACACTTTTTACAAAAAGTGACGTGCCTTTACGGTACACTTTTTACAAAAAGTGACGTACCTTTGCGGTACACTTTTTACAAAAAGTGACTTACCTTTGCGTACCTCTGCGTACGTACGTACGGACGTACTTTGACTCGCTTTATCTTTGTCAATTTGTATTGATTTGATAAAGCAAAAAATACGTGTCCAATATTTTTTGATAATCTAACTGACAGACTAATTAGTTTTTCTTTTCCACGTCATCTAGTATTTGTGTGGTCACCACCTGCGACCACATTACCACTGTGACATTGCGATCAAACGACGTATCTGCCATATGAAATGTTAATACTAATATTAAAAGATACATTTAGAAATAATCGTCCGTTTTTATTGTTCCTTAAATGTATGTGTTTGCGGGTAGTTTGATATTATATATCAGATTTTTAATTTGGCATCGTAATACAGTAGTACCCAACTGATATGGCGCGTCGTGAATCTTCGTTCGCACAGAAAAGAAAGTATGGCTCCGAAGGTTAACGAAAGAATTCTTGAAACTTACAATCAACCTTAGATCACAACTATAAGGTCCATAATACACTGCAGCTGTTAGTTCCGTCTCACTCGCGCGTGAGGCCCCTCCGGACGGCGCGCGCTAACATGGCGGCAGCTGCCGAACAATAGCGGTTTCCCACGCATTGAAAATGTACAAAAAGTATCTTCTGCGCAGGTACATCGGTAAGCCATATCAGTTGGGTACTACTGTACCACAGTACAAGTAGGAGGAACAGTATGTCATCTTTATACAAAGCCAAAACGCGCCTCGAATTCTCGGTACACGCTACATACAAGTTGCGTGATTGCATATCGAGCGGGCGTAGGTATACTCTGATTTTTAATTTGGTAGACTAAAATTACATTTGATAGGGTTGCCACCGAAAAATAGTGTTGCATCTTGAGTCCTCAATATATCAGACTATATTCTATCGCATTTATTTCTTATATTACAAGAACAGTTTATATTATTATATTACGTTTATTACTAAACATTTATTTACACAAACGAGTGATTCATGTCACAACGGTGCGATGAATCACTTATGTATCACCCATACTACAACACAACTAACTACCGCCAAGACTGACCAATCAGGGACGGTTCACAATATGACGGTTTGAAAACGTTAGATTGTAAACTATCGAAAATTAACACGCATTGTAAGCAGTATGGTACAGTTCACAATTTATCGACATTTATATAAACTAACGGTTTTCAGTGACATATATACAGCAAAAATCTGAGTATTATCTCAAGGACACTGCCGAGTTAACATACTGTTCCTATATTGTACTGTGCCTATTATTTCTTAGGTAATACCGCCTTATTACGTCGTCACTTCCTAACGTCATATAACAAAAAGAGACGGGACTTAAAACCTGATGTAGTCTTTGCCATAAGACCTGTAAGTGCGAGTGAGCGCGCAATATACTCCGTCACACTTTATTCCAGTCATAGACGTAGAAATCAAACATGAAAAGGCCGTGTTAATACAAGACAGCCATAGTATGTCCATCGGTTTTCATTCCATATTGAGACGTCGACAGTGACCATAAGGCTTAGTATCACTTGTGCCAGTACTGATTCAATCACACATATGTAGAATTTTTGTACGAAAGAAATTCTCATTGAGCTATTATTACTGCGTATAGAGAAGCTATCATAAGCAAAGGTTATGTCACATTTTATTAGAGTCAACTAATGTTCTCTTTAGCGCTGAAACAATAATTAGTCGTCTAAGCAGACGGTAGAAACACGTAGCTCTATCAGAACGCTTTTAGGAGTATTTTTCTCGCAAACACTTACGTATTTCGTTCATCGTTCTACAACTAGTGTGTCCGGATGGCCTCACTCGAACGGAACATAGTTGTGATGTGTGGTGTCTTCTCTATACGTAGTAATAATAGCTCAATGGCAATTTTCGATTTAAAAGTTCGGTACACAACAAACTACCCGCACAATTAAAACAAGATACAAAATTCCACTTTTTATCAAAGTCAACGGGCGCTCGATCAGCGGTTAAAGAACACATACATCAAACACTATTCCTTCTCAGACTTCTTTCGTTTCCTCTTCTCCGTTTTCTCAACCTTCTCCACCTTCTTCTTCACAACTTTCTTCTCAGGCTCTGGTGATTTGAAGTCCTTCCGTTTCTTCGGCGGGGTCTTTATCAGCGTCTTCTTTTCGGGGCTTGCGACCTTTTTTGAGGAGCGCAATTGTTTGGGCGACCGTATTTCCGGCTCGGGGGATTCCGATTTCGATTTTTCCGATCTTTCCGACGAGGTATCGGGGTTTTTTTTGCTGGATTTGGAGGATTTCGACCGGGAGTCGTCTTCGCCGGGTATGCCGAGTATTTCGGCCCATTGGTCCGGCGGTGGGGTGGGCTGTTTCCGCTCGCCTTCGGCGGGCTCAGTTTTCTGTGAGGACATACGGAAAGTATCAGTGTATATGTATATATTAGAGTAAACTTTGTTACTGAAGGTTGTACTGGATATTTATATTAATATTATAAAGCGGATGAGTTTGTATGTTAGGAATTATCAGTCTGATTTTGAAAACGCTTTGTTAGTTAGATGGCCCGTTTAACGGACGCCCGTATGGCGCGCTGTTCAAATTGCGACTTTATGTCCATGCGTTTTGTACGAAATTTGAATGGAATCTAAATACGCCCATGCGACGCCCACGCCAGCTCCTATGTGGCTTGCGTCTTATTCGCTATTTGGTCGATAACACTAAGAGATAATGCCCCTTCACATAAGTGAAAGAATTTCCAAAACGGGATCAGTAGGTACGGAGATTACCTCGTACATACAAACTTCGCCTCTTTATAATATTAGTATATAAGTAAATAAACTAAAAACCTTCAGTAATAAGTTAAGGCGAACCTGCATCGGACATTTGGTTTAAACAACACGGCCTTGGAAAATAAATTAAGTAATAAAAATATCGAAAAACAATTATATATAGTTAAATATAAGGAAGGACCCAGTTACACGTTACGACTTCTGCAAAAGCTGAAATTTAAGTCTTCAACATATTGTATTAAGATTAAAAATCGCATACCATGCATAGATGGAACGGGGTCCTTAAAAACAAAACACCCTAAGGCCGTGTCATATTCTGCGGGAGTTACGTACCTAAAACGTCATGGCTTATCTATGACGTCACGGGGGAGTTCATGACGTCACGCGTGACTAAATAATGAAACGCCACTTAAAATTTAGGAGCGTATTTGAAGCGCTTATCACATGCAATCGTACTGTGAAATTACAACTTGGCCTGCCCCCCTTGACACGATGGTTGACGACAATCGTTATCGTTAGTAAACGATCAACCTTTGTGTGGGAGTAACATAAAATCACGTGATATATATGATCGTTTACTAACGATGTCGACAATCGTTATCGTTAGTAAACGATCATCCTTTGTATGGGATTGACATTTCAAATCGAAATATGACGTGATTTTTAACAATCTTTTATGTCAATCCCATACAAAGGTTGATCGTTTACTAACGATAACGATTTGTCGACAATCATCTTGTCTAGGGCCCGATTAGAAAGTGCCACAGCGTTCCGTCAAGGCATCCTAGCGCGATCTGTTTCATCATCATCTACCCGCCCTTGCCCCCTAAAAAGGAAGCTAAGCAATATTGCTAACGCAATTCATTTTTTCGAATTTACAGCAGAACTTAAGTAATTCATCAATTGCGAGTCTTTTAATGAATTGAATTGTACATAATGAGTAACTATTTTACCAAAAAGTATCGGAATTACGTAGGATTTGTCGAGAATCGAAAAAATTAATTCCGTAGTAATATTGCTTTAGCTTCCTTTTTAGCCCCCTTTTTCTCAATCATTTGGGATCCGCGGAATATGAACGCTTCCTCCATTCTTCCGTCATAACACATTCACTCCTTAAGTCTCATCTTTCACACAATCCATCCATCTCTCTTTTGGTATAATAGTCTTTGACGGTCACAGTAGCTAACAACTCGTGCTAGGACGCCTTGACGCGACGCTATAGCTTCCATCGATCAGGCCTTTAATTTTGAATGGCGTTTCAGTATGTCATGTACTCGTCAACTGCCTTACATCAACTTCTATAGCGACTCAAATGACTTCAAGCATGGGAGAATCTATAGTTCATTAAATATTAAGTTTGAATCGAGAGCAATCCCTTGAGTAGTATTCCAATTCCACAACTAGTTAAAGTTTTTAGACTGTAACAGTACACCCACGTACAGTAGTACCCCATTAATATGGCTTACCGATGTACCTGCGCAGAAGATACATTTTCAAAGCGCGGAAAACGCTATTGGTCTGCAGCTGCCGCCATGTTAGCGCGCGCCGTGCGCAGGGGCGTGACTTGCGAACTAACAGCTGCAGTGTATTATGAACCTTATAGTACTGATATAGGGTTGATTGTAAGTTTTAAGCATTCTTTCGTTAAACTTCGGGGCCATACTTTCTTTTCTGTGCGAACGAAGATTCACGACGCGCCATATCAGTTGGGTACTACTGTACGTAACTTTTGGTTTTAAATTTTTTGTTATATTCGGTGGCGTTCCGTTGTTTGTCACTCTGATTGCTTGTAATTATACTATAGTTATCAATTAGACAGTTTCTCCTTTTAGAAGATAGACCAATCCATGCTTAAAGGGCTGTATTTATATCCGTTGCCATAGTAACCAAGTACTTATTGAATCGCTGTAAGAGTTGTTAGGACAGTTGACAATTTGAATGCGTGACTACATAATAGATTAAACAATGTTTTCTGTGCAACATGTAATGTTACTTAAACGACAGAGACAGCAATATGAGCTTTCAAAAACCATCGGAAAAAACCCTTTTTATTTCGACTTCAAAAAACTTTATTCAAAAGTGAAACCACCCAAGTATGCCGGGCTTTGTAAATACAAGCCTCACGCACCATATTGAAACGTCGACAGTGGCAATAAGACTCATTATCACATACAAACGTTGGAAATACTCTGCGCCACTTTCCAATAAGGTGACGCTCCATCCAATTTTGTAACAAAACATCTTGCACAAAACGCTCCCTAACAAAACCGAATGTCCGATGTAGATAGATCTATATACAATACAAAAAACACACCGTCCGTTTGTCCTCCACGTATCACATGTCACAAATACGCACTGTAAAAACACTTCACGTATAACATATAATTCGTACGCATTCATACGCATTTGGGCACGTATCAAATGCACCCGCAGACTATGACACTCGGCATTATTCTTATGTCCCGTCCCATCGGCGTATCTCGGAAACTGTATTACCGTCGCTCAGCGATTCGTCGGAAAATGGTACTGATTCTGTTGTTTACGACTAAACTAAGTTTAGTCTCTTTCTAACAAAGAACATAAGAGAAGGATGTAAGAAATTTAGTCCTGTCAAATTAGTCCAATACCTGTTTTCAATATAAATTTAGTCGCCATCTATCGCGGTTACGTCTAAATCCCCGCAAATGAAGACCGCAAAGACTAATTTGACAGCATTAAACATGTTCTATCCTTTTTCAATAATGTTCGTAAAAAAGAGATGTGATGCGACTAAAATTAGTTTAGTGCGATTTACAACAGAATTGGCACCAGTAGCTTGTATTTTAAAGTCTATATGTAAAAAAAGCGAAGACCTTTTGACGATTAACAGTGTCAAAGAAAATGGAACCTTACTGTGATTGGTTTACCTGTATTTTTTATAATTTTCCCACAGTCGGATATAACTTATCCCGCCTCATGGTAAGCGGTTACCGTAGCCTATATACGCTTGCAACACCAGGGGCCCAAGTCTGCTATTATAATTGTGTTCCAATGAACTTTCAATAGTGTCAAAATTGAAACATTTTACAGTTTTGGTAGTCTACTAATACAATAGCGTCATCATAATAGTCATTATGGCGTCATAATAGTCATTATGGCGTCAGTATGGCGCCATTATAACGCTGTTATGTTAGTAGATTACCAAAACTGTAAAATATCACAATTTTGACACCACTGAAAGTTCATTGGAACACAATTGTAATAACTGTCTCTTGCGCCCCAGGGGTATCACTCAACACATTGTCAACCCCCCTGGTATAGCTAATGTACATAGACGGTGACCGCTTACCATCAGAAGGGCCTCATGCTTGTCAAGATTCATGTTAAGGCCATCTGACTTCAAATGCCAGGACCACAACTTTCCGTTGCTTAGCTACAGTTCAACATAAGGGTGGTAGCCAGCCAGGTGGGTACTACAAAGTACCCTTACTATGGTTTCCTCACGATGTTTTCCTACTCGAAAAGTAGCTTTAAATCGATGTACTTGAACGCTAATATCATTCAACAAATTTGCCTTTTCCAACATACCAGTCGCAAACTTTGAAATGGGACCGGTTTCGTTCTAAAAACACTCATAATGCAATAAGGTCGAAAGCTTCAAATCAATTTTAATAAGCGATTGCCCTTACTAATGTCAATGCACAACATTACCGACTTACATGCTAAAATAGTACCTCTTAAGGTTTGCTGTGCGATTTTCAACCTTAAATGTGTCCCATATAAAAGTTCGCGATAGTACATCCGACAACCCGTTGGGTATAAAATAAATAAGACAACATTTTTATTCAAAACAATCAATCACAAAGGTGATTTTTTACACAGAAATAAAATGATACATATAAATGAAAAACAAGCCGCGTGCTTAAAAATATGGAATGTCCGAAGCAGTTTCACATACACGTATTAATTATGAGTTGTAATTCAAGATGTCACAGACCAATATGCCTGTAAGACTCCAATTAGCAAGATACTCGTGAATATAAAGCACAATAGCTTGGTAAAAGTTTGAAGTGGAATTTTGTTGTGAATAGTTAATTCAAATTCAAAAAGTATTTATTCAACTTAAGCCCTGATAAGGCATTTATGAACTTAGGAGACAAACATACCAAAAGTCCCCACCCTTCGGAAGTAAGCACTAGGGAGAGGGCACAAAGAAGGTCCTGTTTTTAACCGACTTCAAAAAAAGAGGAGGTTTTCAATTCAGTTGTATGTTTTTTATATTTGTTACATCATAACTCCGTGATTTATTAACCGATTTGGAAAAATCTTTTTGATTTGAAAGGGTATACTTCCAAGGGTTTACATCTCGAAAACGATGCGTCATATGAAATTTAGATTTTTCTTTCAACCTTTCCATCCACAATCATTTGTTGCCCGGACTACAAGCCTTACTCAAAACACGCTATTTAACTAATATAATGATAAAATTATCTGTGGCCGAAGGTGGTGTATACAAATAGCTTTTTATGAGTAAGGGGATAGAACTGTACAGACATTTTAGCAAAACTTTGTTGATATGGCGTCTATTAGGCTTATTGGTCTGTGATAGTTATTTTGCGGAAAAAGAGCCGTCAGCGTCGTGCGTAATTGAATTTTCCGACATGTTCTCAAACAAAAATACCGAGTAAATTTTGGCACATGTGGGAAAGAAGTACATTTCAAGAATAGGCTAGATACAGCATGTTCATTAAATAGTGTGAAACCCAGCGTGCCATATTGTTACTAGCTACGATGTAATGATCATCATCAGCGTATTATGTCCCACTGCTGAGCACAGGCCTCCTGCACACAAATGTGTGTGGGCGGGAATGGGTGCCCACTGCGGCGAGGTAGAGGTAGGCTAGTGACCTACTGTTGGAGTTTACAAGCCGCCTAGGAGGCATCTAACTAGCTTAATGACTATCACAATTAAGTGATAACCGGGACCAATGGTTTTAAGTGCTATCCGAAGCACGGAAACGCTCCGACCACGACGGTGGTAGCTTAACTTTGCCGATCGATTAAGAATGGCTAATCAAGCTACACCACGAGCGCTTTCACCACGATGTAATGATACATTCCCATTGCCTCGTCTCACTACACTTGAAGAGTTGATAATAGAATTGGCATTGTTATGTGTTCAACGACACTTGACACTAGCGCTACTACTAGTCGCTACTATAGTAGCAGCGAAAGTTGGTGCACCTACTTGTCGGGAATGTTGTATCTAGCCCGCTCTAAGGTACATATTCTAGAACGTCGATCGATGTTCAAGTCAAGTTTTAAAAACAATTGAATTTGGAACATGTACCAATGGTATTAGGGTTTATTTTCGATTACAACGATCTATTCTTGATACTTCTGTGTTATGTAACTAATAGCGTTAATTCACGTGTTGGTCTCGACGGTCCTCTTTCCGCTGACTCTAGGCGCGTGATTATAACATTTATTTTATCGACAACATTTCATACCTTAATAAAACTAGGTCCTAAAAAAAAGATACCCGTTTTTTTATAAATATATTATTTGGCATATTTTTTTTTTGATTTTATCCGAAATCAGCAATACAATGATTCAATTGAATCGAATCATCGAACTTAGAACAGAAAAAAAAAGTCTTTATCAGGGGTTTATGAATTTAAGAAATATTGTCAATAGTGGGGCATATAAGGCGACCCGTACAAGTAAATGCTTGACGATGACTGACTTATAAGGTATTTGCCGCTATAAGATGCTTCACGACTAAGAATTTCGATATAAATTCAAAACAAAAACTAAAAACACCACTAAACATACTATTGTTTTTTTTTTACAAAATTCGTTGGCATTTTATTCATGTGTATCGATTCTACTCAAACAAATTCTAGAATACGGTATAAATAGAATACCCTAACCCCCTTATTCATAATAAAGTTATCAAACGTTGAATAGCTAAAATTCCGAAGTCTTTATCTGACATTTGGTGATAGAAAGAGTGAGACGGGGCACACTATTACACTGATTTAGTTAAAAAGCAATTATGAATGAGGGGGTAAATATCTAACTGAACTCGTATCAATAAAAAAAAACTGTCCGAAAATTGCATGAAAATCTTCAGTCTTCTAATCTTTGTCAAATCAAAATTCTACAAAACAATATCAACAACTTACCTCGCCGCCCTTTTCCTTCTTCTTGTCCTTCTTGCTTTCCTTGTCCCGCTCCTTGTCCTTGTCCTTATCTTTCTCCTTTTCCTTATCCTTATCTCTGTCCTTGTCTTTCTTCTCTTTCTTGCTGCTGGAGCGGTCGCGTTCTGGAAACAATATGATATTTATATAATTACTAGTTTACGTCGGAAACAATATTTTATTCGCAACGTTACAACAGCATCAAGATTGGTCCTTTTTGTTCAAATATTGGCAGATTTTGATTTTTTTTATACCAAACAAACAAGCATACGGCCCGCCTGATGGTAAGCAGTTACCGTAGCCTATGGACGTTTGCAACACCAGGGGTATCACTTGCGCGTTGCCGACCCTGCAGAAATCTCTTCACACCCTTTTTGAAGAACCCCATGCCATTGGGTGCACCACGGCGGGGAGCTCATTCCACAATCTGAGCGTCCGCGGAAGGAAACTCCTTTGAGCCCGCACAGTACGAAACCATTCTGGTTTCAATGTATGAGGATGGACTCCCCGTCGATGGCGAGAGTTGCGATGGTGGAAGGTAGCCGTGGGCATCAGGTCGAACAATTCTACAGAACACTGTACGTTGTACAAGTGGTAGAATAAACATAAGGAAACAAAGTGCTAGATTTTGAATTTAAAATTGTAACTTTATACTTAACGTGAATCTACTTTGCCAAAGGTCAAGACACTACTTATTCGACGTTATTTACAAAATTTTATTCGTGTATTTTCGTTGAAAACAAAAAACATTAAATCTAAATTTGCCCATATCTTTTTATCGTGTTGACTCAGGACCTTGATTTTTATACACCTAATAGGGACTATAGACCTCAGTATCTGGTATACATTTCAACTTGCTAGGTCCACCCGTTCCTGAGAAAATTGGTGGTGACACACGGACAGACAGACGGACAAGAGTGATCTTATATATTATTTTTTTACCTTTTGAGGTACGGAACCCTAAAAATAAGAATGAACTTAATTTTTTAATTCAAATTCAAAAATTATTTAGTCAATTTAGGCCCTGATAAGGCACTTAAAAAAAATGACTCCACACCGGTTCCAAATACAACTTGAACTGAGAAGACTCCGGCAAGAAACTCAGCGAAATATCCTTCAAACAATCACTCACCCTTCTCTTTCTCCTTCACGTCCTTCTCTTTTTTCCGTTCTTCCTTGACCATCTTGCAGTACTCCCTGAAGTAATCATCCCTTAGCGTACTGCTCTCGACTGCCTTGTACCGAGGCTCAGAGTCCACCTTCTTCTTGGCCTCAGCCCAACGAGCTCGCCGATCGACGGCTTTTTCTTTAAGCATTGCAATAAATTCCCCTTTAACCTAAAAGGGATAATGGGGTTATTAGGTGGGGCTATGGTTGGCGCTAATGCGGGGGTGGTTGGCCGTTTTGGTTGCTGGTTTGTGGGGCAAATATCTGTCTTATGATTTGTTTAAATTCATCGGAGAATCTACGGTAAAAAATTGCTTGTGACTTGCTAAAAAAAATATATAAAATTGAGAAAAAAATGTCTTCTATCTTTTCTATACATACAGGTGTCCCTCAATATTATTATTTATTTATTTGACCAAAATTACATAATAGGTACAGTTTAACATTGCCAACTGACGAAAGCCTGAAAGGCTTGTGTGTCCAGTGAGAGTTCATTATACATATTGACTATATTATAGTTTATATCGCGGTACTTATGCTACTGATACACATAACTAAATTCATCCCCTTCCATTCCCAGCATAAACTTTTTGATAGGCTTGATCATTTTAACATTTTGTGTATATTTGGTTTGGTAAACTGTTAACTTGGGCACTACTTAAAGTTTCTCATTCCATAAGTATTTAAAATAATATGGATCAAATCAAATTGCACCCATAGACTTACCCCCTTATTCATAATTGCTTTTTAACTAAATCAGTGTAATAGTGTGCCCCGTCTCACTCTTTCGATCACAAAATGTCAAGTGTCAGATAAAGTCTTCGGAATTTTAGTCTAATCAAAATGATAACTTTATTATGAATAAGGGGGTTAGGATTTCGCTACGCTAAGCAGACCTTCGAAGCATGGAAAAGAGATATCACAATCCTTATGAACACTTTGCGAGAGGGAAAGAGACGCATATACAATTTAGAAATGAGCCAATTTTTTTTGAGTTAGTGCCATTAGCGTCCCCGTTCTTTCCGTCCGTCAGTGGGCTGTTTTTCAAGAAACGTTATAGACAGTTACAATTATCACAGAATGTGTATCTCTATTGCCGCCATAACAACAAATAACCAAAAAAAGAGGGACCCATACAAGAAACATGTTTACGGAACCGTTATATGATTATTAATATTTGCGGGTAAACAGAAAAATAATACGAGTTTATTTTTTGGTTGTCTGTAAAACGCATCACAGCTAGTTATAACAATAAAACTTTCAAAATTCGGATATGAACCCCATTACCCCAGCAACCAAAACGTCAAGTCCACAAACTCGATCTGTCGCAGTACACAGCGTCTGAAACGAATATCATATTAGAAGCTGAAAAGAGAAGTGTTTATATTAGAACCTGTGGAGCGAAAGATAGGTTAGATCCTGAAAGGGAATTCATTATTAGTTACGCTTTTGTTGGTAGTAGAGGTAATGCTGTTTAAACTATGAGAGAGATAGAGCATATCGTTTATTCGCTCTAAGAGCAGCTCGACTGTGGAAGTACCTCCACCTTACAGAATACCGCAGACAAATAACTTTATGTTGTGTTCCTGCGCGTGAGTAAAATCGCCAGAACTCATTTGAGAGGAAGGTTCTGTAACAAGAGAGTGATGCCTCGTGTGTTGCAAGCGTCCATATGGCTATGGTTACCGCTTACCATCAGGAGGGCCGTATGCTTGTTTACAGACTTAGTTGTATAAAAAAAAGCATATAAAATAAAACCGCTTTTTAAAATCAAATCAAATCAAGTCTCAAGAATAGATAATGGTGCTGATTCTGCTGTTTAAAACTAAACTAATTTTAATCTCACTATGTCTCTTTCTAACAAAGAACATAAGAAAAGGATGTAACAAATTTAGTCCTGTCAAATTAGTCCAATGCTTGTTTTCAATATAAATTTAGTCGCCATCTATCGCGGTTACGTCTAAATACCCGCAAAATAAGACGGCAGAGATTAATTTTACAGCTTTAAATATATTCTATCCTTTTTAAATAATGTTCGTGAGAAAGAGATGAGATGTGACTAAAATTAGTTTAGTGCGATTTACAACAGAATCGGAACCAATGTTAATCAAAAATAAACCTAATTTCATTGGTGCAGGTTACAAATCCATTTTTTTTCGACTCAAAATGTTATCTTAATCTCAAAATCAAAATCAATAAATCATTTATTCAGTTTAGGCCCTAGTAAGGCACTTATGAACGTTAAGTTGGTACATACAGTTGAATTTACCACCGGTTCGGAATACACTTAAACTAAGAAGACTCCGGCAAGAAGGACAGGACAATATTTCTTACATCCTTTTCTTGTGTTCTTTGTTAGAAAGAGACATAGTGAGACTAAATTAGTTTAGTTGTAAACAACAGAATCAGCACCAAAGTCTGATTTGATTCGGAATACGAAGATTATTGCAATTTATTTTATACTAGCTGTCCCCCGCGGATTCACCCGCGTTACCGGGATAAAAAGTATCCTATGTCCTTCTCCATATCATAGGCTATCTGCATGCCAAATTTCATGATGATCCGTTGAGTAGTTGAGGCGTGAAGGCGTAACAAACTCACTTTCGCATTTATAATATTAAAGATAGGACAGGATATATGTATTTTTACTTATTATATATTTATATTATATTAAATTTGAAGGATTTTGACTCTTATAGGCTCTTTGAAAAACATAATAACGCAGGGGGCTGTCAAGGAATATTCCGAGCTCCGTATCAAGTCATACTCTCTCCTTTAAAGCAAAATCTACTCACAGCAAATCATTACCTATACTTCCAAAAACCGCTTTATTTTCCTACATTCTTGAATCTATGTATTTATGTGATATACAACCAAATTCACGGGTGGATAATATCTCCAAAAATATGGGATGCAAATTTAATTAACTCTTTAATAACGGAAAGGTTATACACATTACGATAATCCACTTTTTTGGTACTAGGCGCACAGATCGCGGAAGAGAACATTTTATAATAATATTAGCGAGTGACCGCGGTGACACGTCGGTTATGATTGTAATTCAATAAACTTGGAAGCAAATATTTGGTATGAATTTTTGAGTAATATATTTTGAGCTGAAACTTTTTAGAGTCTGTACCTGATGTAGTCTTCACTCCGTTCTGACGTATAACAGGTGTAGATTTCGAGATGGCATATTTTCGAAACATGTGTTGGGTTAGTCATGCTGAACAACTTTTACTATAGGACCAACAATGAATTCTCAAAAAAAATTTTTACTTTTCATACATTATGATCGAGCAATGTTGATATTTACTATGAACAGTAAAATATTTTTTTTGAGAATTCGCCATTGGTCCCATTGTAAAAGTTGTTCAGCATGACTAACCCAACATAGGTTTCGAAAATATGCCATCTCGAAGTCTCCACCCAGTATACCCTTTTCGTTACACCCAGTATATTAAACTAGCTTTTGCGCGCGGTTTCACTTGCCACCCTTTTCCATAGTAGATGCCGTTAAAAGGAACTTGAGTGCATAATTTTCTGCCTTTATTACTGGTTTCAAGTGCAGCTAATTGACACAAGCTGATTGGCCGTTTAGCTACATACCACCGTATGATTTGGTTATGTGTTCCTTCACCGAAAGCTTAAGCACATTATGGCTTCGAACCCACACCTTCGACGTCACTACCACTGAGCTATCATCGCCTATCGTCTCAAATCAATCAAAATTGACATAGATAGAGCGCGTCAAAGTTCGGGGGCTCGTGACGTCACTTGTTTGTGTACCATCGCGTGACGTCACGCGGAACGACACTCCATATCTTCGTCAATTTTTGTTTGATTGACAAAAGAAAAAATACGTGTCTAATATTTTTTGATAATGTAAACGAAGGACTAAATAGAATGAATATTTTTATCTTTACTTCATTTTTAATGTATATTGCTCAACAAAGAATCATCATATGAAAGCTCTCTCGCTTCATTTTATATGAAATCACTATTGACCTATGTTTAAATCTGTTTGACCGCAATCTCACCATGGTAAGTGATGATGTGGCCGAAAGTGGTAAGCACACAAAGCCTAGAAGGAACTGGCTGTCACGGTTTTGGTTACACCATGCCATAATCAAAATCATAGCTTCCTCACAATGTTTTCCTTCGAAAGCAAGTTCGTTCTGTCTGTTCTCTAGTTCGAAAGTCATATTTGATAATAGACTTTAATTATATGGCAATAAAGTTGAAACTTCAATACCTTCTGTTCTTTCTTTTGTTAATGTCGACTCTAAAGATAAGTAAGCCAAAAGTCAATAAGAGAATCAAAAAAGAGAACCGACTCTTAGGTGAAGAGTTGATCGTTTTAATCTAAAATAAACCTAATGTAATTGATGCAGGTTTCAAATTCAATGTAAATTGCTCGAAAAAATGCAGCTGTCGGAACACATCGATAGGTGCTTGACGACAGTTCAACTTGAGGGTGGTAGCCAGTCAGGTGGGTACTACAAAGTACCCTACCACCGTGCTATGGTTTCCTAACGATGTTTCCTATCATAGATTGCTGTGTGAAAGGACAAACAAACACGATTTGTCTAACTTTTTAGACTATTTTTCTAAGTTATGTTCTAAAGTATCTTTCACCCGTGAATTTGATTATATTTCAATTCAAATTGTGTAACAATACATTATTTTTAATTGTATTTCTGTAACATTCTGCTTTAAAAAGCTTATTTCTCTGACTTAACAATATTTTGATTAGAATTATTATCCTTCTTAGATTAATAATTTTTTAATCGTCCACGAAGATTTCTTTTCAACTATTTGAAAGCTTTAATTTTTTATATCAATTAAAATACATCGATTCAGTAATTTTCATAAATACCACAGACAAAAAATCTTCGTAAACAATTGGAAATGAAACAAAAAATAAAAACGAAAAAAATAGTAGGACCTGAAAAGAAAATAATTAGTTGTATTTTTTACCTAATTCTAAATCTGTATATACAGTTAATTCTTTCTAGATATTTTTTTTGGTCTAGCAACCCGACACCAATGTTTGCTTTTAAGCAATATGGCAACACTGTTCGCCATTGTCCTTTGAGGCACGTATACTAGTTCTGTAGTATAGAATTTGGGATTTCTGTACTATATAATAATAGGATAGAATCATTGATGACATTCAGAGCTTAAAATTAAAAAAAAAATTGAAAAATATCATCTCCACAATGTTGTACAACAACTGTCTCACAGCGCAATACAATTACATTAATGAAATATACAACGATTGATGAGATACAGAAGGATTAGAATTGAATAAGAATCGCGGGAAAAGTAGCCTAATGTCAACTTATTAGATGCCAATTTTCATTGAAATCGGTTCAGTAATTTATCCGTAAAATACACAAACTCACGTTCGTATTACTAGACCTTTTATATTTGGCTCAAAACTTAATTATAATTCAACTTAGATACTTTTGAAAACGACTCGTAACACCGGTGCATAAGGTTGCTACTCTGAGACAACGGTGCTCAAACTGTCCCCCAAAACTTAATAACATAAACAGCTCTGAATATCAACACAAGATTTAAACAATTCTGGTCATTATTTTAAATGTTAGATGACCATGTGACTATAGAAACAAAGTTTTTTTTGTTATAATGTTGATCTGCTTAAAGTATATCTAACCTTATATATTTTTTGTGGCGGCTCGGTGTGACCAGTTGACGATTGTTTGGTTAAATTCAAAATTAAACTAAGCAACGAAAAGAAAAAACTTGAAAGACTGCTTATATTCAGAGGCAATATATTCAGAATTAATTGGTTCGAAAAAATAATATAGTACCACCAGGGTTTGTCAAACTTTTCAAGCCCCAAAATTAAATTTTGCTTTTTTTATTGACTAGGTGAGGGCCGAAAATAGATAAGCCTTATCGCTCGTTCATTCAAAAATAGAAATAACTCAAAATTTGCATTTTTCGAGATTTCCCTATAAAGCGAAATAACATTGCCAGAAGAATGCGTCGAGTCCAATAGCCAATTCAATACGATGAGAGGAAAAGAGATGGGTGACCGTCGTTCTCTTTTTGATGCATGCGCGTGAACAAGTCGGTTCCGGTAAAGTGAATTAATCAATGGTGCGCCGGCTTTGCTCGAGGTGAGATCCCGGAAGAATATTACGAAAGCGAATTTAAACGAAATAATTCCTTTTTTTACTACCAGGTAATTATGTTTGATACTTTAATTTATTCAAAAACTGCATTTCTTCAGACATATTTCGTTTTATTAGGAAGTAGGAGTATATTTTTTTAATAAAATTGAGAGTTAATTCATTTTTGTGTTGAATTTATCTATCGTATTGCGATATCATTTCAAGTTAGTGCAGTTTTGAAGACAAATATTTTAGAATAACTTGAGTGAATAAGTATTATTTTACTATTGTAGTATAATTTATCAGAAACGTGTTTTTATTTTTGTTTCTTGCTGTTTACTATGGAATTTGTTGAGATAATTATTGTTTTAGTTAGAGTTGTTTTACTTATTTAGTAACATTACGAGTATAATATCAGATTTGAAATTGAAATAAAATAGTTATTTTCCTGGTTTTAGTATGTCTGCGAGGGCACGAAAAATATTGGGTTTAATCCCCAATAGAGATTTCAACAAAGTGAGTATTTTTTTTGCAATTTTTCATTTTATTCTTTTACTAGCAGCGAAACCCGGCGTTGCTCGGGTTAAAATACATCGCATGTTTAGTGGTATAAAAAATATATAAGGATACATTTTTTAACATATTATAGATTTCTATTTTCGATATTGAGAGACTTTCCAGAACATTCAAATAGTTTGTTCTTTTTTTTACTCGACTGCAATCACAATTGAACTGACGAAAAGTCACTGAATTTCGATTTATATACCGAAATCACCCGAAATTTTCAGTACCAGATCACTCTAGAATATTTAGATGTACATCACTTCGATTTGGTTTTTATAGATCAATAATAACACTCGTACACATTTTGGAACTTTCCAGACCAATCCAAAAATTCTCGATCATAATAAATTGCACTCATTTATGAACTTCCCAGATAATTCGGAAAATTTCTAGAACGTTCTCGAACATTCTTACTCGATAATAACAGTTTTGGGACATTTTGGAACTTTCTAGATGAAGCCAGAAATTTGTAGAACTTTCTCAAACATTCTATATCGATTATAATCCATCCTCACATTTTGAAACCAGAATTGTTTCGAACTGTGCGGGCTCAAAGGAGCTTTCTTCCGCGGACGGTCAGATTGTGGAATGAGCTCCCCATTTGTGGATGTTTTCCCAATGGAGTACAGCATGGGGTTCTTCAAAAAGGGCGTGAAGAGATTTCTTCAGGGTCGGCAACGCGCGAGTGATGCCCCTGGTGTTGCAAGCGTCCATAGGCTACGGTAACTGCTTACAATCAGGCGGGCCGTATGCTTGTTTGCCACCTTAGTGGTATAAAAAAAAAAAAAAAAAAATAACAGTTTGCATTCATTCTAGAATTTTCTAGATCATTCCAGATATTTGTTGAACTTTCTAGAACACTCCAGATAAATTATAACCGTTTTACAAATTTTGGAACTTTCTAGATCATTCAAGAAATTTCTCGAACATTCTAAATCGATCATAATAAATTGCACTCATTTTGGAACTTTCCAGATCATTCGGAAAATTTCTAGAACGTTCTTGAACATTCTAACTCGATAATAACAGTTTTGGACATTTTGGAACTTTCTAGATGAAGCCAGATCAATTATAACCGTTTTACTCATTTTGGAACTTTCTAGATCATTCAAGAAATTTCTCGAACATTCTAAATCGATCATAATCAATTGCACTCATTTTGGAACTTTCCAGATCATTCGGAAAATTTCTAGAACATTCTCGATCATAATAAATTGCACTCATTTTGGAACTTTCCAGATCATTCTGGAAATTTCTAGAACGTTCTCGAACATTCTAACTCGATAATAACAGTTTTGGACATTTTGGAACTTTCTAGATGAAGCCAGAAATTTGTAGAACTTTCTCAAAACATGCTATATCGATTATAATAGTTTGCATTCACTCTAGAATTTTCTAGATCATTATTTATCCAGATATTTGTTGAACTTTCTAGAACATTCCAGATCGATTATAACCGTTTTACACATTTTGGAACTTTCCATTCCAGAAATTTTGAGATCTTTTCAGAAGTCCTCATGCGTTAGAAAAGGACAGCAATATATGTTTTAACATTTTCGCCACCCACAACCACCCCCTTCCACCCACCGCGACCAGACTCCCTTACTACCACCTGGAGACCAAGGGGTATTTATCACCCCAACGGGAAGTTGATTGGGGTTGGTGGTGATTGAGAAAACTGCGTATTTACGTACCCACAAAAGCATTTTATATATATTATTAGATTTTAACATTGGCTGACTCGTTGGTCTAGTGGCTTACTTATACGACTGCGGATCTGTAAGGTCCCGAGTTTAATTTGGCCAGGGCAAAAAGCGTTGTACGGCTCTTATAACAAGAAACTCTTTAAATTATTAGAAAGTTGGTGGTAGGTATTACATCCCCGTGCCTATTGCGCGGCCTGCGTCTGACTATTTGTGTTAATATTTTGTACACTATACTATATGCCTCATTTTTATCATTCATTATTTTGAAATAAATTAGTATTATTATTCTTTTAGCAAAATAGTGCCCCTGTTCAAATGGAGAAGGAGGTTGAAATGGAAGATAAAATGATGACGGCATCTGTAGACTCCTTCGATAAAACAATTAATGAAGAAGTAGCAGTAAGTAATTATAAATAAAAATACATAAAAGCATACTAAATAAATTTGACTTTATTAGCTCCTGAATTACAAGTATTCATATCTACCTAATATATTAATTATATGTTTATTCATTACAGAAATCTCAGTGTGAAAACACTAATCCAAGTCCCTTATATTGATAGTGACATTACCTTGTCCGACGATGATAAAAATACTACACGACACAACATAACACAGAAAACAAAAATGAAGAACATAGTGTCCGCCAATCTTCGTCAAGTAGTTCATCATTATCAAGATTATCAAGTTCGGACTCGGATAGTTCGCAAACAGCACAACAAGCAAATCCTCAGTCAATTATTACTAGCCACATGATTGTTGATAAAATAGACGACGATGATGATCTGCGATCGTGAAGCACATTAATTCTATACCTAAGATTGAATCTCACTACTTATGAGAATATATATAGGGCAGCAAAACCATTGCAGATTTATTCAATGATTTTAAAGGTACATATAAATCATACTACAAGATATTTACAACGGAATTTAATCTCTCATTTTTTCAACCCAAAAAGGATCAGTGTGATCTTTGCAACTCCTACTATAATTCTAATACTGATGAAAAAAAAGACCTAGAAGAAAAATACTAAAGACATATAGAAGAGAAGAATTTTAGTAGGATTGAGAAGATCGACGATCACAAGAAGGTGAATAAAAATGTCCGAGTAGCTGTGTAAGACTTAGAAGCGGTGTTGCAGTGCCCAAAAGGTGACAAGTCCTCCTTTTACTATAAGTCTAAACTGAATTGCTATAACTTCACCATAACCGAATTAACACCGAAGGAATGTAAAGTAGCCTACAAAAATGTTCATTGCTATTTTTGGTCAGAGTGCGATGCTAAACGTGGTGCTATAGAGATTGGTTCATGTGTCTGGGCGTATTTGAAAGCTTTAAGCGATCAAGACGATGATGATAAGGAACTGATATTCTACTCCGACAATTGCTGTGGGCAAAATAAAAATAAATACATAACATCTATATATTTATATGCTGTACAAACTTTGAATATAAAGAGCATTACACATAAATTGTCAATAAGGGGCCATACGCAGAATGAGGCTGATAGTATACACAGCCTCATTGAGAAAGAAGTTAAGAAAAACTTAAAATCTGGTCCAATATATACACCCGACCAATATATAGCGCTGATTAAAAATGCCAAGAAGTCTAAACCCCCGTTAATTGTGCACGAGATGAATTATAATTCATTTTATGATTTAAAAATATTACAAGAAGAATGGGGATATAATTATACGACCAATGCAGATGGACAGACGTTAATTGGAAAGCAATAAAAGTATTAAAAATAACGAAAGAAAACCCTACCATGTTTTTCTATAAAACATCACACACATCACAGTCATATAAGGATGAAAACTTTAACGAAGTTTATGTGAGAAACAAAAGGAAACAAATTAGACCAACGTCTGAAATAATACTTCAAGCAGCCTATTCCATGAAACAGAATATAAGTGCAAACAAGAAGAAAGATTTGAAAGACCGCATTGAATCATTGCAGAAAAGCATTGATCCCTTCATTTTATTCAGGGTTTTATAATTCTGTACTTTGACTTTGTGAACTAAATTAAAAAAAATAAGATCTCATTTTTTATTTATTTTTATGGTATACTTTAATGATTGTGTGCCAATATAATTGAGCTTAATAAAATTATGGTAAATGTCCAGTACTTCATAGCTTTAATAAAAAAAAACTGTTTAATGTGTAATTATTAAGCTTTGCGGAGAATTTAAAAAGATTTTAATTTTTGTTTGATATATACGACTCTTGAAGTCTTATGTGATAATAATTATTGTGATTATCTTGGGAAGTACACCAAATAATTGTCTGTTGATTTTATGATAGTTCTACATTTAACACATTTTTTTATTAAAAAATTCATTTAAAAATTTGTGACTTCATATTAACATAGAATGAAACAATAAGAAATAATTCTAAGAAAATTTACGCTTCTTAATCTAAAATTGCGCAAAAACTAAATATTTCACCAATATGCACGTTGATTTACTTAGAAAACTGCATCATTTATAATTAATCCGTCTGTATCAAAATTATTTGATTGCATATTTCTTTATAAAGTGAAATAACTTCAAACATTTTTTTTAAATACTAATTAGATTATTTTTCTTTTAGAAAACTTAATATTTTATACGACGATCTAATAGCTTATTAATTACCGTATTAGTCTCTACTTTTGGATTAGACCAAAACCATTTTTTTATTTTTTTATGATAATTACAAGTTGTCTATGTAAAGAAGTCAAACTTCAAATGCGATTTCCCAAAAAAATTAAATTTTGGATTATTTCGTTTTTTGAATGAGGGTGCGTTATCACGCTTACGCGGAAAAGTCAGCGGGCAAGCTCTCGACCGGAGTTAATATTTAGGTAACTACGCCTCAAGGCGTCCCAGATGGGGTTTTCTCAAAAAGCTATTCAAATTTTCTATAAAAACCGTCAATTCTCTATAAATCGTTGAATTACCGATTCTTAAATACCCCCATTTTTAACCAACGAAACTCGTAATAATCACCATAACTTTTTCTATCAAATATATGCATTTTGATCGACAAATTGTCCCTAAAACCGTCAATTGATCATCCCTGTGGCCGCCACACGGCACTCGAGCTCCCCGCGCTCCCGCCGGGCTGCCACAAGAGGCGCGGCCGGCGCCACACCGCGGCTACCCACAAAACGAACGTCGCTACTACACTGTCACTGCTAGACTGGTGGGGGGATCAGTAAAGTTTGGGAAACGTACACAAGTGTGGAGCGAATGTGTTCTCGTGAGGCTGCCTTTTATAGTGATTGACAAACTTTGTTAGCCCCATTAGTTACAGATGTTTTTTTTTGATTTTAAGATATCAAAAAATATTTTAATACATATCTCAGCATTATGATTTTTATTCGTTTTTTTTTTTAATTTTTTGAGGCTCTTCAATTTACTAATCCAAAAGACAAACATCATGAAACACGTTCGCCGTTAAAAATTAGTGAGATAGATATATCAATCATTTATCATTAATTTAATCATATTAGAAAGAGACGAGAAACCTTTTAAAATTAGCGTTTAAGCCTTTGACATTGTCTTATTATTTTTTACTCAAAAGTGAAGAACATTATATTATATGAAAAAAAAATTATCACTTTTTTTATGTTAAAAAAAAACGATATCACAGACTTAAATCATAATACTGCAAACACTTCAAAGTACATTTGAATAGAATTCGCAATTCGATTTACAATAATTTTAAAACGCCAGCAATTATGCTCGAAAATACAGTCATCTAAGACGGGAATCGAACCCGCACTTTAACTTTTTCAAAATTTGGGTAAATGGGATTGAGACTGCTTTTATTAGGTGTCAATCATGACAAAATGTTGAGTAACACTGTATATTTTTTATTATCAATAATGGAGTGAATAGGAATTTTCTGAACAACCATGCAACACCTTTGGGCCTTCGTCACACATTTGAATTATAATCCAAGCCCATATCATCAAAATAGGATTTCATCATCAGCTTAATTCTTCACCACATAGCTTAAATTACGTCATATAAATAAAATATGGGAATCGAACCCAACACGTGGTAAAAGATTATCAATATTGCCTATAATTCAATGTCCCCCTAAAAAACTTTGAGAACACCAGTCTCATAAAAAAACATTAAATTTCACTGTTGAAAACATGTCCCCCTAAACAAACTTTGAGAACACCAGTCTCATAAAAAAACATTATTTCACTGTTGAAACCAAAGTATGTAATCAGTGACATGTATCGAAATTAAGTGTCTTCATACGCCCTTTTTAACCGACTTCAAAAAAAGGAGGAGGTTCTCAAATCGACTGTTTTTTTTTTAAATGTTTGTTACCTCATAACTCCGTCATTTATTAACCGATTTGGAAAATTCATTTTTTTATTTGAAAGGGTACACTTCCCGTTTGGTCCCATTGTCATCAGATCAGGATTTGATTACTTCTTAGTGTACTTTGAAGTCGGTTTAAGTTTTTTGTAAAACCGTCCAATTATTTTCTACAGTGAATCATTCGAGCATATATCTTCAATACTTCATTATAGTTCATTCAAAGTCAATTTAGGCCCCAGAAGGGCACTTATGAAGGTCACATTTACTGAAGTTACCACCGGTTCCCTATGGTTCATTAGAGTCCCCACTCCCGCAAGCATGCACCCCGACTCACCTGCTCTCTCTTTTTCTCCTTGTCCTCCTTCTCCCTCTTGCGCACTTCGGCGATGAACTCGTTGAAGTAGGTCTCCCGGTCGCGCGGTTTCTCGATGGCCTTGAAGCGCTCGTCTCGGCCGTGTTTTGAAGAGAATTCCGTGTACGATGATCTGTGGAGATAAATAAATATCCTGTGACATTCCTCACACACGGTCATCTGATCCCAAACTAAGCAGAGCTTGTACTATGGAAACCAGACAACTGATATAATACATATACTACTTTTTGTTATTATAACAATATGGGTATCAAATGAAAGCTTGTGAACAGCCCATTCCATATATGTATATATTGTAATACTTTTATGCTACCATTTTGACGTAAACTGCAAAAAACGTAGGTACTGAGCGGTTACCGTACGTAACTCACAGAGTAGCGATTGTTAGTTGGCCTTACTTTACCGTACCGCTCATTTACTTACTAATACATACAACTCATTCATTAATGAAATTAAAGTTTGAAATAAATTAAATTATTAAAAGAAACAAAAAACCCGACTGCGTAAAACAAAAAAGAACTGAAAATAGAAAAACAAGCTCTTAAATCTATAGAATATTTAATATAACTTGAATTTTATAAGCTTGTTTTTCTCTTTTCAGTTATTTTTTGTTTTATGCAGTCGGGTTTTTTTGTTTCTTTTAATAATTTTTTAATTACATAAATAAAAAATGTTTCTTTGTGAAAGGTGTTTGTTATCATGGGTACAATCATGTGTTTAAGTATCGTTTACTAATTACCAGTCACTCTATATACCCTTTCCGTTAGACATGTAAAGTGTACTCACTTGGCATGCAGCTTAGCTTCCTCCATGAGGGCTCTGAAGGCGACCTTCTTCTGTTGGAGCCTGTTCTTCTTCTCCTTCCGTTCTTCCTCGGCGCGCTCGCGTACGTATTGATCGAACACCTGTCGATAATCACATTGTATAAATACATCATAGCATTATACAATTAAAAACAGTTTTACATAAAACTTAAACTTAATAATGATAATATAAAATACTGGCTGTCCCCCGCAGTTTCACCGGCGTGAACAAACAAACACTTTCGACGTCCTCGAGACGTCCTTGTCGCGCAGCATGGTGGTGAACGTGTACTGTACTGTACCTGCCGCCTCTCCTTGGAGTCGAGCATGAGGTATCTGGGGTCGAACACGATCTTCTGCAGCTCCTTCTCCCAGGTGCTGAAGGCGGAGACGTCCTTGTCGCGCAGCATGGTGGTGAACGTGTACTGTACTGTACCTGCCGCCTCTCCTTGGAGTCGAGCATGAGGTATCTGGGGTCGAACACGATCTTCTGCAGCTCCTTCTCCCAGGTGCTGAAGGCGGAGACGTCCTTGTCGCGCAGCATGGTGGTGAACGTGTACTGTACTGTACCTGCCGCCTCTCCTTGGAGTCGAGCATGAGGTATCTGGGGTCGAACACGATCTTCTGCAGCTCCTTCTCCCAGGTGCTGAAGGCGGAGACGTCCTTGTCGCGCAGCATGGTGGTGAACGTGTACTGTACTGTACCTGCCGCCTCTCCTTGGAGTCGAGCATGAGGTATCTGGGGTCGAACACGATCTTCTGCAGCTCCTTCTCCCAGGTGCTGAAGGCGGAGACGTCCTTGTCGCGCAGCATGGTGGTGAACGTGTACTGTACTGTACCTGCCGCCTCTCCTTGGAGTCGAGCATGAGGTATCTGGGGTCGAACACGATCTTCTGCAGCTCCTTCTCCCAGGTGCTGAAGGCGGAGACGTCCTTGTCGCGCAGCATGGTGGTGAACGTGTACTGTACTGTACCTGCCGCCTCTCCTTGGAGTCGAGCATGAGGTATCTGGGGTCGAACACGATCTTCTGCAGCTCCTTCTCCCAGGTGCTGAAGGCGGAGACGTCCTTGTCGCGCAGCATGGTGGTGAAGCTGCGCACGCGCTGCTCGTGCGGCACCACGGCCCGCTCGCGCGCCGCACGCACTTCCGCCTCGATGGCCGCCTCCTTGCCCAGGTCGATGTTGCCGGCTCCCGTGCTCGTTGTTGTCGCTTTCTTGGCTGTAACAAACATAGAAGAATAGAATAGAAAAACATTTATTTGCCACACACCTTAAAACTAACAACATAATATGAAAACAGTATAAAAAAACGGAAATTAGTGTGCAGACAAATTGGCCACCAGCTCAGCATAATGCTGTGCACAGTGAGTACACAGCGCTGATTTTCAGCCGGCGCCAGTAGGACGTTTTGGTCATACGTCCGGGCAAGTGATATACACCAAAGCAATTTGCAAATAATATAAATAAATAAACTAAGTCTATTGTGATACATGTATTATAGACAAGGCGGTAAGGGAGCCGAGATTTTTGTAAAACAGCCCCCCTAGACAAGACGGCTGTCGACAATCGTCATCGTTAGTAAACGATAAACCTTTGTGATCAACCATCATTAGTAAAAGATCATGTGATATTTGGATTTGAAATATCAACCTCATATAAAGGTCGTTTACTAACGATGACGATTGTCGATAACCATCTTGTCTACTGGCCCCAGTTTTAAAAGAGAGACAAAGAGCTCTAACGGCTTTACGTGCCTTCCGAAGCACGGAAACGCTCGATTTCAAATATCACTAGGCGGTCACCCATCCAGGTATTGACCACGACGGTGGTAGCATCGATTAAGAACGGCTAATCATGCTACACCACGAGCGCTTCATTTCACCCATAGTTGAAGTTAATTGTAAAGTTTATAGGAAGTGATAATTTAATTGTGAAATTACAACAATAAACCTATTGGGCCCGTGAGGAGTTTGTTGCGTCGCTTCTTCTCCTCATACGGGACTCTTACGAACCGATGGTATAACGTTGTTTTATTGCCTGCACTACGCCCATCGAATCGTGATACCACTGAACTCTAATCGTGGTGTTTGTATCGCTTGGCTGTCGCTGACGCCGATATATACAGGGTGTATTTTTGGTCGGCGACGAGCGACCCAGGAGCGGTAGTACAAAACATACATTTTCCAAAAATGGACATAACTCCATTAAATATTGTAAATGCGTTGAGAAATACGTTACTCACTTTGAAATAAAATTACCGCACTAGGCACGTGCACAGACTAGAGCTAGGCGCAAGCCGCCATCGCCCCACCCCTTTACTCCCTCGCACTCCCGTTGAGTATTACGTCTACACTTTATTGTGTTGAAAAAACATTAGAGGGTAGTTCATCGACTAAATATCAGCTCCGTAATTAATTGATTTTAAAAATATTCATATGTGTTATTTTAATGTGAAATTACTTTTAATATGTACATACCATTGTGACTAAAGAACATAAACGTTTGTGACACAAAAAACACAGTGACATAAAAAATATCAACAAAATACTCTACAGTGATAAATTATAACTAAACTTTACACTATAAAAACTAATTACACTATAAACCAGTGACAACCATTAATTTAAACCAGTGCAGAATTGTGACGTTACACTATAAAAACATTTCCAATTAATCTAATAAATATTTTACAAAAAGTGAATCAACAATGAAGAATTGACTGTGTTAAGATTATATCTATCCTACCCGAAAGCATCTTAATATTACTGATAGTTCATTGCTTCGAAGATATGATTGAATGCAAAAATTCGTCAACTCAACTATGAGCTTGTTCAGCTAAGCGTACATAGCATACGACTTACAATTCTACAGTGTCGGGATCGAATCTCACATCTGCTACATCATAGTTACATCTATTTCTTTTTAATAGAATACTGAAGTACATCAACAATATTAACTACACAAGGTGTGTTGGCTAACAAAAAGACAATAAAATTGTTAATAAGCAATTATAAACAAAACACTACAGTGCCATCTAGCGGAAAAAGATCATACGAATTAACTCACAATTTTATTTTCGTTTACTAGTCGCAGATAAACTTAAAATAAAATTAATTTAAACTAGATATATCTTACTCCAATATGGATGACAATATAACATTTCGTAAAAATAAAAATAATATAAATAAAGAGGATTCAAATCAAACCTTGGATATAGATTCAAGCGATCCTGATGTTATGAGTTCTACCATTTATGACCAAAGTATGCATAGTTTACCAAATTTAGATACTCAAACAGATCACTATGATATTGAAAGTCTAAAACAAGAACTTGAGAATTTAAAAATAAACCTAATTAGTGCTGAAGCTGAAATAGATAAATTAAATCATGAAAACGCGACATTACAAACAGCATTACTAGAATCTCAAAAAAAAAACGAAATGTATAAAAATCTGATTGGCGGCACGCCCGTAACACCTCGATCCACTATTAAAAAGAAGAAACGTACATTACATAAAAAACTAGTACCTTTGCAACTGTATGATAATTTAAATAGTACAGATAATTTGCCAAGTCCAAAGAACTGCAATACTGAAGAAGAATATAATAAGATACAAAATAATAATCAAATGAAAACTGTTCTTATAAATGATAATAAGGAAAAACAAACAAAAAACACCACGAAAATGATGAATACTATTAATTCAAATGCAAATAATCAAATGGAAACCGAAATAATCAGTTCAACGAAATCGACTAACAAAAACAAAATGATTTATATCTTAAGTGATGATATCCTGGCTACAGATATTGCATCGATGATGACATTAACATGGGATAAAAATGTAGACCAATATTCATTTAAATCACTAGTATTCTCCAATGCTACATGTGATCACATTTTGAAAAAATCCTCGGATCTAGTAAAAGAACTTAATGAAAATGATAAAGTTGTTATATTAGTAGGAAGAAATGACTATAACCCTACAAAAATCAAAATAGAGCTAAGTTCTACACTTACCACATTGAAAAAGCAGCAAGTATTTATTGTAAATACAAATCAACACCCACACCTTAATGCATATCAATTGGGACAGGAATTCAAATTAATGTGTAACTATTTTTCAAACTGCAACTATGTAGAAGTACAACATCAGCCAAATCCAACTTTATTCAAAAGAAACTTTTGCAGAATACTTAATCATATTATAAATGTAAAAGATTACGAATACAAATATCTAAATTTTGATAAAACTAAAATAAAGTTAACTGAAATCAAAGAAAAAAAGAAAGCATCTAAAGGTACCATTCCATATCTTTTTGATCAAATCCAAAAGAGAAAAGAAAAAGCTTTAAAAATATGCACGAATAAAAAAATCCAAGACAAAGAAATCCCAAATTGCAAAAAAGGTACTATTCCATACTATTTTCAATATAAACAGAAGTTAGACAAAACTAAGTGTAGTGATGAGCAAAGTGGAATTTTTTTTCGTAAATAAAAATAATACATTAGTTATCTTCCACCAAAATATTTCTGGTGTTCTCAATAAGACAGATCGGATAATTATAGCGTTAAATGAATTAAAGGATACAAATGTGAACGTCGACATCATCTGCTTTACTGAACATTTCCTGAAGAAAGATGAAGAGAACAATCTTTGTCTTCCTGGTTATACAATGGCCGGAATGTATACCAGAGAAAAAGAAAACCAACGAAAAGAAAATAGAGGAGGAGTATGCATATTAGTGAAAAAGGGATTAAATTTTAAGAAACTAGACAACATAAATAAATTAGCCATCAATTTTATATTGGAATGTTGTGCTATAGATTTACTTGATTTAAATGTAATAATTGTATGTCTGTACCGTATTCCCAGTAGTAATTATAATGTATTCTTTAAACATTTAGAAAATTTGATAGCACAGTTTGGAAAACTAAATAAGGAAGTAATTATCTGTGGAGATTTTAACATAGACCGCTTTAGGGATGATAAAATAAGCATTGAGTTTGAAAATATATTATTGGCCTATAACCTTAAACTAAAAATTTATGATGCTACTAGAGTAACCTCTTTCAGTCAAACGTGCATTGATAACTTTGCAACAAATATTCAAGCTTCCCATGCAACTGCAATAGACATGGCACTATCTGACCATAAAGGCATATTCCTGACTGTTCCAATAAAAATTCTAAAGCCCACTTCACCAAGATACTGGTTCTCTCAGAAACGCGATTACTCTCATGAGAATCTAAGTAAATTTAAGGAAGCTATAGACAGCCTGACTTTCCATGAGGTTATCGATAAGGACGATGTTAACGTTGCTTATAACATTTTCCTTGAGCTAATAATACTATTTTATGATTTATGTTTTCCATGGCGTAAGATCAAAATAAATGAAAAAAGCAAACCCTCTTGGTTGAGTAGAGGTATAAAATTATGTTCAAAGAGAAAAAGGACATTACTCTGGAACTATAGGAGAAAACCAACACAAACAAATAAAACTAACTTTAGAACTTACGCTAAAAGATTGCAAAAGGTTATACGTTTAACACAAAAGTCACAAAATGAATATTATATAAAAACAGCAAAAAATAAGTGTAAAGCTACATGGAAAATTATACATAACTTCAAAAATAAAATAACACACGATATAAAGCAAATACATAAAAATAAAATAGTTATTACAAATCCTGGTGAAATAGCTAATTGCTTTAATAATAATTTTATCGATCAAATCGTGAAAAAAACTAAAAATGATGTTATTGATTCTAAAATAAGCAGCTGTAATTCGATATTTATGAAACCGTGTGATGAATATGAACTGTTAAAAATAATAAATAATTTAAATAATACAAACAGTGTGGGTCATGACGGCATAAGCACAAAAATCTTAAAATACTGTTCTGTACCACTAGCACGTCCACTTACTCATCTAGTAAATTTAATGTTAGAAGAAGGCGTTTTTCCTGAAAGCTTAAAAATAACAATTGTTAAACCGATTTATAAAAAGCGCAACAAAACTGAAATGAATAATTACAGGCCAATTGCTCTGCTGTCGATCTTTTCAAAAATATTTGAACGTGTTATATACACCAGGCTATAAGATTTTTTGGAAAGGTATGATATTCTAGTAAATGAACAAAATGGATTTAGAACAAATAAATCGACTAACTTGGCTATGTATGATCTTTTAAGCCATGTAATGGGCTGTTTTAATAAAAAACAAAAAATAGCGGCAATATTTATGGATATGACAAAAGCTTTTGATCACGTTGATCATTACCGGCTTTTGTCAAAACTCGATACATGTGGTGTGCGGGGATCAGCCTTAAGCCTTATTGAATCTTACTTAAAAGACAGAACTCAGTACTGCGAAGTAACAACATTCTCCCCAAATATTAAATCTTATGAGACATATAAATCTGACATTAAAATGATTAAATACGGTGTACCCCAGGGTAGCATATTGGGCCCTTTATTGTTTTTAGTATATATCAATGACCTTCCACAAAATATTTCACATCCAACGATACTTTTTGCTGATGACTGTACCATTTTAGTAAAATGTAATGATTATAAAACTTTTAATACTGACATTGTTAACACTCTAAATGAGGCTAAGACTTGGCTTGCGGATAATAACTTATTAATAAATCTAAATAAAACCAAGATTATGCAGTTTCATCAACCACGAGCAAATGTACCTGAATTAAATGTAAAACTTGACGATCAACAAATTGAAATAGTAAATGACTTTAAATTTTTAGGTTTGCATATAGACAAACATTGTAATTGGAACATAAATATTGAAAAGCTTTGTTCTAGAATTAATAGTTTCATATTCCCTCTAAAAAAACTAGCTAATATTGCGAATAGAGATACAGCCATCACAGCCTATTATGGATATGCTCACTCCTTAATAAAATACGGTATAATATTTTGGGGTAATTCAACAAACTGGATAAGAGTGTTCAAAATACAGAAAAGGTGCATACGAGCCATTGTAGGTCTGAAACCATGGGAAAGCTGCAGACCATATTTTAAGGAGCTGGGAATATTGCCAGTCCCATGTATTTATATACTGGAATGCCTCACTTTTGCGAAAAAGCATTCCAACCGATTTAAAATATTTTCATTAAATAGAAATCTTCGTGGGGCTAAAAATAAACTTGTGCTACCAGGACCGACTTGCACTCTTGTAAGGAACAGTTCCTACTACATGATAGGTCATATTTTTAATAAACTTCCGGAACATATTAGAAGCCTATGCTATGATCAATTCAAGCACAAAATAGGAAATATTTTACATGAGAGAAATTATTATGACATTCGAGACTATTTTAATGATAAATTTAATTAATTGACAAATTTGTTTATCTACTGGGAATCGTACCTTATTGTAATTTAATTAATTTTTATGATAATTTTATTAATTTTTGAATTTGTTTATCTGCTGGAAATCGTGCCTTATTGTAATTAATGTATGTTATAGGTATTATTGTGATCTTCATGAAAATTTGTACGCTTGATAAAGGCATAAAATAGTGGGACATATACATTGTAACATCCTCATTGACCTATTTTAACAAATATATAATTTTGAATTTGAATTTTGAATTTGAATTTAGCTTATTACATGATTTTCCAATTAATATTATTTTTATTATTATAAAAGCATAAAGTATTTTTTTAGCACCAGTATCATTTATATTATCGACCCTAAGTCGCTCGTCGGTGACCAAAACAACGACCTGTATATAGATAGATGGTGCCGGCCTATAATGTTGTAAATCGCACTAAACATATCTCTTTCATACATCATTGAAAAAGAATAGAACATTTGAAGCAGTCAAATTTGTATGCGTCGTTTTCATTTCAAATAGACGAAACCAATTTTGATGGCACTTAATTTTTGTTGAAAACAAGCATTTGAACTAATGTAACAGAACTAAAGAAGCATGGCGAGATTTGTACAAATAAGTTCTTTGTTAAAATAATCATTTCAAAGTCAAAGTCAAAGCCATTTATTCAATTTAGGCCCTAGTAGGGCACTTATGATGTAGGGCATTTTTAATACAAGCTTTTTTTGAGTGACTGTACTTGCATTGTCATCCAATACACTAATGTATACCAAATATCAAGTCAATCCGACCACTGGAAGTAGGTGAAATTCGACTTACAAGATTCCACCCGAACAAACATACATACATACATTGCAAGTTAAATAAAAGCTTGTAAAAATAAAGATTTTTAGAGACGTTGAAATTACGTTATTATTGATCCTTGGTGCCTAAGGAATAACTTGAGGCATTTAAAATATTTTTAAGAACCCCGGGATAAAAATGCGACATTCTATGCCATGCCGGCGAATCGTATGTTTGCGGGGTTTATAAAATATTTCAAGTATGTTAACATGTTGCTGGTAATGTAATCTCAACATTGGAAGTGATTCAAAACTCTCTAAAATGTTTTTTTTTGTACAAATCAAGGTATGGATCTCGCCATGTTTCTTTCTTACATCCTTTTCTTATGTTCTTTGTTAGAAAGAGATATAGTGAGACTCCCCCTTATTACAAAACATGGTTTAAAGCGAATCCAGGTTTCGTCTCTCTTTGTTATATGACGTTAGAAAGTAATCCACAAACTTATTTGGCCCTGTGAGAGAGGCGCTGTTATCGCATTTGGTGGAACAAACAACCAATGGTTCCTCTTTTGGCCGCCGGGCCAGATAAGTTTGTAGGACTATAACTACGACGATTGTCGATAACCATCTTGTCTAGACACCTTGGGCCAGAAGACAAGATGGTTGTGGACAATCGTTATCGTTAGTAAACGATCAAACTTTGTATGGGATTGACATTTCAAATCGAAATATCACGTGATTTTTAACAATCTCTTATGTCAATCCCATACAAAGGTTGATCGTTTACTAACGACTAGCATCTGCTCGCGGCTTCGCCCGCGTGGCCTACAGGAAACAAATGACATATTTTACTACAACAATAAAAGAAAACAAAACAACTTCATCCCGCTTCGAGGGTGGAATTGTTAAAAACGCTGAGACACGTATAAAGTAATTTATAATCTTCAGCCTTAACACAAAATTTGAAGATCCTAACTTCGAAACTGACGGACTTTCATACAAACTTTCATCCCCTATTTTACCCCCTTAGGGGTGGAATTTCGAAAAACCCTTTCTTAGTTGATACCTACTCTTCACAAAGAATATACCCTCTAAATTTCATGTCTCTAGGACCAGCGGTTTAGGCTGTGCGTTGATATATCAGCCATCTTGTCTAGGGGGGCAGATTATTTATTGTTAACTTGATAAAGATATATCAATTTAAAAAAAGCACTCACTGTCGTCGGGTTTCACTTTCTTCGGCGGGTCGGAATCTGAGTCATCTGAGTCGCTGTCAGCCACTCTCTTGAGATCGCCATTAGCGCGAGATGACGCCGCGACGGCCGCGGGCGTGGCGGCTGCAGTTGTCGACTCTTTGCGCTGTTGACATAAGTAACATATTAGCATGGCAGGTCAATCATATACATTTTATAAGTGGTGTAGAATCTACACATATAGATGTCGATGATATAAATTACTTATTATTGAACTTTGTTGTGAAATATATTTTTTTTTTTGTAATTTACGCGCTGTGATGACTTTCACGCTGTGAGGTCATTTACACTGTAAGCTGCTAGGTTATTTACACAGCACGCTGCGATCTCATTCACTCTGCACACTGTGAGGTCATTCACACTGCACGCTGTGAGGTCATTCACATTGCACGCTGCGAGGTTATTCACACTGCACGCTACGTCATTCACACTACACGCTATGAGGTCATTTACACTGCACGCTACGTCATTCACACTGCACGCCACGTCATTCACACTGCACGCTGTGAGGTCATTCACACTGCACGCCACGTCATTCACACTGCACGCTGTGAGGTCATTCACACTGCACGCTGTGAGGTCATTCACACTGCACGCTGTGAGGTCATTCACACTGCACGCCACGTCATTCAAACTGCACGCTGTGAGGTTATTCACACTGCACGCTGTGAGGTCATTCACACTGCACGCCACGTCATTCAAACTGCACGCTGTGAGGTCATTCACACTGCACGCTGTGAGGTCATTCACACTGCACGCCACGTCATTCAAACTGCACGCTATGAGGTCATTCACACTGCACGCTGTGAGGTCATTCACACTGCACGCTGTGAGGTTATTCACACTGCACGCTGTGAGGTCATTCACACTGCACGCCACGTCATTCACACTGCACGCTGTGAGGTCATTCACACTGCACGCTGTGAGGTTATTCACACTGCACTCTGAGAGGTCATTCACACAGACTTGCGTGTAGTGTAGTGTAGTGTGTATACCTGCAGGTCCTGCAGCTGCGCGGGCGGGTTGGTGACGGCCTTGTCGACGTCGGCGCGCGCGGCGAGCTGCGGCGGCCGCTCCCACACCGACGAGTGCGCCGTCGGGTTGTAGAAGAACACGCGCCCGTCGCCCGTCCACACCACACACCTGCGCAATATAACAACACATTAGTACTAACATAAGGTAGAGTACAGTTTCACACTAGGGACCAGACAACTAGTACAAACACAGTGTAGAAGTTGGGACCAGACAACTAGTACACAGTGTAGAAGTTGGGACCAGACAACCAATACACAGTACATCTGGGACCAGACAACTAGTACACAGTGTAGTACTTGGGGCCAGACAAAAAGTACAGTGTAGTACTTGGGACCAGACAAAAAGTACACAGTGTAGTACTTGGGACCAGACAAAAAGTACACAGTACACCTGGGACAAGACTACTAATACACAGTGTAGTACTTGGGACCAGACAACAAGCACACAGTGTAGTACTTGGGACCAGACAACCAGTACACAGTACATCTGGGTACACCCGCGTTCCCGGTATAAAAAGTCTTATGTCCTTCTCCATACCATAGGCTATCTGTATGCAAAATTTCATGAAGATCCGTTGAGTAGTTGAGGCGTGAAGGCGTAACAAACAAACAAACAAACGAACAAACTCACTTTGGTATTTATAATATTAGTTAGGATTATTTAACTTACCAAGGCGTTCCAGAAATAGGCGTACTAGATATAGGCCTGCTGCGATCCTGCTTGGCCTTCTCCTTATCTGCCTTCTCCTTGTCGAGCCGCTCCTGGTCCTGTCGTTCTCTGTCCCGCTCCCTCTCGAGGCGGTCGCGCTCGGCGGCGCGCGCTCTGTCCCTGTCTCTATCGCGGTCTCGCTCTGCCGCGGCGGCTCGCTCGGCTTCAAGCGCGGCCGCTGCTTCCGCGTGAGCTTCCACGTCGATTACTGTACAAATTATTATAGCTTTTTAACCCGTTGGTTCTCGCGAGGGATGCGGAGCACCTCCTTTTTTTGAAGTCGGTTAAATCGCTTGGCTCGCGGTTTAAAATATAACAAAAACATCATTTGTTATAATAGGACGCGCGTCCCTCGCGAGAACCAACGGGTAACTCATAACTCCGTCATTTATTAACCGATTTGGAAAACTCTTTTTTTATTTGAAAGGTTACACTTCCCGTTTGGTCCCATTGTCATCAGATCAGGATTTGATTACTTCTTAGTGTACTATGAAGTCGGTTTAAGTTTTTTGTTAAACTGTCCAATTATGTAAAATACAATCCCACCAAAAACATTCTGTAAAAAACTAGCCAAGTCTCGATGGAGCTGCTTGTTAATCTCTAAAAAGTAATTAAATCTAGACAAAGTCGTGCCAAGTCTAAGGTTCCTTACTGCGATTTCTTTATTATTATAGTTAATGTTGTGTGACTTGGCCGCTGAACATTCTTTATACGTTAGTGGGTACAAGTACAGATTAGTGCAATGGTGTCATGGAGCACCTGGTTTTGTACCCGTGTGTACCCTTCAACTTCGTAATGTAAAGTAAAAAGCACTAGTGCGCAATAAGTTGCATTATGCAATAAATGTCAGTTAACGAGCAAGTGTGTTGAAAAATAAATTTTGTCATTCTGCACACCTCCATAATAAAGTTTAACTATGATAATTGGACTGTTTTACAAAAAACTTAAACCGACTTCAAAGTACACTAAAAAGTAATCAATTCCTGATCTGATGACAATGGGACCAAACGGGAAGTGTACCCTTTCAAATAAAAAAAGATTTTTCCAAATCGGTTAATAAATGACGGAGTTACGAGGTAACAAACATAAAAAAAAAAAAAAAAAAAAACATACAACCGAATTGAGAACCTCCTCCTTTTTTTTAAGTCGGTTAATAAATGTAACGCTATTATCTCCATCCATATTACAGTAGTACCCAACTGATATGGCTTACCGATGTACCTGCGCAGCAGATATATTTTCAAAGCGCAGGAAACGCTATTGGTCGGCAGCTGCCGCCATGTTGACTTGCGAGTGAGACGGAACTAACAGTTGCACTGTATTATGAACCTCATAGTAGTGCTCTAAGGTTGATTGTAAATTTTAAGCATTGTTTCGTTAATCTACGGGGCCATACTTTCTTTTCTGTGCGACCGAAGATTCACGACGCACCATATCAGTTGTTACTGTACAAAGTTTTCAACTGACCTTCAATTTTACTGTCGTCAATTTCAATCTTGTCAATTTTCTTCTCGACTTTCTCACCCTTCTCCGCGGCTATCTTGGCTTGAAGTTCTGAAAACACATTCACTGATGAAATAACTAGCTGTCTCGCGCGGTTTCACCCGCGTACCCGTGATAAAAAGCCTATAATACTCGGGTATAATTTAGCTTCCTGATAGTGAAAGAATTTTTCGTATCCGACTGGTAGTTCCGGAGATTAGCTCCGAATATACGGACACAGCGTTTTGCATCCTCATTTATAATGCGGACAGCAAGAGAGTGGAACTTGCTACCGGCGTCTGTGTTTCCTGACGCTTACAATCTAGGTACTTTCAAGGCCAGAGTGAATAGGTTTCTTCTGGGTAAGCGTGTTTCATCTTAGGCTTCGTCATCGCCCCTTATGGGCGGGTCAGTGGCCAAACGCAAGCCCATTTAACGCAAGCTCGTTTAAACTAACTAACAAAAACGTTTCCGCTTTATTATATTATTAAAATAATTAATTTCTAGTTACTGGCTGGCTACCACCCTCAAGATGAAAATCTGTTGCCAAGCAGATTTCTGCAGGGTCGGCAACGCGCGAGTGATACCCCTGGTGTTGCAAGCGGCTACGGTAACCGCTTACCATCAGGCGGGCCGTATGCTTGTTTGTAAGCGAAATCATTGATATACGACACTTATGGACATTCGCTCACCATCAGGTACACTGCTATAAGCATCATGGCAAGGTTAGTTGTATATCAATGCTTTTGCAATACTTTTTAACCGACTTTAAAAAAAGGAGGTTCTAAATTCGGTTGTATGTTTTTTTTTTATGTTTGTTACCTCATAACTCCGTCATTTATTAACCGATTTGGAAAAAAAAATTTTATTTGAAAGGGTACACTTCCCGTTTGGTCCCATTGTCATCAGATCAGGATTTGATTACTTCTTAGTGTACTTTGAAGTCGGTTTAAGTTTTTTGTAAAACAGTTCAATTATTTCTCTTCATTCATTCTTACTGAATGAGCTACTACATCACTGTCGCGGGGTAAGAGCCTGGTGATCTGTGGTACAGGTTTTCCTAGTACAGACACCAGTCTCTCACGAATTGTATCTTTTTCCATATTAAAATGTTCATTATTGTTTTTATTTACATATAATTTGTGAATAGAGAATAAATGATTATATTATTAAGTGTGATCCGTCAGCTGCACTTGAGAGCCAGTTCCTTCTATGCTTTGTGTGTGCACCACCTTCGGACACATCATCACTTACCATGGTGAGATTGTGGTCAACACACAGGCCTATACACAGTGGAGATGGCATATTTTCAAAACCTATGTTGGATTAGTCACGCTGAACAACTTTTAATATGGGACCAACACTGAATTCTCAAAAAAAATTATACTTTTCATACATTATGCTCGAGCAAGGTTGACATTTTGTAAGAAAAGTAAAGATTTTTTTTGAGAATTCTCTATTGGTTCCACAGTAAAAGTTGTTCAGCGTGACTAACCCAACATAGGTTTCGAAAATATGCCATCTCGAAATCTCCACCCAGTATAAATAAATATTCAGTTTCCATTCCACATTGTATCATCATCATCATCATCAGCCTATAATGTCCCACTGCTGAGCACAGGCCTCCTTTCACAAATGAAGGTGAAAGGAATGGGCAATACTCCACCACGCGTGCCCACTGCGGATCGGTGGCGGTAGGCTAGTGGTCAACCTACTGTTGGAATTTTTCAAGCCGCCTAGGAGGCAACTAGCTTAACGACTATCACAATTAAGTGATAACCGGGACCAACGGCTTTACGTGCCTTCCGAAACACGGAAACGCTCGATTTGAAATACCACTAGGCGGTCACCCATCCAGGTACCGACCACGACGGTGGTAGCTTAACTTTGCCGATCGATTAAGAACGGCTAATCATGCTACACCACGTTGTATATTACCTTCTAGATCCCGTATTGGCTTGGGTTTCTCCCAGACGCTTTCCTGGTTGGCGGCGTGGTAATAATAGGGGCGTCCGTCCGGGGCCACATGGGTACTCCACGCCGCTGCTAGGGTTGCCACTGACGCCGGGATAACCTGCACATACATACATAAATCATCATCAGCATATAATGTCCCACTGCTGAGCACAGGCCTCCTGCACACAAAAGAGGGCTTTTTTATACGACTAATGCCCGGTTTCAATAAACAAAAACGAATCGTTTTGCTTACCAATAGTAGGTTTTTTATTGCCAAACTGGGCATATAGATCATTTCGTAAGCAAATTTTACCTGTGATAGCTACTTCCATATGGGAGGATCTGCTATGCAAAGCTTTGAGGTCTTTGCTTCATTATTAGTAAAGATATAAGTCTTAATTTAAATAAATCTTAACCGATACCGGCCCGTAAATTATTGAAACTGGGCTTAAGTCGGTAAACAAGCATACGGGCCGCCTGATGGTAAGCGGTTACCGTAGCCATATGTACGCTTGCAACACACGAAGTATCGCTCTCGCGTTACCCACCTTTTCCACCTCCCCTATGAGCTCTGGCGACCTTACTCACGCGCAGGAACATAACATACAGTTATTTGGCTGCGGTATTCTGTAAGGTGGAGGTACTTCCCCAGTCGAGCTGTCGAACAGCCGGGAATGTTCAGATAGTAGAGGTAGGTAGTGGACAACCTGCTGTTGGAGTTGTCAACCCGCCTCCAACAAGCTTAACGACTATCACAATTAAGTGATAACCGGGACCAAAAGCTTTACGCTTGATTTGAAATACCACATAGTCACCCATCCAGGTACCGACCACGACTGTGGTAGCTTAACTTTGACGATCGATTAAGAACGGCTAATCATGCTACACCACGAGCGCTTCTATATACATACATATGTAACAGTTATTTAATGTATAACCACAGAATAAAGGCGAGGTCTGACGCAGCGCTAGGACGCCGCCACGCGACGCTGCAGCGCGTCATATAGACTAGGCCTTACCGTAAATATAGGGATGATTCATAAGTAAAAAAAACTAATTAGTCCGTCAAATCATTAACAATTGACGAGGACAAAGCGAGTCAAAGTTCGGGAGTGGGAGCTCTAACGTGACGTCACGCGGAACTTCAACACACGATATCTTCGTATTTTTTTGTTTAAGAGGACTCAATTCGTCATACTTTTCATACAAAACCTCTGTACTTATTATGGCGTTGTTAAACATTTTTCGTTAGATGTTTTGAATAAATTAGTATCTTGTGCACTATATCTAGCCGTGTATCTAGGCGAAATTTAAAAAGAGTGTGAAACAAATTCAGTCAAAGCCTTCGAAAAACAGCGTTTTTGCCTGAACTTTGGCCATATTTAATGTACCTATAAATTGTAAAAGTAAAGAAAACATTTAGATACCAGGCTTGCAAATGTATTGGAGATTCTAAAACACTAACTTTTTTTTCACAAACTGGTAAGATTTTTTCACAAGAAGTATACTCCTGGAACAAGTTTTATGAATGTGAAATCATGAATGACGACCTAGCGAAGCGGTCGCGAGTGATCAGCGGAATTTACCGACTGATAACCGACGGCTCTGATGCTGTCTCTTTTTTTTTCGCAGTCAAACATTACGTTGGATGAAACAACAAGCTTTTAGACTATGCTTGCGTTGAAGTTGCGCCGGCCACAGAGGGCCACCTTAATTGACAAAAGAAAAAATACGTGTAAAATATTATTTGATAATGTAAAAGACGGACTAAATAGATTTTTTTAGTCATCTATTCTCGCATCTGATTCGCTTTATTTTTGTAATTTTTTTATTATTCTGTAAAGCAAAAAATACGTGTTCAATATTTTTTGATAATCTAACCGACGGACTAATTAGTTTTTTTTTACCTAGGTGTCATGCATAACATAAATGTTAAAGTTTGGATGTTCTGATGTTTCTGACGCAATCACGCGTCAACAGCTGATCTGATTTGGATGAAAGTTTACACACAGGAAATATACAGGGTGTATTTCGCATGGTAACGCAAACTTCGCGAAAAGGCTACACCTAATGCCACTAATCAAATTGTGAAAGTCATTCACCTCGCTAATGATCGGTTATAGAAATTGTCATTTTCGAGCGCGCAATGTATTGTGAACACCGCGATTTAAACGCGCGATAACGTTGTGCCTACGTAGTATGTCGCTGACTGCAGGCGAATATCGCCATAAGACACCGTTTCTAGTTTTATTTACATTGCTACTTTTAGTGAAAGTAATGAATTAATAACTTATTTATTTTAAATCTCTTTGGGTTAGGTAAGAATTACGATTATGAACAGTCTAAAGTAAAAAAAACTCAAAAAAAAAATTAAAAAATTTGTGAAAAACCGACGATAAATTCCAACATGGGGGGGTCCAGAATCATGTCCTGGACCCATGGTATCCATTTGTGCGGCGATGTCCCTTACACGCTGTATGTTCTGGATTAACACATGTGGTACGCGTGAGACAGCTTGTATTACAACAAACTCACAGTTTCGTCCTTTTTAACAGGTGTATGTGTGGGCGAATCAATGATGAGAGTCTCTGAAACAGGTGGCAGCGACGCTGGGGCTGCCCCGCCCAGCTGTGGCATCTGGCCTGCTGCACCTGGGGATTACATGCAATCAGTATTGAGCTGCTTGGTGTGGCAGCCACAACACAGCATTTAGCTTCGACTTTTAGAGTTCCGTACCCGAAGGTTGCCAAACGGGACCCTATTACTAAGACTCCGCTGTCCGTCCGTCTGTCTGTGGGCTGTATCTCATGAACGGTAATAGATAAGACAGCTGAAATTTTCAGAGAATGTGTATTTCTATTGCCGCTATAACAACAAATAATAAAACCTAAATGAAATTAAAAATTAAAGGGGTCGCCCATACAAGAAACGTCTTTTTTCGGCGTTTCTTTTTTCATAGCAAAGTTAAGTTGATTAATATTGTACGGAACCCTCCGTGTGCTTATAATAATAAATGTTTTATTGCTCAATTAAATTACATAGTAATCATTATGCCCTTTCTTCTAAACTAACATAAGCTGTGGTCAGAAGACAGTTTTCTCCACAGACATAAATCTAAATAGATAACGCAAGTCCATCCGTATGAAAACCAAGTGTGTAACTTTTTATGTATCTACAATGTCACAAGATTGATTTAGTTAGGCTGGCATTAGAATTTTAACGTAAAAATGAAGCTATGCTATTTGTCAGCTAAACATTATCCCTCGCTACACATCTCTGGTGGACATGCAGCCGCATGCGAGTTCCCTTTCCGCGCGAAACAAAAAAAAATAATAATATCCTGGGACATTCCTCACACACGGTCATCTGATCCCAAACTAAGCAGAGCTTGTACTATGGATGTACAGACAACTGATATAATACATATACTACTTTTTGTTTGTAAATACATAATTACACCCAGACTCAGGACATACAGATATGTTCATGCACACAAATGCATGTCCTGTGTGGGAATCGAACCCACGACCTGCGGCGCGTAAGGTGAATCTTTATCAACTGCGCCGACAGGCCCGTCAAATAGTTTCCAACGGAGGAAATTGTGTCCCATTTTTGCACAGATTTTGACACGCGAAGTAGATACACTCGCGGCATCTATTTAGATGTATATCTGTGGTTTTCTCGCAAATCTCCTTATTTTATATTATTAGATTTAACATATTTTTTTATTAAAACGTGTGTTTGAGATTAACTGAATAACTAGTCCAGAAAACTTTGAACTCAACATTTTAAACTATTTAATTTCGTTATTGAATACATTAGATAGAAATACCAGCCCAGGCAATGTTACTTACCGACTTCAGGCACAGCAGCTGTGGCCATGGACGGTGGCCCCATCGGTGGTGGCCACGAGCCCCAACCTCCCCACCCGCCCGGGAACCCACCCGGACCACCCGGCCCGCCCGGCCCTGGACCACCCGGGCCCCCGGGGAACCCACCCGGGGGGAAGTTCGTGGGGGGAGCGTTCGAGAAGTTCATATTACCTGTCGAGATAGAAAATATTTGTGATGGACGAATTCTAATCCGTCTGTATCTCATCAATCGTTGTATATTTCATCAATGTGATTGTATTGCGCTGTGAGACAGTTGTTATACAACATTGTGGAGCTGATATTTCATCACTCACCATTAGATGATGTGACTGGAGCTGATTCTCCTGGGGGCATATCATCATTGTCGTTTGGACTGTCTTCATCCATATTCTTGTCTTTGGCACCTGTACAATCGAGAATATCGTAATCAGAAAAGAATACCACAATTTTGACATTAATAGCATAGATTCCTAAAATTATATTTAATCCGTTATTTACATTATCAACAAATATTAATCTGTTTTCAGGATTAGAAGATATCGGTGACAGTTCACATTTTCCGGTTCACTCATACTACTTGCGAGTAACTAATATAATATTTTACAAAAACATATTTTAATTTCCATTTTATATCATTGCAAAAATACAATATATATCGCTATACATAACTAAGAAATAATTTCAGCACATTATATTAGGATATCCTTAAAATACTTGCTGAGTGAAACGGAACATTTACCTATAGTGATTGACAATGCTTGATCGACAGGGAAATTCAAAAAAGTATCGATATATGTTATATCAATTATTTTTGAATAGGTTTATCAATATCGAAATATATTTAATTACCAAAAAATTTCGGTATATCGGTACGATATCAAAGAAAGAGAGAATTCTTACATTACTAGGTAAATATCAATTAACAAACATAATTTCTCATAAATCCTGTAATAATTATCTGAATTTAAGAACAACGATAATAGTACAGTATGATACATGTGTGCAAAGTTGGTAATTACACACGAGGCGGTATTAAGCAGTAAGACGGTGACAACAGTGATGAGGAAATATAATTTGGAAAATAAAAGCACTAAAATAAAAATCGATTAGACTTTCTTTATTAACTTTCTCGATACAACAAAAAAATCGATTAGATATCGTTAAGGCGCATGACTATAATTGTCAAAAGTGAACTGTCACCGATATCTTCTAATCCTGAAAACAGTATAGATACGAATTTTTTCTTTTGTCCATTAAACAAAAAATACGACGATATGGTGTGTTGAAGTTCCGACGTCATGAGCCCCTATTTCCGAACTATGACGCGCTTTATCTTTGTAAATTTTTAATGATTTCATAAACCATAAAATACGTGTCAAATATTTTTTGTTAAACTAACTGACAAACTAATTATATTTTTTGTTAACCCAGGAATCATCAAGCAAAAAACAAGATGGCCATTATGCCGTTTGCTATACAAATAAACAAAATTAAAATAATCACCTTTATAAAAATCCTCACCGTCTTTAACCCACGGCGGTGGCTGAGACATGAACGAGGGCACGGAGGTCTGCGGAGCCACCCCGGGGGGCATCATCCCGCCCATCATGCCGTTGGGCATCATGCCCATCGGGGGGCCTCCCATCGGGGGGCCGCCCATCGGGGGCCCGCCCATCGGCATCGACTGGGGGCCGCCCATGTTTGGCATTTGACCTGTGAGATATTTCAATGTTATTTAAGTATGAGAAAAAAGTGTGATGGCTAAATCTGTAAGTAGTAAAATTGAAGAACGTTCAAACGAGGAAAATAATTACTTGTCGGGAATCAACAAGCCGTTTTATTACGACATCCAATTGTATCGTTTATAAGAATTTATCCTTTTACATAAAACTTACAAAATATTAAACATAAAAAAAACTTAATTTAAATACCAATAAGAGAGTGGCCTGAAAATTTCGATTTAGTCGATCATTAAAATTATCAAAAAATATTAGACATGTATTTTTTGTCAATCAAACAAAAAATTATGAAGATGTCGAAGTTCTGCGTGACGTCACGCGATGTTACACTTTTCACAAACAAGTGACGTCACGAACTCCCACTCCCAAACGTCAATTTCTATTGATTTGATAGAGCAGAAAATACGTGTCTAATATTTTTTGATCACCTAACTAACAGAATTATGATTATTATACTCAGGCTGCACCCCTATTAATCTAATAATATATATAAAATGCTTTTGTGGGTACGTAAATACGCAGTTTTCTCAATCACCACCAACCCCAATCAACTTCCCGTTGGGGTGGTAAATACCCCTTGGTCTCCAGGTGGTAGTAAGGGAGTTTGGTCGCGGTGGGTGGAAGGGGGTGGTCGTGGGTGGCGAAAATGTTAAAACATATATTGCTGTCCTTTTCTAACGCATGAGGACTTCTGAAAAGATCTCAAAATTTCTGGAATGGAAAGTTCCAAAATGTGTAAAATGGTTATAATCGATCTGGAATGTACTAGAAAGTTCAACAAATATCTGGAATGATCTAGAAAATTCTAGAGTGAATGCAAACTATTATAATCGATATAGCATGTTTTGAGAAAGTTCTACAAATTTCTGGCTTCATCTAGAAAGTTCCAAAATGTCCAAAACTAATAACAGTTTTATCGAATCGAGTTAGAATGTTCGAGAACGTTCTAGAAATTTTCCGAATGATCTGGAATGTTCCAGAATGAGTGCAATTTATTATCATCGATTTAGAATGATCGAGAAAGGTCTAGAAATTTTCCGAAAGATCGGGAAAATTCCAGAATGAGTGCAATTTATTATGATCGATTTAGAATGATCGAGAAAGGTCTAGAAATTTTCCGAAAGATCGGGAAAATTCCAAAATGAGTGCAATTGATTATGATCGATTTAGAATGTTCGAGAAAGTTCTAGAAATTTCTAGAATGATCTAGGAAGTTCCAAAATGAGTGAAATTTATTATGATCGAATTAGAATGTTCGAGAAAGTTCTAAAATGAGTACAATTTAAAATGATAGAGAAAGTTCTAATTTTTTTTTATTGATCTGGTAAGTTCCAAAATGTGTACGAGTGTTATTATTGATCTATTATTTTTATTGTTTTAACTAAAAGAACCAAATCGAAATCGAAAATAGAAATCTATAATATCTGTAAAAAATGTATCCTTATATATTTTTTATACCACTAAATATGCGATGTATTTTAACCCGAGCAACGCCGGGATTCGCTGCTAGTAGAAAAATAATATTTTACTGTATGTCATTTGTTAATTGAAGAAAAAGGTTTACAATCGCTGTTCTATTGTTTAAATAAAATGGAGTATAGGAAATTTCCGGTGAGAAAGTTTTTTTTTAAAACTACAGTATCCGCGGGGCTCCTATGGAAAATATCCTTGTTCCCAATTAGTTAAGAAAGGATTGTGCCCCAGCAGAGAAGATATGATGATGAATGTAACTGCACTCACCGCTAGCAGCCATAGCCTCCATCTCAGACTGCGTGATGACCTTGCAAGTCGGGGTATCCTGTGGTCTCGTCCAGGTAGTCTCGCGCGTCCTGGCGTGGTAGTAGTAAGACTTGCCTTCTTCTGACTTTGTCTCCACCCATAGTTCTGGTGCAGGCTGTTTGGACAACGAATTATGAAGATTTTTTCTGTATAGGCCTGTGTTTGACCACAATCTCACAATGGTTAGTGATGTGTCCGAAGGTGGTGCACACACAAAGCCTAGAAGGAACTGGTTCTCAAGTGCAGCTGTCGGAACACACCGATAGGTGCTTGGCGACAGATTTTTAACTTGAGGTTGGTAGCCAGGTGGGTACTACAAAGTACTCTGCCATGCTATGGTTTACTCACGATGTTTTCCTTCACCGAGAGCTCAAGTTCATCGTAGGATTCGAGCCCGGGACCTTCGTCTCGGCATCCGACGTCACTACCCTGTGGTCATCATCATCGTCATGTATCGCTATCATCAGTGTTCATCATTCTTCACTAGTATAAAAGCAATGCTGAACCTGATCTGTCTGATTGCTGACAGTCTGTTAGTTGTAGCCGTCAGCTAAGCATACGGCCAGCCTGATGGCAAGCGGTTACCGTAGCCTATGGACGCTTGCTTCACACTCTTTTTGAAGAACCCCATGCTGTAATCCATTTTTATGAAAATAGATCAACTATAAATGTAAGGTGGGCAACGCGCGAGTTGCCCCCTGGTGTCAGAAGCGTACATAGGCTGCTCTAACTGCTTACCATCAGTACCCCTACCATGGGTTTACTATAGTGACGTACTCTATACTCGCAAGCGACTACGGTAAACATTTTTGCAGTTAGCAACTAGCGACGTTAGCGTGGGCGTACAGGTCGCCTGATGCTTGTTTGCTACCTAAACAGTATAAAAAAGATACTTCTATAATAATAATAATAATAATAATTTATTTCGGAAAATAATAATACATAGTTCTTACAATAAAATAAATAACTTAAGGAACCAAAAACAAATGCAAAAAAAAAAACAATGATAAAAAACAGAAAATATAAAAACCAAAGTAAACAACATTTGAATGAATAAAAATACAGAATCATTTAAATTTATTTTGTTCGTTGGACCTCGTACTAGGATACCCTGTGTTACGAAGCCCAACGCCCTTATCCGAACAGAGTAGGTACATTTTTATCCCATGTATGGCAGTGTGTAGGGGGTGTGTGATTGCGTGTGGGGGTGTGTGTTAATGTCTATTTTAAGATTATTAAGAGCTCCTCTGTTTGGTCATAATTTAACGTTAAAAGGTATTGGGTGACAATTTTTTTACATTTTATATAGTTTAAGGGGAATATTGAGACGAGCTTATTTAACTTGTTATATAAATAGGGGCCGAGGAAACATATGTGACGTTGGGCAAAAGAAGTTTTGAACAGTTCAGTATACATTATTTTATCCGACCTTCTTTTTAGAGGAACCTGGTTCTGGACAAATTTCTTTAGGACGTGTTGAGAGAGAATAGTTTTCAGAATGAATAGCTGGCGGACCGTGAGCACCTCAGCGTCAGCGTATAGTTGATGAGTTGGGTATAACCAAGGTTTATTGAGCATCACTTTAAGAACTGACCTTTGTGATCGCTCGATTTGAAGCAGGTAAGTTTTATATGTACTACCCCATGCAGTGATACAGTAGCAGAGCAGTGATTGGCACAGTGCATAGTAAGTAGTTTTAAGATTTTTTATACTCGCCACGCGCCTAATCTTTCTAAAAATCACCATAAGCTTGCGAACTCTAGAGGACAGCACGACAATATGCTGATCCCAACATAGCGTATTATCAAGGTGAACACCCAAATACTTAACTACACGAACTCTGTTTAGCAATATACACGAGCAGTCACGAGACATGTCAGCGCAGTTTAGATGGTTTCTTATTTGTATTTCATTAGTAGTTGGCTGTTCCCTCTGTGACTTAGAAAAAGTAACATAGTAAGTCTTGCTGGCATTCAGAGTCAACAAGTTCTTTCGCAGCCAATCAACTTCTAACAGTAGCTAATAATAAAACATACCATATTAGGCGGTGGCATCCCAGGAGGTCCACCAAATGGTGGCGGCTGGCCCATCATATTCGGCGGTGGGCCCATCGGCCCTCCCGGCGGCATCATGCCAGGCGGGGGGCCAAACGGTGGAGGCCCGCCCATCATGCCCGGCGGAGGAGGCCCCATTGGACCCCAGTTGTTGTCAAAGTTCGGTCCATTGTTAGGTCCGAAGCCCCGCGGGCCACCTCGTCCGCGGAAGAAGCCGCGGCCCCGCATCGGAGGCCCGCCGGGGCCGTAGCCGCGGCCCCTGAAGCGCATCGGGGGCCCGTTCATCCAGCCTGGGGGTGGGCCGCGCCCTCTACCTCTGATTGGTTAGATTAATTGGAAAATGTAGTTTATTTTTTGAATAAACAAGGTCTTAATGTTCTACTAATAATATATCTTCGGTTGGTCTTCTATATACTGGGTGGAGACTTCGAGATGGTATATTTTCGAAACCTATGTTGGGTTAGTCATGCTGAACAACTTTTACTATGGGACCAACACTGAATACTCAAAAAAAAAAATTTTAACTCTTCATAGTAAATGTCAACCTTGCTCGATCATAATGTATGAAAAGTAAAAAAATATTTTGAGAATTCATTGTTTGTCCCATAGTAAAAGTTGTTCAGCATGACTAACCCAACATAGGTTTCGAAAATATGCCATCTCGAAATCTCCACCTGTTATAGGGTGACTGGTACTTAGACACATGATTGTACTCATGATAACAAACAACTTTCCCAGAGAATATTTTGTTTTTATTTAACTATCACGTGAGCCCATAATATTTAATACCTAACAAGAATGAATACACTATCAGCTTTTATTTATCCCTATTTGTTTCTTTGGGAAAGTTTGTTATCATGAGTACAATCATGTGTCTTAGTATCCTTTACTAATTACCAGTCACTCTATTTACAGTATTAGACAGTATACCTACATTTTTCTAGCTAATTAAAAGCATAACCTATTATGCTTTTAATGTTTGATTTTTATAAACATTGCATGTGTTTCTTATTAGCACTAATTATTACTTCTTTCTTTTTAGGGTATATGTCCATTACAGTAATCCCCTTTTTTGATACTAGGCGCACAGCAAGGGACCCAAAATGACAATGAGGTGACATGTTGGTTATGATTTGTCAATAAACTTGGAATTTGGAAAGCGACGAGCTGGAGAGCACCGAGAGGAGGACGACCTCCCACCAGGTGGACCGACGAGTCAGTCACTGGGCACAGCTGGATGCAAGCGGTCCAGAACCATTCGAAGTGAAATCAATGGGGGTATGTGGACATCCCTAGACTGATATGATGATGATGTAACTTGGATGTAAAAATTCAGTATGAATTTTTGAGTAATTTATTTTGTGCTGAAACTTTTTATAGATATTCTGTACCTTAACCCCCTTCGGATGTTTATACTCTTTTCATTACACCCAGTATATACAATAAAAGAAAATCCCTATCTAATCAAATTTCTTGCCAGAGTCTTCTCAGTTCAAGTTGTATTTGGAAAGGTGTAGAGTCATTTTGTTAACATTCTTAAGTGCCTTATCAGAGCCTAAATTGAAATACTAACTCCCTTATTCATAATAAAGTTATCAAACGTTGATTAGCTAAAATTCCGAAGTCTTTATCTCACAGATGACATTTGGTGATCGAAAGAGTGAAACGGGGCACGGGGCATTACAATGATTTAGTTAAAAAGCGATTATGAATAAGAGGGTTAGTATGTATATTTTAATGAACTTATTATGGTCTTCATTGAAATGATATTGTTCTAGATGGGAATCAAACCCACAAATTGGGCGTGGCAGTCAGTGTATCTAATGTTCACGACAACTACAAGCTAAGGCGCGAGCCACATACAATCTGGTGCGTCTTTCCGTTCCATTAAACCAGGTGGTAAACACACAAAACCTACAAGTGAACTGGCCTCAAGAGCAGCTTCGGGCACACAGCAGTCGTTGCTTAGCAACAAATTAACAAAATCATTCTACAGTTTCTGGCTCCTGAAACACAGTTTTACTAGTTTGGGAGCCTATGGATTCAAAAATAAGCTGCAATGTTGTATGGCATTAAAAAAAAATTAAAATAAAAAAAAAGTAGTCCCCAACTAATATGGCTTACCGATGTACCTGTGCAGAAGATACATTTTCAAAGCACGGGAAATGCTATTGGTCGGCAGCTGCCGCTGCTGGGGTAGTGGTGCCGAAATCAATAGAATTTTTATACTGCAGAAGAAGGCTGTCCACGCAATATATAAAATAAGGCCTAGAGATTCTTTGAGAGACAAGTTTAAATCTATTAATATAATGACTGTGTCGTCACAGTACATATATGAAAATCTTATTCATGTGAGGAAAAACTTAAATAACTTTCCTAAGAATAGTGACACTCATAGTTTGAACACTAGAAATAAGCACAAACTTGCTGTACCTTTAACTCGGCTCAGCAAAGTCCTTAACTCTTTCAAGGGGCAATGTATACGTTTCTATAATAAAGTACCCAAAGAAATCCAAGAGCTACCTATACATAGATTCAAAAAGATAGTTAAACAAAAGTTATGCACGAAAGGGTACTATAAAGTTTCTGATTTTGTAGATGACAAGAATGCATTTGAATGAATTGTTCGCTTCGCAGGCTATTGTTATATATATTTTGTAATTGTAATACTTCTATTTACATATTTAAAAAAAAAAAGACTTGCTGAGTTTCTTGCCGGAGTCTTCTCAGTTCAAGTTGTATTTGGAACCGGTGAAGAGCCATTTGTTAACGTTCACAAGTGCCCTATCAGGGCCTAAATTGAATAAATGCTTTTTGAATTTGAATTTGAATTTGAGGGGCTAAGGTTGATAGTAAGTTTTAAGCATTCTTTCGTTAATCATTGGGCCATACTTTCTTTTCTGGGTGAAACTAGATGATACTAGTTTCCACCATGCTGTTATATCAGTCCTTTTGGGATAGCTTGCCTATGTGTTTCTGCATGGGTTACCCGCATGCCAAAGGGGTTCGAAGATTGTTCGGAGCCTATTATACACATTAGGTGCCATTTAATTTTCTTATTTGGTCATCTGTGGCCATATAAAATTGGGAACCACTAATCTATTCAAAGCAATAAACTAATAAATCAAGAACATACAGCTGCGAAGCAAAAAGAAACCTAATATCTTAGCAAATGATACACATAGCGTGGAATGGTGTTAGAATGATTATATCACCATGCTTTGTTTATAACATGTTGTACAGCTATACAATAATACGGTAGCATTGAACGACGCATTTGATCAAATATATATAGATACGTTTCAAGGACTAAAACACAAAGACTACCATACAATTTTTTTGCCTCATAATTGATACAAATACTAAAATAGGATAGTAAATCAATAAAATATCACGGTACAAGCAACGGGTACGAGAAATATTCGATAATCTTACTGAATATAGAGGTAATCAGTCCGTAAAACGCATGCGATTTTTAAGCAATGTAAAGTTCTCACCTGAAATTCCCGCGTCCCCGTCCGTTTCTGAAGTTGTTCCCGCCATCATCGTCCTCGTAGTTTTCATCGTAGCCGCTTATATCACCGAAATCCTTAGGTCCATCACTTATATTTTCTCCATCACTAACACGGCTAGCCGCTTCGTTCATCATAGAAACGTCCGGGGCATCCATGTATTCGTCCGCCATTTTATTAAATAAACAACAATTGAACACAAAACACTTATGTCCTCATACCGAATTTGTTATTTTAGCAATTTAAAATCACATTTCTGTGAAGGATAGACATTTAGCGGAATTACAAATGTCGCCATCAAGATGGCCGCACGGCTTCTATTCAGTGTTGCCAGCGACACAGGGAGGCAGTGTTGCCAACTGCTAGCTTTAGCCTGTACCTGTAGCTATTTCTAGACATCTTGCAAAAAGTAGCTAGATTGCTAGATTGTCTTACCTAAAAATGGTGCTAGAAGTAACTAAATGTTACTTAGTAATTATAGAAAATCAGTAAAATACATACGTGTTTTTTTCACGGGCTTAGTCCAATTTTCACAATAATATGTATTAAAACAGCGAGCATTAGTTTTAAATTGATAAAACAACATCAGGCAGAAGTTGCAGCACACAGGTAGCAAAGATAGGAGTTAATATACGGTTTGAATGAAGAAATGAAACTTGGAATTCTCGGCCATTGACCCACACCCAGACTCATAGCGTCGCGTTTAGTTATTTTCTTTCAAGACCTAGTGCCCTATTACGAACATTCGAAAGTAGTGAAAAGTTGCTAGAAAAAGTAGATAAATAAATTTAGCTACAAGCAAGGAATTTATATACTACATAACTGGATACACAAAACGCGGTCCGAAAGAGACTACTTTATAGGCGCTGTGTCTCTTTCTAGAAGAGTGGCCATGATTTATGAACTAAGCAGGAAATTTTCGGAACTAAACAATTTGTTGGAGTAAAAATAATTCAAATGAAATCAATAATGTCAGCAATATACTTAAAGCAATTAAATAGGTAGGTACCTATCGAGAAAAATAGTCACTGTTCGAAAGAAACTATAATATAACATTGAATCAGAGATAATATTGCTATCTTATTGAGGAGAGAACTTTCTCTTGGTTGCTAGTTCATTAAAAAAATCATGATTTTTTTGTATTAAAAACAGTTTTATTAAATAAAATACGTTACTTTCTTAGAATGTAGTCCCAAACAATGGTAGATAGGTTAAAGCTACGATTCTTAATTCACTGTAATCATACTTGTCTTAATGAGGAGTTTTGATACGTATATCCTCAAAATACCTGTCAAATCGTTAAGGTAAGGTTCTAATTGGTTCGTCATCATGACAGGTATTTTGAGCACAAGGTTTTTTCTTATGATATCATAAGAAAAATCCTCATTATACTTGACTTGCGACCCGCCCGGCTTCGCAATGGTCCAATGTCGTAATCATGTTGTGACGAGCGATTTGCGCGCCGGCGCCCTCCGGTCAAGGTATTGTGCAAACTATTTCTTGCTAATTTTAAATCTGTGTTATCTTGTATAGTATAAATGATAATGATTTTCTGTAAAGAGCAAACCTTATCTACATGAAATGCCCGTCGTAATTAACTTATTTAACTAGATAAGAATTGATATTTTAGTATAATCCAAAAAAAAAACAATCGCATAAAAATGGTTACTGTGGGTTATCCATAGGATACAGTGTATACTTATTATTGAACTTTTGTGTGTTCCCATATCTATGATAATGTGAACGGCTACTGTTTATGAGGCTTGGTGGTGTGTACTTATTTTTGTCTTCGACTGTACATACATACCAATGAAGTTAAAATAAATTAAAAAGAAATAGGTAGTATCCAATTTTGGTGTAGTTGATTATATACTCATTCGTTGCTTACATAAAACGAAACATGACATTGGCGCGTCAAAATGTCGATATTGGCAAAATATTGCATAGTTATTCACGTTTTTTTTTTGTAAACCAGTTATTTCCTTAACTTGAAACTTTGTCCAGAGACTTATAATAATGTGACCTTCCTGTAAAAAAATATGAACTCTCAGATCGATGGATGTCAAAGTACAACTAAGCCCGTTTTTTTGAATGATTAAAAAACTAATGTATAATTGCTCTACTGTGACAAAATTTCAAGCGATTTTGCATTCATATTGTGTGCGTGGAGCGCGCGCACGAGCGATAATCGCTGTTCAATTATTTTGATGCCGAATATTCAGAGTTCTTTGAAAGAACGACTAATGCAGCTACAAAAAGTAGGTCGTGTGCGGACTCCCTTAACATATCTCATTGACCATGATGAAAATGTGTTAAACATACCTAATTAATTACCTAACGTCACAAAGTGAAATAATATTTATAGTAAATATCCTGAAATTTAAATCAAAATGGACATACTACCGATACATTTCGAAATCTTACCTGTGAAAGGATATTCCACAACCTGGATACGATTCCTTCTTACACCCACTCACATCACAAGTGTAGACCATTATAGTAAAAAAAATGTCGAAAAACTGTTTAAAGAACCGAAAATCACAATAGTTATAAAACCGACGCCAATCACCTAGACAAATAATCCGCCATATTGTTACCTTTATTTGCAATGGGCATATTGCTATAACATTACTCCTATCTTTCAAAAACTTTTATTATAGTGTTGAAGCATTTTTTATTAAGTGGGAAATGAAAGCAAATTCATTTAGTTACCTATGTAAAACGATCCTTGTGACTTTTTAGTGAAATTACGTATTTCCCAATATTCCTGTTGTTTCTACCATGCCAATTTAATTGAATGCTGGCAACTGTGTGAAAGGGACACGCCCCCCTAAAAAGGAAGCTAAAGCAATATTGCTAACGCAATCAATTTTTTCGAATTCTCGGCAGATCCTACGTAATTTCAATATTTTTTGGTATACTAGTCACTCATTATACATAATTCAATTCAATAAAAGATTCGGAATTGATGAATTGCATAAGATCTGCCGTAAATTCGAAAAAATGAATTGCGTTAGCAATATTGCTTTAGCTTCCTTTTTAGGGGGGCAGGTAATCGGTTCCAGTGCCTCTACCATGAGTTTTCTATGCTAACGTAATCTACACTCGCTAGCGACTACGGTGGATACTTTGCATGACGAGCACCGCCTCTAGTGAACACTTTTGGAAGCATTTTATTAAGGACAACCAGCAAGGCGTTAACACTAACACATTTACATTCATATATCAAAATTAGGAAGATTCATACATAAGTGCTTCCTCAGTTATTGGCTACCACGACATTCAAAATATTTCACCGTGTCGCTAGCGAGTGTAGATTACGTTAGCGTAGAAAACTCATGGTAGGCGTACAGTTCTAGACCACTATTACTGAGATAGTGGTGTGCAGTGTTTGATTTAGATTGTGCACGATTAATTTTGTACTGATGCCCACGGGAGGATTTACCTCTACAAAAATCCGTAGATCTGCAGACATTTTTTTTAAAGTTAAACTAGCTACCCGGCGCAACTTCGTTCGCGTGGTGCTACCCTACCCTACGCTCCGCTACCCTGTGGTGCTACCCTACCCTACCTACTCTGTATTTCGTTTATTACAAAATAAATTTAGGTTATACCTTAGCCTCAGCAACACGTGGTGGTTATATGCTATTAAATTGTAGCTTACCTATATGAAACGTTTGTATTTTTAACATAGCGCCATCTATTGAATACTTACTCAATCCATTCAACAGATATCGCCATCTGTTAGAATCGTTTGGAGCTAACAGATAATTGTGACTGTCAAATAATAGACAAATAATTTGCAATAAAATAATATTGCGACTGTTGACGAACCCTACCAGGAGTAGAGGTCTGGACGGGTACGAGCAGCTTGAAATGAAACTCGATTTGTGCGGTGAAATAATGTTGAAACTTGTACTGCAGTATTGCCTCTTTCTGACTTGTTCATGTAAGGAGAGTGCGTAGAGAAATGAGTGCCGTATGGGCCTGACTGCGCTGTTTATATTGTAATTTTAATCTTTGCGCATGCCTATGTCAGATTTGTAAATGATTACAGTGCAATATTATTATTATTAGCAATATACAATCGGTTGCTATGGCAACGGATCAATGTTGAAAAGTGGCAATACCGTGCGAGAGCCCTATCAAAATTCTTTATTTAAAAATGCTTATATCTAATACAAAAAACAATGTAAAACTATCAATAATTATAAAATAATAAACAATAAGTCATCCTAGTACATAAACAATAGCCTAAAACCTTAAAGTAAACAATATAAAATTTCTTATTCTAAACTTAGCTTATGTAAAGTAGGTATATAATATAATTATAAGATCTTTATTTACATTGGAGTGGGCAGGCATACATAGCATAATGTGTTATGTGCGGGTCGAGGGACGATAGAGGCATGTTAAAGGGTGTAGTCGTGAACAGTCTCCCCCTCGTGCGAAGATGAGTTTCTGAGCACCATATACAGAGTTTCACGACGTCATGCTATCTTCACTATGCGGGATGTGGGTCGTCGTAGCTCTCCAGCTGTGGTTCTAACGTCTACTACTCGAACTTTGCCATCGGGGCCTGGGTAAGTATGGGTAATCTGCCCTCTCGGCCATACTCCTCGAGGTAATGATGAATCGATGATGAACACGATGTCTCCGACTTCTGGGTTGGTGAATCCCTTGGAGTTGGCACTATACCTAGGTGTTATAGTAGGTAGGTATTCGGTGAGCCATCGATTCCAAAACAAATCAGTCAATCTTTGTACAGTTTTCCAGTTGGCTGTACCTATTAGATTTTTGTCGTCGAATGTACCCATTATCACGTTGCCACTCGATCTTCCGATTAAGAAGTGATTTGGAGTCAAACTTTCTTTGTCTTGAGGGTCTAATGAGACGTCGGTAAGTGGACGTGAGTTTATTAAGTGTTCAGCTTCCAACAATATTGTATGCAGGACTTCTTCACGTGGCTGACGAGATTTTAAGGTGGCAGATAGCGCGACCTTGACAGAGCGTACTAAACGCTCCCAGGCTCCACCCATGTTAGGTGCCCCAGCAGGTATGAACTTCCATTTGATGCCTTTCTGTTGAGCCTTGTCAGTCAGTTTTTTCAGTTCCATTTGCATGTCCTTGTTAGCGCCTACAAAGTTGGTTCCGTTATCACTGTACATTATAGATGGCGCTCCTCGCCGTGCTATCATTCGGCGGAGTGATAAGATCATACTGTCGGCAGACAGAGACGGCACTATCTCTAAGTGCACTGCGCGTGTAGTTAGGCATGTATAGAGTGCGACCCATCTTTTTTCTTGTTTGCGGCCTACTGATATGATAAGAGGGCCAAAATAGTCAACTCCGGTGCATGTGAAGGGCGGTTGATGTTGTTGTAGGCGTTCTGGTGGTAAGTCGCCCATGGGGGCCGGTATAGGTAGGTACTTGTGCGTTCTGCACCAATCGCATTCTCGCGTTATAGACTTCAGCGTGTTTCGTAGCGAAGTAATGTAGTACTTTTGGCGTATTTCATTCATAACTGTATTATGATTGGCGTGATTGTAGTCGCAGTGATATTGTTGTATAAGCAACTTTGTAATCGGGTGCTTGCCGTCTAGTACTATGGGTTCCTTGTATGTGTCACTCACACAGTCAGCTGATGATATACGAGTTTCGATTCTTATTATGTCGTTTCTGAGCGTCAATGTTAGCCTTTTTAGGCGCGAATCTTTTTCGTTAGGTACTTGGTTATTTCGTAGCGATTTTAATTCGCTCGCCCAACTTTCTTGTTGTATGGCTTTGACGAGCAGTGTCTCGGTATACTGTAGGTACTCTACGGGTAAAGGTACGGTACGGGTGGTAATCGTCGGCGCACGTTCGATAGGAGTTTGTTTACGTTTTCGTTCGTATTTTCTCCATGATTTGTCTTTGACGGTTTTCTTTATGGCGGCGACGGGTTCCGGTTTTTTCTTGACCTTGGCTTTGAATATGTCAACGCTGTGTAATAATCGTGCCGTAGCTCGTTGTAGGCGTTTCCACGAAGAAAACCTCGATACGTCGGGAATAGGTATTTCGGTCCGTCGTATGGTGGCTACGATTTTAGACTTTTCTTCGCCTGTGGTAGGTATGGAGCGGTCGCTCTTATCTTCCGGCCACTGATTAGAGTTGTATTGTAGAAATTCGGGGCCGTTGAACCAACGATGATGAATGGTAAAGTTTCTCGGGGTTGATCTGGTGGCGTCGTCGGCGACGTTTTCGTCGGTGGGTATCCACCGCCATTCTGTTGGTTTGGTTGAGTCCTCGATTTCTGCCAACCTGTGCGCGACAAATGGTTTGAATGTACGCGGATCGGCTTTTATCCATGCTAAAACGGTGCGCGAGTCTGACCAAAAATATCTCTTTGTGACTTTTGTTTGGATTTCTTTTTGAATATTGGTCGCCAGTCTGCAACCTAGGAGCGCTGCTTGCAACTCCAATCTAGGTATTGACGTGGGTTTCAGTGGTGTTACTTTAGCTTTTGCTGCTAATAATCTCACGCTGGTTTTGTTGTTTTTTGTGGTTTTCCAGTATGTAGCTGCTGCGTAGGAGCTCTCGCTCGCGTCCACGAACGTGTGCAGTTCTCCCTCTTCGCACGAGCTAGTGCACCTGGGTATGTCTAGGTGTTGCAGATGTTCCAGGCTGTCGAGCCACTTCATCCAGTCTTCCATGAGTGCGTCGGGTATGCTTTCATCCCAGTCGGTCCCAGCTCGCCAGAGTTGTTGTATAAGCTTTTTTCCTTGAATAAGGACGGGCGTGGCTAGTCCTAAGGGGTCGAACACTGACATCACCGCACTGGTGACTTCCCTTTTTGACGGTGGTCTGACTCCTTCTTTCACCTCCTGAGGTGTGTTTCGCAAGTTAAGTGTGTATTGCATTGCATCCCTTTTGACATTCCATAACATGCCTAATGTTTTCTCAGTCTGATCTTGCCCTAATGGGACCTGATCGGTTTGAGAGTTCTTCTCGAAGCTTTCAATTGCTTGTGTGTCGTTCGATGCCCATCCTCGCAGCACGAATCCGCCGGCCCGGTGGATACGATCGACTTGTTGTGCCGTGTTTTTGGCTTCGGTGACAGTTTGAAAACTTTGTAGGTAGTCATCCATATAGTGACATCTTTGGATAGCATATACAGCGTCCGGTTGTTCTTGACTGAATTCCTGGGCATTTCTGTCCTTTACATAGATAGCTGAGCATGGAGACGACGTTGCACCGAAAATTAATGACTTCATTCGGTATTCGCGGGGTTCGGAGTCTGTCTCGTTTTCTCTCCATAGAAAACGCAAGCTATCTCTGTCTTCTTCGCGCATGCCTACTCGCAAGAACATTTCTTTGATATCGGCTGCGACGGCGATCGGTCCGCCTCGAAAACGTATTAAAACGCCGAATAGTGATTGAAGTAGGTCTGGGCCAGACAATAATGCGTCGTTAAGGCTCTTTCCGTTTGTGCGCGCCGCTGCGTCAAATACTAAGCGCATTTTGCCCTTCTGTGGGTGTACGACGGCGAAATGGGGTAAATACCATGTTCGAGATGATGTCGGTTGACTCGTTGCTGGTTCCGCATATCCGCTTGCTAATAGGTTTTGAATCTGTTCAGTGTATTTTTTCCTGAAATCTTCATTTTTTGCAATTTTCTTCTCAATACCTATCAATCGTTGCATAGCGTTGGCGCGGTTGTTTGGCATCGTTTCATTATCGGTTCGCCATAATAACCCGCATTCGAATCTTCCATCGGAGAGACGTTTCGTTGTCTTATCAAGTATTGCGAGCGCTCGTTGTTCCGGGTCGCTTGCTGGCTTCTTTCTAAAGAGTCAAGGTCGAAATGTGACTTGATTAAGCATTCGATGTCCTCGTTTTTCTTTTGTAGGTGACCCACGAACGAAACTGGCTTTGGTGCTTCCGACCTGCATCCATGTAGTATCCAGCCGAGGCTAGTTAATGATGCTACCGGCTGATTGCTGTTTCCCGATTTTAACTCCCTTGTGACAATCAAGTGCCAGTTGTCTTGGCCAATCAAAATAGCTGGTTTCATCCTTTCGTATTGGATCTGATCTTGGATGTCGTAAAGGTGGACACATCCAGCGATATCGTCTTGTCGCACTGATTGCGATGTGAGGTTGAGTTCGTTGATAGTGTAGGCTCTCAAGTTTTCGTAGTTTCTAGCGAACAGGCCCTTTATACGTAGCTTGAGTTGGCGCGAGTTGTTCGTCTTCATTTGCTGTCCACTAATGCCCTCTATTGTTAAAACTTCTGTGGGTCCGTCGGTTCCTATCTCGTCGGCAACCTCGTTTAATAACAATGTTACGGTGGATCCTTCGTCGAGGAGGGCTGCCACGGTTTTAGTACCGGTGGGTCCGCATAGCTCCACGGGAACGATCTTTAGGTATGCCTTTGTTGAGTTTAGGTGGTTTACAGACGCGATTTTCAGTTCTTCTTTTTCAGGTTTTTCATGAAGTAATGCATGATGTTGCCTCGTGCAATTATTTTCTCCACACGGGTTGGCTTTGCATGTTGAGTGTCTGTGGTTCGATTTCAGGCACTTGAAACACACCTTTAGTTTCTTAACAATTTCCCATCGATTTTTCACGGTTTCCTTGAGAAATTGAGGACATTTCACTAGTCCATGTTCTTTTTTACAGACGAGACATGTGATTGGTTGTTGTTTTCCTCCGGTAGTTGCGAGGACAATATCTTCTCTCTCTTTCACCGGTGTCTCGTTCAACGTAATAGCTCTCTCTCTCTCGAACTCAGAGTCGTTATCGTAGTTGTTTTCAGTTTCAGTGTCGCTCTCGCTGTCAGACTGTGCAAAGTTGGTGGTATTGACCTTCTGACTGCGTAGTGGTCGACTGCGGAATGGTTCTCTCTTTTTCTTGACGAACTCCGTAGTTGACACGTCGTATGCTTCGAATTGATCCGCAATGTTGTTGAGGAATTCTGATAGTGAAATCAGTATGGGTTCGTCTTCTTTGCTTGATCTGTACTCGTACCATCTGAATTTCACGTTCATGTTCATTTTGTCAATTATTTTTTCTGACAAATCGCTTGAGTATAAATAATCCTTGCGATTCATTTGCTTGATGACGTTGACACTATTTGCCACTGCGCTGGCAAATATGCCTATGCCCTTTATGTCGTTGGACATGGGCGGCAGCTTGTTGATAGCTGCTATCTCACTCTTTATGAGATGTGTGGGCCGACCAAATCTTCTTTCCAATGCTTCCAATATTTCCTTAGGATGCGTGTTGGTATACAGAAGCGACTTGACGGACTCTCTTGCTTGATCTTTGATAGCCCTTCGCAGTCTGGCTACATTCTCGATGTCAGAGAAATATTTTTCGGTATCTCTATAGATAGCCTTGAAAGCTATCCACTCTCTTGGGTTGCCGTCGAAATGATGCAACTCGTTTATGTACTTCGGTGCAGGAGCAGGCTTGCTTTCCTTCACGCTCTTGATCGCGCTCACGATCGCGGATGCAAGGGTTGACACGTCCCCTTTTGCCGGCATCCCATTTTTCTTGAGGTTTCCCTCGCGCTGTCGTTGAATGGATTTCTGTCGTGACTTCTCCACCCAATCCGATACGTAATCGCTGTTGTCCACGTCACTCGCATTCGATGAGTCTTCCTCGTCCTGAAGTTCGATCAATTCCAGCTTGGTCTTCGCCATTGCAACAGCCGCATCTGCCTTCTCTTTCTGGCTTCGCTCGAGTTCCAATCGTGCTTCTAATGCGGCTCTCCTTTGCGCTGAACTTGATGAAATCACCGAATTTGATGCTCTTCGTGGCCCGGTCCGATTTACCACCGTACCTTCCCTTGACACGCGTACCTCCTTGGTTTTGGACGTTCTGTCCTTCCGTGACTGCTCGGATCTCTCTGTACTTTCGGTACCCGTACCCGTGCTGTCTGTGTTCTCGGTGCTTCCACTCTGCACCGTGCTAGGAGTCTCCTTCTGAGAACTCGCCGGATTGTCAGTCAACAAATAAAAATGAAATAAAAGATTGTTCTTTGCTTGAGATAGGGGAGGAAAAGGAAGAGAAAACCTCGGGTTCCAAGACGCACGACGAAAATTGGAAAGAGGTTCCTTACAGAAAAAAAAATAGATATCCCAAAAGCGAGGTTAAAAGAGGCGGTAATGCAAGTGTGTTTGAAATTCAAGGAACGGAACGTAAGAAATATCTGCACGTTTGGCGTCTGCAAAAACAAACAACTGAGGACAATTTGGAAAAACATGTAAAAAAGATATGTGGCCAAGAGGTACCAGTACAAGTTGAAAGAATAAGACATAAGACGGAAAGAGATTATGCCTCCTTTATAATCGGAGTGCCAGGAAATAAATACGATACATTATGTGATCCAGAAAACTGGGCGGTAAATATTGAGTTCTGTGAATGGGTGTGGTTTCGTAGATCAACCAAGAAATCAACGGCGTCGGAATAAGCCTATTGAAATATACTACCAGAACGTAAGAGGGCTTCGAACAAAATTAGAAGAATTTAATGCTGGAGTCTTTGCTTCGAATGCGGATCTTTTTGCTATAACTGAGACAGGGTGCAATGAATCTATTCAAGATGCCGAAATGATCCCGCCGGGATTTACCATACTAAGATGTGATCGAGCAGACGGGCGAAAGCAAGGCGGCGCGTGTCTCGTGGCCACACCGCGTTTCGAACTACGACGAGTGTACAGTAACGTTAACATCGACGATCATATGTTCGAATTGGTTAGTGCTACAGTATACTTTCGAAACAGGTTATTATTTTTATTGTGTGTTGTTTATATTCCACCAAGCTGTAGTGAGAATGAGTATATGTTATTATTTAAAATCATAGAACAATATTGTAATAGTTACAGCGAAGTAATTGTAATCGGCGATTTTAATTTATATTCCAGTCCTGTTTGCATTACTAATTATTATGAATACTTTTTAACCTACTGTGGTTTCACTCAGAGTAACAGAATAGGAAATTGTAACGATCGACAGTTAGACTTAGTGTTAAGTACGTTCGGGGAGAGTGAGGGTGTGCAGGTGCGCGCGGCGGGGGCGTCAGTGTCGCTAGTACCGGTTGACGCATACCATCCTCCGCTCGAGGTGACGGTCAGCTTACCACAGTCACATTGTTATGTACCTAATAATAGTGGTAATGATCCCAGCACGTTTGAATGCACTTTTACAGGTTGGAATTTTAATAAAGCGGATTTTAATTTATTATATGCATTCTTAACATCTGTAGACTGGACACCGATGCATGAATTAGATTTAGAGTCAAGTTTAGATTATTTTTATAATACCATCAATTCTATTATAAATGACTGCGTTCCAAAGAAAAGGCGAAACAGGATATCTTCGAGGTACATTTACCCCGAGTGGTACACTGGTCAAATAATTCGCGACATTAATCTAAAAGCTTTCCTTCATAAGACCTATAAATCGACACGATCGGCAAAAGATTACGAAGCGTTTGCTCAGTGTAGGACAAGAGTTAAGAATATGATAGCGTTTGCAGAGAATCAGCATCGAAATTGTATACAAAATAAACTGCAAGAAGACCCAAAGGCCTTTTGGAATTATGTTAATTCAAAAAGAGGTGGTAGAAATCCTCAAAAGATTTTAAATAATGGGGAGGTTTTATGCAGTGAACAATGTGTTCAAGAGTTTGCGAATTTTTTCCATTCTGTGTATAGCTCTGAACGAGCGCAGTTATGTGTGAATGCGGCAGTAGCCAAAGCAGGCGGTGAAAATGGGGCGGCGCGGGTTCATATTGACAGTTTGAAGTTACAAGACGTACAGCGCGCACTTCAACAACTTAAACCAAAAAAGTCATCGGGGCCAGATGGTATTCCAGCTTTCATCTTTAAAGACTGCCGAAGGGTCCTGGCGGAACCGTTGCTTCACATATATAACTTGTGTCTCAAAACCGCAGTATTTCCGGAGAGATGGAAATTGACCAGGGTTGTTCCAGTACCAAAAGGAGGTTCCAGAGACAAAGTGGAGGGGTACAGGCCAGTGGCAGTATTGTCTACTCCTGCAAAAGTGTTCGAGTCTGCTATACATAAGAGCATATTCGCACAAGCTAGCGGGCAATTCTCAGACGCTCAGCATGGTTTCCGTCCGGCAAGAAGCACTACAAGTAATCTTCTAAATTACATGGCGGATATAGTACCAACAGTCGATGGTGGAGGACAGACTGATGCCGCTTACTTCGATTTTAAAAAAGCATTCGACCTAGTCGATAATGACGTACTGCTTACAAAGTTAGCGGGGGTAGGTTTCACTCCACATCTACTGCAATTTTTCGCCAGTTATATGAGAGATAGAAGGCAATATGTAGAATACGAAGGACACGTATCAGAGCCATATTTTACGCGATCGGGAGTAAGTCAGGGCAGCAACCTTGGACCATTGGAATTTATAATTATGGTTAATGATTTGCCAAAGGTTGTTAAACACGCGAAATGCCTACTGTTTGCTGATGATCTGAAGCTATCTCTCGCTATCGCTAATGCAGATGACTGTGAGAAGTTGCAGCAGGACATAAATAGAGTGGCGAGATGGTGTAAACAAAACCGCTTAGAATTCAACGTCTCGAAGTGTGTAACCATCACTTTCTCTCGTTCACACGCGCCAATTCTATGTAACTATACAGTGGAGGGGCAACCAATGACCAGAGTCACATCTGTCAGAGATTTAGGCGTTACTCTTAGCTCTGGGCTGACGTTTCGTGATCACATTATTAAAATATGTAGAAAAGCTTTTAGAAACCTGGGATTTCTTCTCCGTACCGTTCAAGGCTTTACAAATATTAAAGCAATTATAACCTTATACAATGCGCTAGTTAGGAGTCAACTCGAAGGTAACGCAGCCATTTGGGCCCCACATGAGACTAAATATAGTCTCATGCTGGAGAGGGTACAAAATTAATTTGTTAGATTTTTATACATGAGACAGTATGGTGTATACCCGTTTTATCCACTTATGTACCCGACCTTATTCATTTTGGGTATGGTCGGATACAACGAATTAAGGGTTAGGAGGGACCTGGCACTCGTGTCATATTTATTTAAGGTACTGATAGGTAGAATAGATAACGGTGATATATTAGGGCAGATAGGATTATGTGCCCCGGACAAGTTCGTGTGGCGGCGACGGCGACCGCAGCTGGTTGCAGTGCCCCGAGCGCGTACCAACCTACTGAAAGAGGCGCCGCTGACGCGCGCTCTTCGCACCCTCAATCTCATTGCTGAGGAAACCGACATATTCTACTGTACTCTGAGTGAATTCACAAGGATAGCACTTAAAATTTTATGTTATATGGAAATGTTATAAGTTTTGAAGTAAGTTCGACACTACTGTATTAGGGTATCCCTGTAAAAGTAGATGTAAGTAGGTAAATAAATAAATAAATAAAAATAAATAAATAAATAAACTCCTCATGCTGCTCTCCGGAGCTGACTCCTCTTCCTCCCTGGACTGCGTCTTGTTTCTTCTTGCTTGACTCCTGGTGCTCATCTTCGCCTGGGGGAGATCTTCCATGCCGTCTTCCCTGTTTTCCTACCTCCCTAACGTCCCTACAACCCTATCAGCCTGTTTGAGTGGTTCTTCGGAACACGCTCTCCCAGGAATGGAAACGTGCAGGATTGGAAAGGTGGGAACCGCCCGGCAGAGGGATATGAGTGAAAGTAGCGTGCTCAGGTATGGGGGGATCGTCCACACCCTCAGCCGTGCCCTCAAGAGGCCGTCTACTTCACCCACACCGTACTGGCGCGATCAGACTGTACAGTGCGCCTTGACAAAGGCACCACTGGTAGTGTCGTCCGGTCCACTACTCCCGCCAACAGGCGTTAACTCACTCTACCGTTTGTCACCGTTAGGTGGTAGACGTGAGCCGCGGCGCACCGCGTAAGAAACAAAGACGTTTGACTGTGTCCGCCACTCTTCCTCGGTGAACCCGAAGTCTCGACCGGCTGTGTTGTTCACTCGCTGCAGTGGTCACGACGATACCCGCCGTGTTGTTCACACGCTGCAGTGGTCTCGATGTACACGCCGTGTCGTCCACACGCTGCAGTAGTCTCGATGATACCCGCCGTGTAGTCTCGCCGCTGGGCACCGATTTGCGTTCGTGGCTGTGGCTTGCCCCTCGAACCCAACGTTCGCGGCCGTTGCCTGCCCCTCGAACCGCGCCAATCCCAATGCCCTTGAGAACCCACAGCTTGCACAATCTGCCCCGATCTTCCAATGTTCGTTGCTAACAAGCCCGACGAACCGAAGCGGAAGAATACCGAAGCTTCTTGCACTGATTCTTGATTTTTCTTTTTTCTATCCGACGTCGATGGACCAAACGCTGTTGACGAACCCTACCAGGAGTAGAGGTCTGGACGGGTACGAGCAGCTTGAAATGAAACTCGATTTGTGCGGTGAAATAATCTTGAAACTTGTACTGCAGTATTGCCTCTTTCTGACTTGTTCATGTAAGGAGAGTGCGTAGAGAAATGAGTGCCGTATGGGCCTGACTGCGCTGTTTATATTGTAATTTTAATCTTTGCGCATGCCTATGTCAGATTTGTAAATGATTACAGTGCAATATTATTATTATTAGCAATATACAATCGGTTGCTATGGCAACGGATCAATGTTGAAAAGTGGCAATACCGTGCGAGAGCCCTATCAAAATTCTTTATTTAAAAATGCTTATATCTAATACAAAAAACAATGTAAAACTATCAATAATTATAAAATAATAAACAATAAGTCATCCTAGTACATAAACAATAGCCTAAAACCTTAAAGTAAACAATATAAAATTTCTTATTCTAAACTTAGCTTATGTAAAGTAGGTATATAATATAATTATAAGATCTTTATTTACATTGGAGTGGGCAGGCATACATAGCATAATGTGTTATGTGCGGGTCGAGGGACGATAGAGGCATGTTAAAGGGTGTAGTCGTGAACAGCGACTATAAATTGAGATATTCTAACTTTCAAGTTCGATCAAATTGCACACGGTGTGCAAATCTTTAAAATCGGTTCAGTAGTTTAGGAGTCCATCGCGGACAAACAACGTGACACGTTATTTTTGTATATACATATAAGGATATGACTATGGACTTAACCACATAGTAACTAATCCTCTGTGACTTAAGACTGCGTCGAGCAAAAAGTGAAAAAAGGGCAGTTACGGTTAAGTTGATATTAACGAAAATAATTTGTTTATACAGTGAAAATCTACATAAATGTTACAATAGATAATGTATTTACAATGTTTGTGAGGCAAACATATGGAATATGGTATAGGTTTTTTAATGGACTCATATGAAGTTGAGCAAAAGTCTACAATAATGCGTGCTGGGATTCAAAAGATTTCGTATATTTTTCCTTAGAAATATTCTGTAGAAATGTAGTCAGTTAATTCTCTAATATGTAATCTTGCAGTTTTGCGACTGATATTTTCATTATATTGTCTAGAAGATTTATTATGATTTTATTCAAAATGCGCTCCGAATTCGCCATACATTTTTACTATGGGCGCGCGACGTTAAATATATACGTGAGATACGGCGCTCGAAAATTTAGTCGACCACGAGAGCTCAGAGAGAGACCACGTCTCTTTGCGGAACGACTGCTTAGGAACACTCGATCGCGATCTAACGTGTACGTACACTCTAAATCAAACAGCATAACGACATAACTTTAGTTTTTCGTTTTTTGAGGATAATATAATATTATTTTTATTACTTTTGTTTAATTTGCAATGTTAATCAGTTAGTTTGCTTAGGTCAAATCTTGCAAGCTGAATCTTTTCTCAGAATTTTGAAAAAGTGTTCGCCATGTTGAACTTTTTAGGTACTGGTCCGATTGCTCTCAAAATCAATATTTGTGAGTCCTTGAGATCACAAAACAAGAATCTTTTCTCAAAATGTTGAAAAAGTGTCCGCCATTTTGAACTTTTTAGATACTGGTCCGATTACTCTCAAAATCGATATTTGTGAGTCCTTGGGGTCACAAAACAAGAATCTTTTCTCAAAATGTTGATAAAGTGTCCGCCATGTTGAACTTTTTAGATACTGGTCCAATTGCTCTCAAAATCGATATTTGTGAGTCCTTGGGGTCACAAAACAAGAATCTTTTATCAAAATGTTGAAAAAATGTCCGCCATGTTGAACTTTTTAGGTGCTGCTCCGATTGCTCTCAAAATCGATATTTGTTAGTCCTTGGGGTCACAAAACAAGAATCTATTCTCAAAATGTTGAAAAAATATCCGCCATGTTGAACTTTTTAGATACTGGTCCGATTGCTCTCAAAATCGATATTTGTGAGTCCTTGGGGTCTCAAAACAAGAATCATTTCTCAAAATCTTGAAAAAGTGTCCGCCATGTTGAACTTTTTAGGTGCTGCTCCGATTGCTCTCAAAATCGATATTTGTTAGTCCTTGGGGTCACAAAACAAGAATCTTTTCTCAAAATGTTGAAAAAATATCCGCCATGTTGAACTTTTTAGATACTGGTTTACAGACATTTTGACAATAGATTCTTGTTTTGTGACCCCAAGGACTCACAAATATCGATTTTGAGAGCAATCGGACCAGTATCTAAAATGTTCAACATGGCGGACACTTTTTCAACATTTTGAGAAAAGATTCTTGTTTTGTGACCCCAAGGACTAACAAATATCGATTTTGAGAGCAATCGGAGCAGCACCTAAAAAGTTTAAGATGGCGGACACTTTTTCAACATTTTGAGAAAAGATTCTTGTTTTGTAACCCCAAGGACTAACAAATATCGATTTTGAGAGCAATCGGACCAGTATCTAAAAAGTTCAACATGGCGGATATTTTTTCAACATTTTGAGAAAAGATTCTTGTTTTGTGACCCCAAGGACTAACAAATATCGATTTTATGAGCAATCGGACCAGTATCTAAAAAGTTCAACATGGCGGACACTTTTTCAAAATTCTGAGATAAGATTCTTGTTTTGTGACCCCAAGGACTCACAAATATCGATTTTGAGAGCAATCGGACCAGTATCTAAAAAGTTCAACATGGCGGAAATTTTTTCAACATTTTGAGAAAAGATTCTTGTTTTGTGACCCCAAAGACTAACAAATATCGATTTTGAGAGCAATCGGACCAGTATCTAAAAAGTTCAACATGGCGGATATTTTTTCAACATTTTGAGAAAAGATTCTTGTTTTGTGACCCCAAGGACTAACAAATATCGATTTTGAGAGCAATCGGACCGGTATCTAAAAAGTTCAACATGGCGGACACTTTTTCAAAATTCTGAGATAAGATTCTTGTTTTGTGACCCCAAGGACTCACAAATATCGATTTTGAGAGCAATCGGACCAGTATCTAAAAAGTTCAACATGGCGGACATTTTTTCAACATTTTGAGAAAAGATTCTTGTTTTGTGACCCCAAAGACTCACAAATATAAATTTTGAGAGCAATCGGACCAGTATCTAAAGAGTTAAACTAACTGCAACAAAACTTGATATTTATTAGGTATTTTAAACAAATATATTATTTTGATGACAATTGCGTTTACATAATATATGAATAGAATATGGATACATTAATTAGTATTCCATACTAGTAATTAGCTACACATAATACAATGTCCTCTCATTGTAACTGATGTCAATCAACACTAAATATTATTATTTTAAAATTTTAATTTACTTACTTATATCGTGCGGGTGCAAACGGCCAACCGAGCTGAGAGTACTGACTGTTGTGTGCGTTTCGACACACACAACGCTAACCCGCAGTAAAAGACACTGAGGAGTCCACTACCACAGGCACCTACTCAATTAAGTGACTTAACTGAGTAGGTTCCTGTGGTAGTGGAGCGGTGCGGGAGGTGTGTGTTTTGAGGTTGTGATTACGACAAAAGGGAACTAAAAATGAAAAATTTGTATAGCGAGACCAAGAATCTTATATATTAAGATTCTTGAGCGCGACTGGATAATGAGGAGTTTTCTTATGATACCTCTTTTATGCAAAAAATGAAATTGTGAACTAAAAGAAATCCTAGAATATCAATAACTACAAATGGGTCAAGTTCCGAAAGTCAGGAAGCTTGCAACGCGCAACGGTTTGCGTTTGGCCACTTAACCGCCCATAAGGGGCGATGACGAAGCCTCAGATGAAACACGCTTACCCAGAAGAAACCTATTCACTCTGCAACGCGCAACGGTTTGCGTTTGGCCACTTACCCGCCCATAAGGGGCGATGACGAAGCCTCAGATGAAACACGCTTACCCAGAAGAAACCTATTCACTCTGGCCTTGAAAGTACCTAGATTGTAAGCGTCAGGAAACACAGGCAAGTTTCACTCCCTTGCTGTCCGCATTATAAATGAGGATGCAAAACGCTGTGTCCGTATATTCGGTATGTCAACAACGTACGGGTGAAATTTTAAACCTGCGCCTAAGAAGGACAGCCGTGCAGATCCTATTAATTATTAATATTGCGAGCATCTCCATACTCTGCAAGACTATGGAGCGTGTATTGAATCGGAGGCTCCTGGCATACCTTGAAGATAACGAACTCCTCAGTGACCGACAGTACGGTTTCCGCTAAATACGGTCCACTGGGGATCTTCTTGTGCAGTGTTTTTTTCAGATACTACTCGGTACTACTACTCGGCTTTGAGTAGCGTTGCTGCCCCCTCCCCCCCCCCCCTCGGGGCGTTTGGAACTTAATCAATAGCAAAGGTTGCCGCTCGCTCACTTTCGCGCGTCTACAGCAGATTTACGTATATTCGCGACGAATATCCCTAAAATTTGGCAAATTATTTAAACCTGGTATCATTTTAGAGCTGGAAACCCTTTATTGAGGTGACGTGGCACTCAATCAGCACTCACACACTTTCGAGAATATCGTCATCCTTTCTCCTCTAACGCTATCCCATAAGGCTCTCCCACCCTAATCCGCCCCCCAGATCTCTTAACCGCCCCCCTGGAGAATTTTGCCTGAAAGAAACACTGTTCTTGTGTATGCCACACACCTATGGAGGCGAAGCCATTGAGAGACACGGGGAAGCAATTGCCGTTTCCCTCGATATTTCTAAGGCTTTCAATAGGGTCTGGCACACCAGCCTTCTAAGTAAGCTTACTTCATATAGAATTCCTGGCCTGTGCGCTTGGATTTGAGTGAATGGTCTATACGAGTGGTCATAGACGGTGCTCGTAACCTTGGTCCTTTTGGCAATCAATGCCGGAGTTCCTCAGGGTTCGATCAGTACTCTCTGCAACCTTATTTCTGTTGCATATTAAAGATCTGTCAAAGCCCGGGATCTTTGGGTACGCAGATGACAGCACTGTTGCAGAGAGATACATTTCCAGCGTGCGAGCCACCAGAGGCGAGATCCGCGTTTGAAGGTGACCTTACAGGCAGTCTCCGATTGGAGCAAAGCCAATCTGGTATAACCAACTTTGCACACATGTATAATTATAAATTGATAAACATCATTTGCTAGGTGCAAATGATGTTTATTTTATGAGTTGCTAAATAACTTTTTTCTACATTGCATAATTTTATTACTCAGAAAATCTACTAAGTACCTAATTAGACAAGCGAAAATATAAGTCTGGCATACGAAAGTAGAACCTGAAAAAGCGCGGCAAATTTAAAAAAACTAGATGTGGTATCACCAAGTATAGTAGGAATAAATTGTTTTGATACTTTACAAAAAAAATATAAATATTAAATTATGTTTCATTTTCCTGAGTCATATTTGCATGTAAATGAGTAAAAATTTTACATAAACTCGTTATATTCTATTTTCATAGAATGCTTTTAAATAAAAAAATAAATATTCTGGGATATTCCTCACAAACGGTTATCTGATCCCAAACTAAGCGTACTATAATATACGTATTCAAATAAAAAAATTGTGGTAAATTTTTTTTTCTATTTTCTATTTATTTTACTTTCGTAAAACAATATGGATAGATGTTTCAGTGATTAGCGACCGTAGAAGTTCATTTAACATATTATAGAACATAAAGGTGATCGAAAAAATGAGAAGGTGGACACTATAACACTGATTTAGCTATAAAGCCATTATGAATAAGGGATTAGTATCAAAACTGGTTGTGGTAAATTAGTTGACACTTTTTATGCTGGGTGACGAAATAGAATGTTGCCATGTAAAGAGTTTCAGTTTCAGCCAGGCTCAACTTTCGTTTGCCAGACTTTAAAGAGTGTTATTTTATTAAACTAAATAACTTATTAAAATGGCATAATGATTGTTTTTGAAAATTACCAGTTTGATATTACCCAATTGAAAATAAGATAAAATCATTTCAAGAGAACAAAAATCCTTGCTATGTTACTCGTAACATTAGAAGTCTTTAAAATGAAACAAACTAGATAAACATTAATTAAAATAACACATACATTACATTTTAATTACTATGTAAACGTAACCTGTTGTAGTTTTCTTCAGAATAAATTAGTCAACAATTATTTAACTATAGATAAATGAACTGTGTCTGTCAGTTTCTAATCTCCGCCTAGAAATTATATAGATATCTAATATATACGCAGATAACTACATAGTTATATCTCTATAGAATGGAACCAACCCAAATTAAGAACAAAAAAAAACCAGCCAAGTGCGAGTCGGACTCACACACGGAGGGTTCCGTACACTATTAACTAACTCAACTTTGCTACGAAAAAAAATCCCAAAAAAAAAATTGTTTCTTGTACGGGCGCCCCCTTTAATTTTTTATTATTTGTTGGTACAGCGGCAATAGAAATACATATTCTTAGCTGTCACTCGGAGCTAATTGGCTGCAAGGGCGGATCCAGCCTTCAGGTCAAAGGGGGGTCACACACTTATATCCAGCTTGGATAGCTACGTTGGATAGGTTTCAAAATATAGGTATACATACTATAGCTCTCTATATACTATACTATAGTCTCCTTTGTAAGATAAGATCAAGTATCCCGCACAGCTACTTCATCTTGCTGAAATTTTATCTCGCAGAGAGAATCTTTCAAGTGAAAGAATCTGAATCGACTTCCAAATTCTGCGATATAAGAGCAGGCGTGCCTCAAGATTCGGTTTTGGGACCGATTCTGTATACATTATACACTTCAGACCTACCACAGATAGACGGAGTCATGACTGCTACATATGCCGATGACACTGCCATAATGTCGAGTAACAAGCAGCCTGAACTGGCCACAGAGCAGCTCCAACAAGGACTCGATGCAATTACAAAGTGGCTTCAAAAGTGGAGGATTAAAGCTAGCGCAGCAAAGTCAGTGCAGGTCACTTTCAAGCTTAGGAGAGAAAATTGCCCCCCTGTACGCCTTGATAATAATACATTACCACATAACGACAGTGTAAAGTATCTGGGCATACACCTGGATCGCCGTCTGACTTGCAACCAACATATCAAAAGCAAGAGACAGGAACTCAACATTCGGCACAGAAATCTATATTGGATGCTGGGTCGAAAGCATCGACAAAACCTCACAAACAATCTGCTTATAGTAGAATACTGATTGCAGATAAGCACAAAAAAAAAACTATAGCTGTTATCCACAGATTCACACGAAAATAGATTAGGTACATTTGTAAGAATTTTCAAAATCGCTCCATTAGTTCTAGTGATTACGTCCGTTAAAAGAGGGGCTGCGCGGCGTGAAAAAATCATACTTAACACCATGTCAATCACATTTTCATTACTCATTTGACCACAGAACCTATTGACAACACAATCAAGGGTGTGATGCGTGCGAGTGATTAAGATTTTTAATTCAAGTTGACCGAGGCCCAGGGTCATGACCCCCATGACCCCCATGATTGGCTGTGATAGACGGATAGACACATGAGTATTCTTATGAGTGTGAATTGAGACGTATTTCTTTAACTATTGAGTGTATTGTGCTGAAAAGAAGAATGGGTAATACCGTCTCCAGACTGTAGCAGAATGAGCTATAGTGGTAATTGTTAGTCGAGCACATTATTTTATTCAATGACAGCAAGTCTGAATTCAATGGGAGAAAAAAGATATTCACGTTTGACGTTAAGGCGGCCCTCTGTGGCCGGCGCAACTTCAACGCGAGCATAGTCTAAAAGCTTGTTGTTTCATCCAACGTAATGTTTGACTGCGAATAAAGAGAGATAGCATCAGAGCCGTCGGTTATCAGTCGGTAAATTCCGCTGATCACTCGCGGCCGCTTCGCTAGGTCGTCATTCATGATTTCGCATTCATAAAACTTGTTCCAGGAGTATACTTCTTGAGAAAAAAATCTTACAAGTTTGTGAAAAAAAAGTTAGTTATTTAGAATCTCCAATACATTTGCAAGCCTGGTATCTTAATGTTTTCTTTACTTTTACAATTTATAGGTACATTAGATATGGCCAAAGTTCAGGCAAAAACGCTGTTTTTCGGAGGCTTTGACTGAATTTGTTTCACCCTTTTTTTAAATTACGCCAAGATACAAGGCTAGATATAGTACACAAGATACTAATTTGTTCAAAATATCTAACGAAAAATGTTTAACAACGCCATAATAAGTACAGGGGTTTTGTATGAAAAGTATGACGAATTGAGTCCTCTTAATGCAAAGACGAAGGTCACGGGTTCGAATCCTAAAATGGGTCAAGCACTTTCCTTGACAACTGTGAGGAAACCACAGCACGGTAGTTGGGTACTTAATAGAACTTGCCACAATGCTCAAACAATCTGTTGCCAAGCACCTAGCGCTTCTAGGCTTTGTATAGGTTGGAATTTAATTTGTATAGCTTATACTGGAAATGTATAGCTTGATGTGTTGCCGTGTGTACCACAATTTTTGTTTCGGTCTAATCGTCACCCCTATTTACCATCGCACCGCAACGCCGACGATTTGGAGCTCATCTTCATATCCTCGAGACGTCTCCATCAGGAGCCGGTAACGTTCATCCATTATACAGACTCAGGGTATCTACTCAGCCTCTCACAGATAGACAGCCTGCTATAGCTATCAGTTGTGTTAGCGTATTAGGAAGTAGTCAAACAAGCACGGGCAAGATACGGCCGTAGCCGTATGCCGCTATCTGTGAGACGCTTCAAGAGTGTCTTTCTCAAGAGATCATAGCATAATGTGAGCAATCCACATAATCTCCCATTTTAAGAGGTAAGGCTAGCGCTCAAAGAGCAGCTCGACTGGGGAAGTTCCTCCACTTTTAAGAGGTAAGGCTAGCGCTCAAAGAGCAGCTCGACTGGGGAAGTTCCTCCACTTTACAGCTTACCACAGCCAAATAATGTTTTCCTGTCTTCGAGTAAGGTTGCCAAAGCTCGAATGGATGGGGGAAGAGTCGGTAACGCGCGAGTGTGTATCGCTTGTGATGTAACACCTGCGGCATCACGTCCATAGCGCTGCGGAAACCGCTTACCATAAGGCGGGCCGTATGCTTGTCTAAAAACTGCCTTTTTTCCAAAGTTTTGAAAATACATATTTTACCATATATTTTTACTTTTTTTATGCTACTAAGTCGGTTAAGAAGCATAGGTACTGCCCGTCTGATGGTAAGCGGTTGCCGTAGCCATATGGACGCTTGCAACACACGAAGCATCGAACTTTCCCCCACCTCTAAGTTGATTAAAGACCGATTAGCGAGAGCCCAATTTACTGTAGCGTCAGTTCAGAGATTAATCCTACCAACTTTCATATAAATGATAAAATACTAAAACCACAAAATTGTCTTACGTTTTTTATTAAATTTACATGAGAATCCTACCAGTTGAAATGAGTTTTTAACGGAAAGTTATTTGGGCCTACACTCCTACCAATGACCAAAAAAACTGCCCTGGACTCTCTCGAATTCTCTTAATAATCTAAAATTTACCGTATTTTATTTACTTCTGTTTGCCGCAGTGGAAATATTTAGAATAACCCGTCAAAGGTTTATGTAGTCTGTGGGCTGATCTATCTGGTTTCGATTTGAAAGTGTCCACAATAACTTTTGTAGAGAAGTAAGCAGTAAGAATACTATTTAGAGGCGACATAGTCTTTTTGTGAATTCTTGGCTTTGAAATATTGAAAGGAAAAGTTCTGACTAATTGGGAACTTAAGTCGGCGTTAATTTTAGGCTGATCGGGAAGTGGCAATAGGTTAGAGACAAAGTGTTCGGGACATTCTTCGGACAATTCATTTATAGACTCCATTGGCAGCGCTTTACCAGCGAGACAAATGGGGCAGCAGCAGGGGGACGGGTTCTGTAAAGAATTCGGCTCTAGTAATGTGTGAGACCTGGCAACACTACATTTGGGACAATCGCAGACCGGATCACAGGTAACTGGGATACCTGATGGCGACACTGCCTTGGATACGGGGACAGGTGGACAAGGGCAGTCGTAAATTGGACCGGACCACGAGGATACAGGAGGTCCATACAAGCCGGTAAGTGCGCACAGACCGCAACACCCACAACCTCCAAATGATCCACACTGTCCATAGGGACAACTAAATGGACTACAGGGTCCACATGGTCCACATGAACCGACGAAACCGCAGGGTTTAATAGTTTCGCAGGGACCACAAGGAGAACAAAAAGGTCCACATGGGCCCCATGGTCTCCAAATTCCACATGGACCACATAGATCATACGGTCCATATGGGCCACAGGGCCCACATGGTCCACATGGACCACGAGGGGCAAATGGACCACACGGTCCGCATGGACAAAATGGACCACAAGGGCCGCATGGGCCACAAGAGCCACATGGGTCACAAGAGCCACATGGGTCACAAGAGCCACATGGACCACAGGGGCCACAAGGGCCACATGGACCACAAAGCCCACATGGGCCACAAGGGCTACAAGGGCCACAAGGGCTACAGGGGCCACATGGACCACAAGGGCCACATGGGCCACAAGGGCCACATGGGCCACAAGGGCCACATGGGCCACAAGGGCCACATGGACCGCAAGGGCCACATGGACCGCTAGGGCCACATGGGCCACATGGACCACAAGGGAAACAACTCAGGGCACTGAAGAGGTTTGCTGGCTGACTGGGACTACTAGGTTTAAGACTTTGGGAGAATGGTTTGGGGAGGGTGCAGTTGCATGGTGTGGGAGAGCCACAAAGAGTGCTATGTGGAGTTTTAGTTTCTGGATTTTCAGAGGAATTAGTGATGTTTTGGAAGGGGAGGAAGAATGAATGCTGACCAGCGAAATCTGTTAGATCTTTTTTTTTGCTTTTACGATTTAGCTCATAGTTAGACTGTGTCCTTGGAGTATACAGTAGAGGTATGTACATGTCGTCAGGATTACTATTCGGCGATAGCAAACATGGCGAGGATACGCTCTTATACACAGGAGTCTTCACCTTCTTCTCAATTGGTTTTGATGATGGCACTTCTGTCATTTCCATCGCGGGCAGTTCGCGAAACAATTTCACTTGTTCTCTAAAGCCCCTCCTCTTGTTTAGGTTTGCTGAAAGGATGATTTTTTTTAAATGAACAATCCTAACATACCCTAAATAAGACTAGGTTAATTTGTTCTAAAAAACGACAACTCTCTCGTCACCCATTAATTCTGATAAAACGTTTAGATAACCCTGATTATAGACTAAGGTCTATTATGGACTAGAAAATAAAACTAGTTCTCATTTTTCAATTCATTTATTAATTTATTTAGTATAGAGTCGGATGTCTAGAAAGTAATGTTGAGGATGATCGAGTGGTTTTCAGAATATTCTAATTATAAGTCAAAAGTTTTAGAACCAGGTTGGGGATTCTTAAAATTGGGGACAGACGAGTAGTTAAAAGAATCGGGTTTCACCCTTGGCATGTCCCTCTGCTCACGGGAAGGAATTGATCGAGGTTTTTCAAGAGGGGGACACAGGTCCATAATATTCTTTGATCGTTTGTGGTGAATTGAGCTCCTACTTTCCCTCTTTTCCCCATAACTCGATGGATATTTTGCGAAAGCATTTGTTTTGCGTACGTGATGAGACTTGTCGCCAAACTCTGTGACTTTAGATGTTACGTGAGGAGTGTAAAAATACGACTCTGGTGCCTGCACTACTTTTTCCTCGCTAGTTTGTGGATTGCAACTGCAGATCAGGGATGAAAACATGGGAGGCATTGGAGGCATGGGTTTCTTGGGACTGCTTTGAGCGTTAGTGTTCACTGGGCTGTTTAAAGGAGTGGGGCTCATAGCTGGAGTGGCTGTCGCACTGAAGGGAAAAAACTTAGATAAACCAGTGCGAGATTGCTGAGATGGCTGATACGGCTGCTGCTGCTGCTGTTGTTGTTGCTGTTGCTGTTGCTGTTGAAGCATTGCGGGGTCAGATAGGGAATACTTGAATTGGCTACAAGAGCCTGGTTTAATTGGTTTTGAGATTTTTTGCGTAGAAGTTTGGCCAATTACTGCAGCAGCTGCAGGACAGATGCAAGCTGGAGGACAAGGGGGGACGCCGCAGGGTCCACAAGGTCCGCAGGGTCCACAGGGACCACAGGGACCACAGGGTCCACAGGGTCCACCACAAGGACCACAGGGTCCACAGCAAGGACCACAGGGTCCACCACAAGGACCACAGGGTCCACAAGAACCACAAGAACCACAGGTACATGGGCTGACAGGACTACACGTTCCGGTTACGTGATAAGGACCGCAAAACCAGTAACCGTATGGATAGTAATAGTACCCGGTCATATACTGGACGCATTTAGCGGGCGTGTTGCAGGGTGGTGGGAGGCAAGAACAGCCGCTAGCACCGCCATACGGACCGCATGGGAAGGGACAAGGACAGCCACACCCGCATCCTTTCGAGTAAGGTCGTCTAATGTTAGTCTGTATCGACGTCGGTAGTAATAAGCAGGACGTAGAAGCTAAATTTTGGGTGGAAAATGGAACATGTGGGCTTTTTAAGAGCGCATGGGTAAAATCTCCGAAAGTAATATCAGTTTTGGTGAGGCTAGCGTGTCTGGCGGGCCGGAAGCGCTCCTTCCTCGTCTTGGGGACGAGGTTCGGGCACGACATGCTTAATCGCATTGCAACAATCTTGTTAGCCCCTCGGCGAGCCCTCGCAAGTGGTAGCTGCTGCGCCTTTTTGATCTTCCAGTACTCCAGGAGAATCCGGATCCCGTTCTCATCCTTCAAGCTTCTGTTTGTGAACGCCGCGGCTGCAAAGGTATTTTTTTTTGCTATTCACCTTGATTATAGCTCCGGGACTTTTTTAACTTAATTACTAAATCGGTGTATCAAGCTTGTGCAGGTTTGGGATACCTATATGGTAGTTAGAAATAAAACAATTGATTTAAGTAAATTTTATATATTGTAGAAGAATAATAAACATTTATTAAATAATTTCAAAAATTTTATGACGCGTATTCTAAATTCCTTGTGTACTTTCTAAACAATTGGGTTCAATGTATTGTCATGAAGTTGTTTTCTCGCCCGAAGCCGTCATGCGTGTAACCTTTGCCTCTTCCTTCTTCAACTCTGCCTCCTTCTCTAGTGTTTCTGTCGGTGCTACAATAGGCGCCGCACACATTGTACAGGCACCACACTCACATTTCTTCGGTTTTGCAGGGCAGGGTGCGGGGCAAGGGCAAGGACAGGGGCACGGACAGCCTGGGCCGCACGGGCCGCAGGGTCCACACGGTCCACAAGGTCCACAGGGTCCACAAGGTCCGCAGGGGCCACAGGGGCAGGGGCAGGGGCACCGACACGGTCCACAGGGGCCGCATGGACCACACGGCCCGCAAGGGCCACATGGTCCACAAGGTCCGCAGGGACCGCAAGGGCCACACGGGCCACATGGGCAAGGGCAGCGACATGGTCCACATGGACCACATGGACCACATGGTCCACATGGACCACATGGACCACATGGTCCACATGGTCCACATGGTCCACAAGGTCCACAAGGCCCGCAAGGGCTACAAGGCCCACATGGACCGCATGGACAGTAGGGTCCGTAAGGCCCACAGGGTCCACATGGGCCGCACGGTCCGCACGGTCCGCAAGGTCCGCAAGGTCCGCAGGGTCCACAAGGGCAGCCGGGGCAACCGCACGTGCAGCCGTCTTTTTTACTATCTTTCTTTTCAGCATAATGACGTCGACTGGCGCGCTGGTCTCCACAGCATTGTAGAGATGGTTGGCCGTAGTACAATGATGCGAAGGCTGAATCTCCGAATTTGCTTGCCACTGTAAAGGACATCCATACTATAATACTCGGTGAGAGAGCTCTCTGGCCGCTGGTAGGTTATGCTATTCCGAAGAACAAGACGCGCGCGTACTCGCCGAGTATTATAATATGGAGGTCTCACGACGACCCCGTTCTCCGAAATAACACTGCACCAGCGGTCGCAGATAATAACCGCTTCTAAACGACGAATCACGCGGTACAAGATTCGAAATTAAAAACGTCAATGTCATTTTGACAAGAGGGAACCACATAATTATTAAGAAAAAAAAAACAATTTTCTACAAAGAGTTTTAGCTACAAAAATTAATTGTGCACTTATATTCTATAGATATAAATCTATTCTTACAATAACGATAATATTAACTAAAACTGATTACGGGTGATTAAATAAAACGTAACTAAAGCAACACTAGGGATGGGCCGATTTTAGGTTGGATTGGAATAGCTTTATGGGCTTGTTTTTTTTTCTCTATGTGCCTTTGGCTACATATTGGCTAGATTTTACAATAGAGCATTATAAATACATTACCTACATAATTAGCTACCTAGATTTCGACACAGAATGCATTAGTATCAAAATTGCTGGTAATGAATTAGGGATACTCACTTAAAGGTGCTGCATTTTTTTTATTGGCCGTCGTTGCTAATGATCGGCTCTTGAAACATTTTAGCAGCGAAACATTTCTTGATATAACCGCTTTCCTCAAAACAAGGGCCATCGTGTTTATATTCTATTGTTATGTATTTTAAAACTATTTAGCCGGTTTGTTACTTGAAAATTTTTCTATTTTATTTAAAAATTTACTTGAAAATTTGGGCCATGGTAGGAGTGTGACCGAGATTGTGTGTCGGAACAAAAGCTGTGACCAATTTGTTCTCAATTCAAATATTCTTCTTTTCTTTTTATTCATCTGTATGTTGCCTGTACTTCTGTTCTTCTTTTTGAATTTTAAATAACTAAAAACTCTTTGGGAACGTTCCAAATACTATAGTAGATTTTTTGCGGCTTAGTGCTGACTGTCGGTTTCTATAGTAAAGTCTCAAAGTCAAAGTCAAAGTCAAAGCCATTTATTCAATTTAGGCCCCAGAAGGGCACTTATGAAGGTCAAATTTACTGAAGTTACCACCGGTTCGGAACTCGGCCTTCAACTGAGAAGAATCCGGCAAGAAACTCAGCAAGGTTACATTTTTTATATATTTTTTGGACAATCTGACTATGTTTGGCTTTTTTTTTCCAAATAATTAAAAATAAAAAAGATATACCTAAGCATAGATACAGACGAAAAAAGAACAAAGAAGAAGTCTATTGCACATTTATAAGAAAATTTCATAAAATGTATGGGCATGTCTGATTCTTATTAAATCATTGTAACAAACAAAGAAACACATTATATCTTATAAGTATACTTATATAGGACTAGCTTCTGCTCGCGGCTACGCCGGCGTGGCCTACAGGAATCAAATGACATATTTTTCTACAACAATAAAACAAAACAAAACAACTTCATCCCGCTTCGAGGGTGGAATTATTAAAAACGCTGAGACACCTATACATTAATTTTCAATCTTCAGCCTAAACACAAAATTTGAAGATCCTAACTTCGAAACTGACGGACTTGCATACAAACTTTCATCCCCTATTTTACCCCCTTAGGGATGGAATTTCGAAAAACCCTTTCTTAGTGGATACCTAATTTTCACAAAGAATATACTCTCTTAATGTCATGTCTCTAGGTTCAGTGGTTTAGGCTGTTGATATATCAGTCAATCAGTCAGTCAGTCAGTACTTTGAATTTTATATATACAGGTTGTTGTTTTGGTCACTGAGCGACTCAGGGTCGATAATATAAATGATACTGGTGCTAAAAAAATATAAAAAGAATACTCAATTTTTTTTAAATAATAAAATTAAAAAAATAAAAATTTTGAAAATCATGTAATAAGCTAAAGTGTAGACATAATACTCAACGGGAGTGCGAGGGAGTAAAGGGGTGGGCCGATGGCGGCTTGGGCCTAGCTCCAGTCTGTGCACGTGCCGAGTAACCATACTTTGCGGTAATTTTATTTCAAATTAAATAAGGTATTTCTCAACACATTTACAGTATTTTGTGGAATTAAGTCCATTTTTGGGGAATATATTTTTTGTACTACCGCTCCTGGGTCGCTTGTCGCCGACCAAAACAACACCCTGTATAGATAGATTTTACTCTGATATAAACTTTCATACATTCCTCTCTCAATACACCAGGCACGACGGCATTTTTATTATGTCCACAGGTTGACAAGCAGACATGCGATTAACATGATGGTAAGTGGTCAGGGCTGCCTACGGATATTTGCAATAACAGGAGGATTGACGATCGATCTGTACATGAGCCTAACTGAAGAGTATGATAGCTACTGCCCTGTGGCTGGGGCTTAGAATTACAGCTACGGTGTTCCCCTGCCTGTTGTAGAAGGCGAATAAACCTTCGGAGTCGTGAGCAATCTAGGCGTAGCGGCCCCGAGGAGAACGATGGGTAGTTGTGGCTACGATACGTGCGATAGCACTGCGAGGTTGCTGGGGGAGGTGTCAGACTCAGCGCCGCGCGTGGAGGGGATCGAGAATGCCTACCACAAGCTCTTAGGCGCCGATCCCACAGAGAAGAGTTCTAGAGTTCTGCGTTCCGAGTTCTGCATTCCGCTATGACTGTAAGCTATGTGGGGCCTTTGAAAGTAAAAAGTGTATGATGTGCGAGCAGTAGCGAATATTGCAGAACTCTAAAACTCTAGACTGCTTGCTGTGTGCACAATAGTCAACACGGAATGCAGAACTCGGAACTCGGATCTCTAGAGCTATCTAAGTGGGATCGGCGCCTTAAAACAAGGTTAAAACGCCAACGTAACAGCTATTTTAGAACCCAATGGTATGTTTCGTGACGATGGTAAGAGACCCGACGGAATGACACTTGTACCCTGGAAGTTGGGACGGCCTTTGGTATGGGATGCCACGTGTGTCGATACCTTAGCTCCGTCTCATCTTCCAGAGACAATAAATAAGGCTGGTGGCGCTGCCATGTCAGCAGAGAACCTCAAGCGGCGCAAATATAGTAATATAGATACCAGTTACATATTTGAGCCGTTTGGGGTTGAAACTCTGGGTTCGTGGGGGCCGAGCAGTCACCATCTTTTTCGCGAAATTTCTAAACGCCTGGTCGAAGCATCTCGTGACCAGAATGCTGGCATATACCTCGGTCAGAGAATCAGCATTGCCATTCAACGTGGCAATGCCGCCAGCATTCTGGGAACGTTGCCCTCTGACAACGATTTTTTCATTTAGTTTATTTCTTTTCATTTATATAGATTTTAAGGATTTTATGGTTTTTTTTTATTTGGAGATAAATAATAAATATTAATCAGCTAGGTTAAAATAACCTTATTTGTCTTTTGTCCCTCTTTGACATCCGGCGTCAAAACAAGACAAAAGTCAAATATTTTTTTATTTTAACCTTGTTTTAAGAGCTTGTTGTACGAGTGCCCGACCCATTGACCACCGTGGGGTTCTAGCCGGTATAACCTGGCCGCTCCCAGCGGGCGGTTAGGTATCCTTTGAGGATATCCCAACGCAAAAACGTATGCTGGCTAGGCACCAGTCCAGGGAGCCAATTCTCACCCAATCGAAATTAATCCCTCGATCGAAAAAAGTACGAATTCGAACTTGTATCGAGTGTAAATCACGTAACATTATTATGGCAATTTCTAGGTCGGCTTATTTAGAATGAAAACCAGTCAACTTGAGTTTTAAATTCGTCGGTACCGTTCGAATGGACTCCACCCCTCGAAATTTTACAGTCGAATTGGACTCGAACCGTAAGTTCGGTTCAATGGTTATTTCGAAGGACGCGAGAATTGAGTCCCTGTATTCAAACTGTCGGCTCGCTTATGAAAAATGGTGTATTCCAGACAAAATTCTGTATACTGTTTCAAAGGATCTGCCTGCCGCGGATGCCCAGGTTGTGGAATGAGCTCCCCGCCGTGGTTTTCTCATGGGAGTACAGCATGGGGTTTGTCAAGAAAGGTGTGAAGAGATTTTTGCAGAGTCAGCAACGTGCGAGTGTCAATAAAGGCAAGAGATACCCCTGGTGTTGCAAGCGTCCATAGGCTACGGTAACCGCTTACCATCAGGCGGGCCGTATGCTTGCTACCTTACCAACTGCATCCCGAGAATGTGGGTAAAACCGCGGGGGACAGTTAGTATAAAATAAAAAATAATACTTAGGGTAAAACTAGAGTTTATTTCAAGATAACATTAATAGATACTTACGTACTAAGCAAACATATTTTGGTAGGTTCGGTGTGTCCATATACTAAGTTAGGCGTTGCAACAGGGGCGTAGTACCGCCGTATCATACATACGGGGCCCCCGGTTACAGAGGCCCCGAACGTGTTTAAGAAAAAATCTTTACCCTCAGTTTGGGCTTCGCCACAGTTAAGGGTTACTAGATAGGTACCGGTTACAGGCATTTGCCGCATTTGACAGGCATTTTCAGGTTTAGACAGGCGTGCCATAATATGGTTGCCGCAGGTTGAAACACTGTGGGGTCATCCATTAATCATGTGAGACCTTCCGAACCGGTATTAGAGTATTAGAGTCAGACTTTTCATAAGTGCCTGCGAAGGTCTATTTGAATAAATGATTTTGAATTTTGAATTTTGAGTCCCGAATAGGGCGGGGGGGGTCGGATAATATCACGATTAATCACGATAGGGGGGAGGGGGTCTTGAGGCATATCACGTGTATTTTTGTTGATGCGCCCACGCAAATCTAACCACGCAATAAAATCGAAAATTTCTCATGCTTGCCAAAGGTCTGGAACTCACTGCAGGGGTCTGTGTTTTCTGAAACCTTTAACCTAGATGTAGATGTTCTTCAAGGCTAGAGGGAACAGGCATTTTCTGGGTAAGCGTGCGACGTCTTCAGCCTTGTGACTCCTCCTAGGGTCACTCGACCGTCGAACATAAAAGAAGCCTGCATTCTCCAGCACCGAGTGATAGTGAATTGACGCAGAGTATCCAACCTGCACGAATGATTACTAGGCGCTCATATACTACATAAATATAGGGAAGTTATTTGCGTGGTGCGAGACAACGATGATCCCGAGTGACTGGATGAGAATGAATTAAACCTTCTAGCATTAAGTGGTGCTAACTGCTGAGGAACATGATGCTTGTCCACTCCTCACCATCGAAGACAGAAAAGTAAACCCATGGTGGTTCTATTTAATAAAACATTTTTAGAATATCTTTACTTGTTTTTGAGGCCGGTTAAAAAATACACGTGATTTTGGTAGGGGGGGAGGGGTAGCCTAAAACCTCACTATATATCACCAGGTGGAAGGGGGGAGGAGGGGTCAAAAAGTGGTCTAAAAAACCTCACGTGATTAATGGACGGCCCCTGTGCCACCAAGCGACTGTGTTGCAGAGTTGGTCTTAGCATTAGAGCTACCAGTATTTTGTCGATATGAAGATACTTAAATTGTTACAAATTATTTTCCTCATATAATGTAGGCATGGGAAAAGTTTTTTTTTTTAATAAAAAAAAAGTAATGTCACAAATCTAAAAGTCATTGGTTTTTGAAAAAAACACTGTCGCCGATCCCACAGAGAGAGTTCTACAGTTCCGAGTTCTGCATTCCGTGTTGACTATTGTGCACACAGCAAGCAGTCTAGAGTTCTAAAGTTCTGCAATATTCGCTACTGATCGCACATCATACACTTTTTTTTACTTTCAAAGGCACATAGCTTACAGTCAACGCGGAATGCAGAACTCGGAACGCAGAACTCTAGAACTCTTCTCTGCGGGATCGGCGCCTTAACTTATTTTTTGTTTTTTTCAAAAACCAATGACGTATTTTTTTTATTTGATGCTATAGAATGTTAGTAGATCATTGTTTAGGTCTTAAACTCAAAAGACTCTAAATATACAGTAATTCTAAATATAACCTAGTCAGTCCAAAATGTAGGTGCGATATGAAATGATACCAGTGGCGGATTTACCAGCAGGCTGAGTAGGGTTGAGCCGAGGGCGGCAGATTTTAGGGGCGGCAAATTTGGGGACCTTTTTTCTCATGTGTTGCATTAATAAGCATTTACCCCGGCTCGGCTTATTAGATAAACATGATTAATTAAATGTTTACTCAGAAATATACCCAAAAAATATCTTATGCAATTTCAACCAAATTGTTTTGTTATAGATAAGGTCGGATACATTTTACGGCCGTAGTCTATACCTACTTGGGAAATGTGTTAATCCACTACTGAATGAAATGCATTAAATATTTATGAGATATTAGCTGTCCCCGCGGTTTCACCTGCTTTCCTGGGAAAGCATATGCCCTTCTCCATACCGTAGGCTATCTGCATGCCAAATTTCATGATGATCCGATGAGTAGTTGAGGCGTGAAGGCGTAACAAATAGACAAACAAACTCACTTTCGCATTTATAATACTAGTTAGTATACTTATTATTAATATTTATTGTGAAATTTTGCCGCCCCCTAAAAGTGCCGCCCGGGGCACCATTTAATTCAAATCCAGAGCGTTTAGATTTATTGGAAGCATATTTTGTAATTAATAAAAATAAAAAACCTAAGACCATAGTCGCGTGGCGACAATCCTTAAGCTGCTATTACTGACCCCGTCAGACCCGTCTAAAATGTCCACCTGTATTTGTGCCAGAGAGCGACACAGACCTATACCAAGTATGGACTGAATTATAATGATTTCTTGTTTGACACCTAAAACCCATGCAGCCCAAACATCCTAACTTCTGACAGTGAAGTCAACACAGCATAAACGTTTGTGATTCCTCAATTATCGTCGTCATCCTCTGCTTCAGCATCCTCGTTATCTTCCATTGGTTCCTCGGAATAAGCCACTGGTGCAGTATCCACGTGACCAGCCACTGGTGCAGTACCCACGTGACCAGCCGCAGGTGCAGTATCCACGTGACCAGCCACTGGTGTAGTACCCACTTGATCAGCCGCTGGTGCAGGGAAGGTGGCAGGAGGGGGATGCGTCTGGCCTGGCACCAAGTCATCTTGGCCCATGCCCCCTGCGTTCTGCCCACCCATACCGCCACCCGCTCCGCCACCCGCTCCCCCAGCGAGCAAGCCGGCGACCGCCTGGCAGCACGAACAGAACAAGCAGGTCATGCAAGCCATGAGGGACCCGCAGCAGGCCATTTGCCCCAAGCCTGGCGGCTGAGGGGGTGGCGCTGGAAATATATAAATAAATAAATATCCTGGGACATTCCTCACACACGGTCATCTGATCCCAAACTAAGCAGAGCTTGTACTATGAAAACCAGATAACTGATATAATACATATACTACTTGTTGTTTGTAAATACATACTTATATACATAATTACACCCAGACTCAGGACATACAGACAGACATGTTCATGCACATAAATGCATATCCTGTGTGGGAATCGAACCCACGACCTGCGACGCGATAGCGCCAGCTGGCCCGTCTTATATGTTTTGTTGTATTACAGGGTAGCACATGGCCCGCCTGATGATAAGTGGTTACCGTAGCCTATAGACGCTTGCAACACCAGGGGTCTCACCCGCGTTGGCAACCCTCTCTACACATGTTTCTTGGTTTGAAGAGCCACTGTTGTGGTAGAGGGAGGGACAACCGACAGTGTCATTTCGTACCACACCGCTGGTGGCCATGAAGCAATAATCCCGTACCTTCGGCTATCTCAACATAAAAAAAACAGTTCTGTAACTTATCTCGTTAACTACAGTCAGACATAAGATTGAAAGCAATATGGCTCCGATTTGCCATTTGAATTTACGTCACCTTAAAAACGTCCCATCGTCCCAAACGTCCGATCTTTATTCATGCAAGTAGATTTACATTTCTAAAATACATCTTGAATGTGTATTCAAAACCTTATTGTTTCCTCGCCAACAAATGGTTTCATCACAGCATCACTAACAATGGTAATACACCGTGGAAATACTGTATCTTTATTCTCAATTTCGACAAAAAACCAAAGTGACCGATATAGCTCAACCAATTAGCAAGCTGAAGTGGCAATGGGCCGGTCACATCTGCCGCAGAACCGACGGTCGATGGAGCAGACGAGTCTTAGAGTGGAGACCGCGTCTTGGCAAACGTAGTGTAGGGCGCCCCCCAGCCCGATGGACTGACGACCTCAAAAAAATGGCCGGACTGGGCTGGATACGGGTGGCAAGAAACCGGAAGGAGTGGCGCGCTCTGGGAGAGGCCTATCTCCAGCAGTGGACTTAAAAAAGGCTGATGATGATTCTCAATTTTATATACTAGGTAATTGACCGAGCGAGCGATGTCTCCGTTTCAGCTTGGTCAAAAATGCTTTCATATGTCTGTCCAGATGTCTAGCTGTTTTTTCTGAGCCAATAATATTATAAATGCGATATATATATGCTTTGTGTGTATTTAAGCGAGATAGCGTTATTTCGCTCAAAGATAAGAGAGAGGGAAGTACCTCTATAGAATACCGCAGCCAAATTATTGAATTTTATGATCCTGTGCGTGAGTAAGGTCGTCAGAACTCATTGGGAAGGGAGAAGGGTTGGTTTCTAGACCTGTGGTTTCGGCTGTGCGAACATCTGTCATTCAGTAAATTTTAGGCTACATTCCGAATTGGATAATATCGGTCACAGTGCTCACAGCAATAATTTGCGACCGAGTTAGATATCACGTTAATGACAGCTGAGAACTGTCAACAATTCGGAACGCCCGTTATCGCGCTCACAGTATTCAAAACAGAACATATACACCTATTGAGCGTGTGCAGGAGGCTCGTAATCTGGGTCTGATAATGGACGAAGAGTTACGTTTTGAGCGTCATATCTCGGATGTAGTCAGGAACTGCTTCTACCGTTTAAAGGTGTTATATCAGATACGTAAGCATCTTAGTGTCGACATTCGTGTACAACTGGTTGACTCATTGGTTTTATCAAAGTTTAATTACCTAGATTCGGTCTATGGCCCGAGACTGTTAGCCAGAACGGCAGGCCTTATTCAACGGGTGCAAAACGCATGTGCACGTTTCTGCTTTGATGTTCCACCAAGAAGCCATGTCACTCCCTATTTTAATAATGCTGACATACTCAAAATGAAATACAGAAGGGACTTACATTTGGCTATTTAAAGTAGATAGATAGATAGATAGATAGATAGCTCTGATATTTAAAGTAGATAGAAAAGACAAAGACCTTTTAAAAGTTAACCGCGCTCTGAAAACTGTGTCTCAATGGTTTGCTGCCAACAATCTTATGCTAAATTCTAAAAAAACTAAATGTATAAGATTTTCATTACCAAATGTACCAAAAGTTGATACCAATGTTATTGTGGACGGTAGTAAACTTAATGTAGTAGATAAGACTGTTTTTCTTGGTCTGACCATAGACTGTAGATTGCAGTGGGGTGCTCACCTGGAAGCCTTAGGTGGTAAACTGAGCTCCGCTGCTTTTGCAGTCAGCAAAATAAGGCAACTGACGGACATTAATACAGCCAGATTAATTTATTTTGCATATTTTCATAGTCTTATGTCTTACGGTCTTTTGCTGTGGGGCTCTGCCGCAGACTTGGAATCAATTTTTGTATTGCAAAAAAGGGCAATTCGCGCCATCTACTGTTTGGGTTCTCGCGAGTCTCTGCGAAAGGTATTTCCGGAAATTAATATATTAACTTTGCCCTCTCAGTACATTTTTGAAAATATTATGTATGTTCGTAAAAACATTGTTTCCAGTCAATAGTGATTATCATGATAGAAACACTAGAAACAATGACAAAATAACTGTGCCAAGATTTAGATTAGCTAAAGTAAATAAGTCCTTTCTTGGGAATTGTATCCGATTTTACAATAAAATTCCTCGTAGCGTGACCAGTATGTCCTTTTTTAAATTTAAGGAATATATCAAAAAGCGGTTGTTGAGTAGGGCCTATTATAAAGTGTCTCACTATATTGACGACAAGGATGTATGGAAGTAGCTTCTCTCTGCACCTGCTTCACTTAGCAGCTAGTTCAAGGTCCATTTTAATTCAAAGTACCTATGTTATTATTATTATAAGTTATGTTTTTTTTAGGTTACAGATAATTACTTATTGTAATTAATTCAATTCAAAGTTCTTCGTTTATTTGTTTTGATATAAATTCATCGATATATTATGTCTGTCTAATTGTTATATTCTATTCCATATAAATTATATTTAATCTAATGTTGTAAATAGTCACAGTGATAACAAATTGTGTGTTTAGTATTTTCCCTTTAGTAATTTTTTATTTCTAAGGCAGACTTAAGGCCCAGAATACTCTCGAGCAGATTTCAGTTTTCACCCTTGCGCCACATTTTCACATAATATTAGCGGAAATTACCGGAACTAAGCAAACAAAAAATACTAGCTCCCTCTATTTAGAAGTGCGTCATTGCAAACAAACAATTCAACATGATACACCGCCATCTAAACATTTCCGCGAGAACGACGCTGTTTGAATTGGACACAGTATAAATGTTAACAGTAGACAAACTGCAGATAAACATTTAACAAATATTTATTTTCAAATAACTTTTTAAGTAGTAGTTTAGTAGTTGGTTAAGATTCCACCCCGCCAATCTTATGTTCGATTCCCACCAAGGATATCCATCTGTGAACATATTTGCATGTCCCGAGTCTGGGTGTAGTAAGTACTAGCGATCCGCCCCGACTTCGCATGGGTACAATGTCATAATGTGGTGTCAGTGGAGCGATTTGCGCGCCCGCCCACGCCACCCGGTCATGGTATCGCGTATACTGTTTCTGGCTAATTTTAAATCTATGATATCATTTAAAATATTAATGATAATTATTGGCTGTAAAGCATTGCGCTATTATTACCACATATAGAGAAGCTAGCATAAGCAAAGGTTATGTCCCATTTCTTTAGAGTCGACTAAAGGTCTCTTTAGCACTGAAACAATAATTAGTCTAAACAGACAGTAAAATCACGTAGCGCTATCAGAACGCTTTTAGGAGTATTTTTCTCGCAAACGCCGTTATTTTCACGGTGCTTACGCGTTTCGTTCATCGTTTTACAACAACAGGTGTGACCGGATGGCCTCCCTTGAACGGAACATAGTTGTGATGTGTGGCGTCTTCTCTTTACGTAGTAATAATTATATGGTTAAAACTTCATCAAAATCCGTTGCGTGGTTTAGAGTTAGCGGATAAACAGAGAGACAAACGGACGCGGAAAACGACTTCTTTTTATACTATTTAGAGATTTATTTACAAGTTCTGCTTAGTTTGGGATCAGGTAGCCGTGTGTGAAAAATGACTCAAGATATTTATTTTTAAAAGTGGATACTGACGATAATATTTCTCAGGTTAGGTAATTGTCCCCCAAAACCAGAATTCTTTTACATACGCTACTTAGGTAAGTGTCATCGGGTCACGAAACTAAGCGTTTTTTCTGAATAAAATTTGTGTTCTATAAATTCCGAGAAAACAGTCTGTGACAAATGGACAGACGGGAGAGTATCCTACTCGTATACACTGTGAGTGTTCATAATGTGCACAAATTAAAAGGAGGGAAACTATGTTGAATTTTATCGAGCGTTTTTTTTTAAATTACTTTTTATGTATTTTTTAAATTGTTGTTGACTACAGTGATCACCACGCAAACAAAACTATGTAACTTTTAAACTTAGCGATATATCACAATGCAAACTCAATATAATTGAAAATAACAAGGCGTCCTCATAAAATGAAAATTGAGGCAAAAAATCGGACCTCAATCGAAATATTAGATGTTATTTGACAAATAAACAGGATTTCTTCCATCACTGTTACAATAATTGTATTGGATACTGTACTATAATTGTAGAATTTCTCAATAAAATGTCCTCTTTACCTACCATTTTTATTCATCATCATCATCATATCAGCCTAAGGATATCCACTGCTGAACATAGGCCTCCCCCATTAACTTCCACTTTCTGCGGTTTTGGCCCTTGAATCCAGCAGCGCCCAGTGACACTGACCAGGTCGCCGGTCCACCTGGTGGGAGGTCGTCCTGCACGGTGTCCCCTTCCAGTTAATGGTCGCCACTCGAGAAACTTCCATCCCCATCGGTTATCTGTTCTTCAAGCGATGTGGCCTGCCCATTGCCACATCAACTTACTATACGAGCTATATAGATAATTTTTGTTCTCCTACGAATGTCCTCGTTTCGGATCCTGTTTCTTAGAGAAATTCCGAGCATAGCTGATTCCATAGCTTGCTGAGTGACTCTGAGCTTATTTATGCGACAAGCAGTTTAAGACCACGTCTATGTTCCGGATGTCATCACTGGTAACACGCACTGATTGAAAACCTTTGTCTTAAGACTTTGACTCTGAGGTATTCTAGACTTGAAGATATGCCGTAGCTTCCCGAATGCTGCCTAGCCGAGTTGGATTCTTCCGTTGACCTCTTTGTCAAAGTTGAACCTACCTAGTTGGACAATTTGTCCTAGGTAAACATACTCGTCTACAACGTCGAGAGCAGTGTTCCCAATTATCACGGGTATTGGTGGAATATGAATATTAGACATAATTTTTGTCTTGTATATGTTCATCTTGACCTGTTGGGAAACTCTCTTGAGATCATTGAGCATGATGTTCAAAGCTTCCAGCGATTCCCGCCATTATGACTATTTCGTCGTCAAGTCGAAGGTGAGAGATGTGTTCACCGTTGATGCCATAACCTTTCCAGTTCAAGAGCTTGAACACATCCTCCATAACAGTGGTAAAAGGTCACCCTGTCTTTCACCCTTCTGCAACTGGATTGGTCTCGTACTCTCGTCCTGTACTCGGATTGACATATTGGCTTTGCTGTACAAACACCTTCAACAATTTGATATAGCGATAGTCGATTAAGCACCGCTGTAGACTCTGTAATACCGCCCATGTCTCAACTGAATCGAAGGTTTTTTCATAGTCCACATACACAAGGCATAACGGCCAAATATACTCCTCAGTCTTCTGTATAATTTGGCGAAGTATATGTATGTGATTTGTGGTACTAACGCCTTTACGGAAACCGGCTTGTTCGGGAGGCTGGAATTCTTCAAACCTACGTCCAAGAGAATTCGTAATGACTCCCGAAAACAACTTATAAACGTGGCTTAGGAAGGATATCGGGCGGTAGTTCTTATAGCCTTTTTTGAAGAAGAGCACCATTATATTTCCTCTCCATACTTCTGGTATTGTACCTAGGTCATAAATCTCGGAATATCGGAATCTCGGCACGTAAGTTCCGATATTACAATTCCGATACTGAGTGATCCAATTTCGGAATCAGATAATTTTTTCTATTATGTTTTAAAATAAAACTATTGAGCTATTTATCTATACTACTATAATAAAGCGGAAGAGTTTTTTTGTTTGTTTGTTTGTTTAAACGGGCTAATCTCTGGAACTACCAGTCGGATTCGAAAACTTCTTTCACTAATAGGAAGCTACATTATCCCCGAGTATTATAGGCTACTTTATATCCCGGGAACGCGAGTGAAACCGCGCGGAACAGCTAGTCGGTTAATAAATGACGGAGTTATGAGGTAACAAACATAAAAAAAAAACAAAAAATACAATCGAATTGAGAACCTCCTCTTTTTTTAGAAGTTAGTTAAAAATATCACGTTTATAACTCAATCAGAACATTTCCTATCAACTGTTAAAGAATAGCACTCCAGGCGCATTATATGGCATTAACAATAACTCAAAAAAAATGCTCTACCAGCTAAAAGGTAGTGCATAACCGTGCATAAGGACTTCTTTTTATAAAGCTGGCAGGTGAGGTGATACTTCTAAGCTATCGCTGTCAAATTTACTGAGTGATAATATAGGATAAACGCAGGTACTACCGCGGTAGTTAAAAATCTGCAGGTATCACCGAGGTATGTAAAATGTAACATAATTGTATTTTTGAGCAATGAAGATCATTTACGTTCAAAAGTATCCTTTGTCCTTCTCCACTAATTGGACTATTTCCCTGCCAAATTGTATTTAAATCTGTTCAGTGGTTAAGCCGTGAAAAGGTTACAAACAGAGTTGCACGGTGGCCGAATTATGACGTCAACGTTAATGTATAAGCGGGAGCAAGCGTATTAATTAAGCTGTTTTTAAAACTTTAATAACTTTGTCATTTATTGATGGATATTATACTCTATTTCACATAGGATGAGTCGTCAAGGTCAAGGGTTTTTTACCAATATCTAGTGAAATTCCATTTGATTACTCTGAAATAATATTGACAATATTTCGTGAAACCTAGCTCTATCATAGTATTCCTTTATTATATCGAAATTAACATTAACCATTGAGAAATTTAATAAAATACCATGTGTCACCGAACTCATGTTATTTGAAATATACTATAATAATTTAAAAAACATTATGCTCAAAAAGGTTATGTGCATCCGCTGTAGTAATCAAAAAGTTTGAATTTTGTTATGTGAATGATCCTTATTGCAGGCATCTAACTCAAAAAGCTATTTTGACCCATATAATATAAAATTTCCTGCCTCATGCTGAGCAATATATAATGTTTTGGAAAAAAAGTTATTCTAATTTTATTAATTTTATTGATATAAAACTGTGCCTGGCTCGCTGATTGGCTGAAAAAGCTAAGCTACCGGTAGGGCTGCAGAAACAGGAACCTCCTCACAATGCGAGCTGTATCGAGGAGTACTGCCGAGAGCCTCGAGGCTTTTGGCCATCAGGCCATTGACCGTTACGATAATCGGCACAATGATAGCCGAGCTCACTACTAGTAATTGTAAATATACGATGGGTTCACATTCCAACTAACCAGTCTAGTAAGTAGTAGAAACTTAATCAAAGTAAGGTGTGTAATATTTTTCTTACTGTTACTAATGTTACTGTGCCATTGACACTTGACGACTACGCGACTGGACCACAATAATACTGTGATAAAACAATGAAAATAAAAGTTTACCGGCTCGACTCGATGACTACAGATGACTTGATGACCGCAGTAGTGGCTGGCATGCCCGCCCCGACTTCGGGGCAACTACTATTAGCAGTATCAGTCAACCTACCTTTCATACCTTTTCTTTGATCTCAAAATAAATAATATTGAATGAGGTGTTATTTAATCAGGTAAGTAACGAAATAGGTAATTGCTCATTAAAAATAATATATATTGCTGATTTTTCATTTTGTATGATTTGAAAAAAAAATACATTTTCCAGAATTTGACTCATCACCTCCTTCAGTCGCGAGTACTTAAATACCCCGCGCCTTAGCCCCTTAGGCTACCCTAGCCGTACCTAGCAAAGACGAAAATAACAATCAGTCTCTGTCAGTACCACGACATGGCTCGGTGACAATTTTCAAAAGCATCAATCTCAACAGATTTTATTTTATATATTTTTATTTATAACAAGCAGTTAATAGGCTCAATTGCCTTAATTTTACGAGCATGCATTTTCCAGTGTCTTCTGAAGATAATTTGATATATTTTTTTAATAATTTGAGAGGGTTTTATCATGTGAAAGTTCTGAAAAAAAAATGACACAGGTCCGTCTAGCAACGCGGATCACCGCGGAATGCGAATGAGCGCGAAGCAAAATACGCCAGTTGCAGGACAATAGAGTGCAGTATGATGTTGATGGTGCTCAGATCAATTTGACGTAAGCGACTTTTTTTAAAATCATTATTATGAAAAACTGAATCGCAAATTCAAAAAACTAGCTCGGGCGTTTATTTGCTTATGATATGTACTATATTGATGAAAAAAATCGTATCAAAATACCTTCAGGCGTTGGATATATTTGGGAATTTCTTGATTTTCAGAGGTATGTTTGGCATTTTTTTTTATCGAGGCTTTTAATTGAAATCGTGTTTTCGGCTCGGGCGATGTGTTTGTTATATCCTTAAGTATCATATATTTCAATTTCAATACCGTAGAGCTAGTAGGTTTCATATAATTTGGGCTGCAATGTAGAGACTTTTGACCATTTCTGCCTCTTAAGTAAGTCATGCTCACTTTAAGGTCTCTGCTTGCGGCGGCGTCGTGTGACGGGTCGCTCACTTCCCTCCAATATGGCGAGGAGGGCGATGGCTGCCACACGCGTCATACTTGTGAACAGGTGCTGCTTGTGGGGGCTGGTCTGCTTAAGTTTGCCATTTATTTATTTACTTATTAAATATAGATTCAGACTACTTTGTAGTTTTTGCCGCCTCGCCGGGGCACGCAATTGTTGTCAGTGCGATTAGAATGTAAATATTATGTAATGAATCTAAGCTTGTTTTGAAAAGAGTAATTGCTGAGTTTATTGCCGGCTCTTCTCAGCAAATGCAACCTTCCGAACCGGTATTAGAGTATTAGAGTCAGACTTTTCATAAGTGCCTACGAAGGTCTATTTGAATAAATGATTTTGAATTTTGAATTTTGAATTTTGAATTTTTGAATTTTGAATTTTGCTACTCTACTGTTTGGGGTTATTTGTACAAAAAAACCAGAGTACTTGTACTCTAAGATTATTTGGCCAAGTCAGAATAGTAAATATGCCTCACGTGTCTCAGCTTGTGTTCTAAGTATTCCGCGTCATAGGTCCACAGCTTTCCGAGGCAGTTTTAAGTATAGTGCCACTAAGTGCTGGAACAACATACCTCCACCTTTACGTAGGCTGACTAGCATTCCAACCTTTAGGTCAAAACTTAAAAGTATGCTCATCGGCATTCAAAAATCCAGCACTTAGGTAAATACTATACGAAGAGAATTTATTTATATATATATATATATATTTTCCTATGATTGATTTAATTAGTAACCCTTATGAAATTTATGAATACTTATCTAATTAAAACTAAAATACTATTTATCACTATTTAATATCTGTTTTTTATGATTTAAAGTAATAATATATTTATTATGTAATTATTATTATTATTTGTTGCTTTGATGAGACTGATGTGTTTATTTAATTTAAGCTTTCTATTTTTAACGATGCATATATTATATTATAAATATGCACCGCCTAAATGTCCGTGATTCTCACGTGGCTTCAGCCGAAAATCAGCGCTGTAGTGATCTGCAGCACATGCTGAGCTGGGGCCATTTAGACCCACGATATCACACGCAAATTATTGCATTATATTTATTATTCTTTTAGTTTGTTGTGTTGTTTTTTCTTATATTTTTTATGTTACTAGTTGTTTCTTTCTTATTCTTATTGTTGTGTGTGAATCTGTGTGTCTAATAAATACCATTTTATCTTTATCTTTTTATCTTTATCTTTTAACATTTGAGAATTTAATTAAAATCTGAATTAACAATGCGCTAGGACTCCTTATATATTAATTTGACTCGCAAAAAGGAATATCCGCGTTTTTTATTATTTTCTCTCATAAAATCATAAGAAGTATCTTTGCCAAATAGAAAACCAAGAATCTTATTAGATATTTGCCGACAGTTTTGACAGCGCTCACGGTGATATCAGTTTAGGGCATGGTCGGTGTGAGCGCAATATGGCGGATATCATGACGTCATCTATGACGTTTCACGGGACATCGTTAGCTGTCATGGACCAATTCGGTACGGGTTTAAGCACGCTCAAATCGATTACAGCGATTCCAGCGTCAATTCGGAATGCAGCCTTATATGCAAGTAAATATAGATTAATGCTTACGTCCGTAGCCCCCTTGCGGAAAGCCACCCTGTGGCGGATATCCCCCCTGTTGAAATTGGCCTTGTGGACCTTGCTGAAAAGAAATAAAACATATCATTCACTTATGAATAGTCTGACGACAGTAGAAGTTTCCTTGTACTGTGGTCTGACTCTAATACCGGTTCATCATCATCATCATCATCATCATCAGCCTATAATGTCCCACTGCTGAGCACAAGCCTCCTTTCACAAATGAAGGTGAAAGGGAATGGGCAATACTCCACTACGCGTGCTCACTGCGGATCGGTGGAGGTAGGCTAGTGGTCAACCTACTGTTGGAATTTTTCAAGCCGCCTAGGAGGATAACCGGGACCAACGGCTTTACGTGCCTTCCGAAGCACGGAAACGCTCGATTTGAACTACCACTACCGACCACGACGGTGGTAGCTTAACTTTGCCGATCGATTAGGAACGGCTAATCATGCTACACCACGAGCGCTTCATGACTGAATACCGGTTCGGCTGGTTGCATTTGCTGAGAAGAGCCTATAAACTCAGCAATTACTCTTGGCAAAACAATCACTGTACTTTATTACATTGCAAATCTAATGGCTTATGCTAAGCAGGGCCGTCTTCCTATAGGAGGCCCTGGGGCACTTTAGGTACGTCCTTACTATTATGTTCTGTGATTTAGCATAATGGGGCCCCCCATGACAGGTGTTTTTTATTATATGACCTTATGATAGGATTTTTTTATTACAATGTAATAGGCAAAATCTCCTAAGTAAACCCAATCTAGACACCTAAAACCAATCTGGACATACAGAATCCAACGGCTAGCAATAGCAACATTGAAAAACATTGAAATCCTGTACCTCTACCATGAGTTTTCTTCACTAACGTAATCTACAGTTCGCTAGCGACTACGGTGGATATTTTGCATGACGAGCACCGCCTCTAGTGGACACTTTTGGAAGTATTTCATACAAAATGTTTCACCGTAGTCGCTAGCGACTGTAGATTACGTTAGTGAAGAAAACTCATGGTAGAGGTACTGCAAAGATTCCAAAACAAAACTATGAGAACGATGTTTGACATACCATACTTCATAAGCAATAAATACAGTAGTACCCAACTGATATGGCGCGTCGGGAATCTTCGTTCACACAGAAAAGAAAGTATGGCCCCGAAGATTAACGAAAGAATGCTCAAAACTTACAATCCACCTTAGATCACTACTATAAGGTTCATAATACACTGCAGCTGTTAATTCCGTCTCACTCGCGCGTGAGGCCCCTCCGCACGGCGCGCGCTAACATGGCGGCAGCTGCCGACCAATAGTTTCCTGCGCTTTGAAAATGTATCTTCTGCGCAGGTACATCGGTAAGCCATATCAGTTGGGTACTACTGTACATACATCTGGACTTGAATATTCGCACCATCAAACAGGAGATAGCACTCTACAGTAACAAATACAAAGAGGTTGTTGAATCACGTCAACGAATTGGCAGCTCAGCTTGAAGGCACGGGGAGTGCAATTTGATAGACTAAAGAGACGCAGTGTGCCCGATTAAAAAACCAGAATTCAGATCTAAGAATCAGCCAAAGAATGAATGAATGAATGAATGAAATATTCTTTATTGTATAAACTAACATAGAACAAACATTAGTAAAAACACAAATTAAGGAAGTAATACAATATAGGATCTCTTCCAGGCAACCTTTGGGTACAGGAGAAGCTTCAAAAGGTGGCAGGTTGAGCATCTACCTACAAGTAATACAATATATATTAAATAAACTAATACTAGAAATACACAAATACTATAATACTTTGAGATATTTAAAGTAATAATAAGTAAAGTAGTAATAAGAAGTAGCACAGATCGCTACAGTTCCGTCTATTCTAAACCAATGGTTCCCAACCTGTGGTCCGTGGGAGCCAAAATATGGTCCGCTAACGATTTCAAGGGCGATGCATTACAGAGAAATCGAGGAAGAACTCATTGAATTTCAAAATAATTGAAACGTGTTTGAATCTCATCCATTTGCGAGATCAAATTTCTGTTACATTAGGATTGAATAACTAAATTATGGTTATTAAAAAACAAAATTCAAACACTGTATTTCTATTAAAAAAAAGATATAAAGTAAACACTTTTGCTTGATAAAGTTAAATTAAAAAAAAATATATCAGCTTTTGCTAGTGATCACAAACTTTTTTTTATGTGTGCATGCAGAAGATGCAAGTGGTCCCTGCTAATAACAAAGAAATCAAAGTGGTCCCTGGTCAAGAAAAGTTTGGGAACCACTGGTTTATACCATAAGGGCATACGGGGCCCAGGCCCAGAGTCCCCACACTCACGGAGGCCCCGAAAGACCGATATATACGCTTACACTACACAATGTTTTCTCTATTTGAGGTAAGTAAGAACTACCTTCAACATACTAAATTAAATTGTGAATCGGACACTAGATCAGTTTTTAATTCTAGCGAGACTAAAAATATTAAATCATAGCAGATAAACTATTTTTGTTAATCACTTTTTTACTTTCCAACGGGGCCCCAAATTCTTGTGTGCCCAAGGGCCCTAACATAGCTTAAGACGGCCCTGGATCTCTATCAAACAATACAAACATAAGAGAAAAATATGTTAATTAAGTTATAAGACGCGCATCCATCGGCGAGCCAACGGGTTTATGCAGCAGTTAGTCTACTCTTTTGAAAAGTAATTTTTAAATAAAATTGTTTCTCACCTGCCCGTAAGGTGGTGCTTGTGGAAAACCTGCTTGCTGAGGTAACTGTCCACCCTGCGGTCCTAGCTGTCCACCCTGCGGTCCGATCTGTCCAACTTGCGGTCCGAGCTGTCCGACTTGTGGTCCTTGTTGTCCTAATGGGCTACCTCCAGTGACTGGGTTCCCTTGTCCACCAAATGGGCCGCCTTGGCCACCAAATGGGCCTCCTTGGCCACCAAATGGGCCTCCTTGTCCACCAAATGGGCCTCCTTGGCCACCAAAAGGGTTTTGGCCACCTTGTCCACCAAAGGGGTTTTGGCCACCTTGTCCACCAAAGGGGTTTTGGCCACCTTGTCCTAGCTAGATAATGAAGGAACTCAGATTAATACTTAGACTTTCTTGCTAAAAATATAAATTATGTTATTTTTATTCTTGGGGGAAAACTTCAAAGGATGCCCAACTGCCCTGGGTGCCAATTCTCACCTTATCGAAATTGATCGCTCGATCGAAAAGAGTACGAATTCGATTTTTTATCGAGTGTATCACGTCAAGCTATTATGGCAAAAGAAAACCAGTCAACTCGAGTTTTGATTGGGCTGGTTCGTTCGAATTGACTTCATCCCTCAAAATTCGAAAGACGCGAGATATGAGTCAATGGAGGAAGTGGGTTAAGAGGCCGTATGCCAAATTTTGCCGATTTCGCTGATTTACGTGATTTAACACTTGTGATTTTACAGTTAAAATACTGTATTTCTACAAGTTTTAATTCACAACCTAAAATATCATTTTAATTATGATCTAATGAATGAGCTACCTTTTCATTTTTATTATTTTATTTATTACGAGATTTACGTTGTTTTAAAAGATTTTTTATTGCCAAACTATTGAACTTTTTCAATTTTTTTTTCAAAAAGTGGATTGTTTATTAACTGAAGTTTATTTATGTTGTTATAATTTTAATGAACGAGAGTTCTCAGTAGCCGAAATCAAAAGCAATTCTTCGCCCATTTTCTCTAAAAATTGACTAAGTTAAATATTTTTTTACTCAAAATTATTATATTAAAGTGGTAAAAAGTGCTCCATTTATTTTATAGATGACTTTCATAACAATAGACTGTATTTTTTTCATACCGTTTAGACGGCAAAACGATCCGTAAATATGTGATATTCTAAACCTCTTATAGCAAAAATTCAAAAACAGCCGCCTATTTGAAGTCGATTAATCAAAATTAAATAATAAAATTAAAAAAGTAGCTTGTTTATTAGATAATAATTGAAATGATCTTTCATGTTGTGTATTAAAACTTATAGAAATACAGTATTTTAACCGTAAAATCACGTCTGTAAAATCACGTAAATCAGCGAAATCGGGAAAATTTAGCATACGGCCTCTTAAGCTGGACTCGCACCGACTTAAAACTGAAGTCATCTGCGCTCAAGAGTTGGTCAGGCTCATACTTATGGTGTATGAAGATGAGCAGAATCTAACCTATACTATTGACTTACCAGATTCCCCATTTTAATTAAAAAATATTAATATATAATTAAAAATAATCTTCAGAATTCTGCATATATTAATACAGGTAACATTTTTGTATAGCATATAATTTGTTTGAATAAATCATAATTTATAAATACTTCGCTCTAAAAATTCTATCAACAATATTGACAGTAGAATGTCAGTATGGTTATTTTTAATAGAAGATTTGTTTATTGATTGTGTTTCTTTTGAGGTTTAATTTATCAGGAGTGCCTTGCCAAGTCTCGAGGCACTTCAAAAAGATTAAAAAAAGTCAGGTGAAAATCTTACACCTTACATAGGTACTTAATTAACTTAACTCCTATTTCATCAACATCCTATGATGTCCCACTGCTGAGCACATGCCTCCTTTCACAAATGAGGGTTAAAGGGAATGGGCAAGACTCCACCACGCATGCCCACTGCGGATTGGTGAAACCTTATAAAAATCAAGTTATATTCAAAATTATTTTTGGCTTTTCAGTTTTTTCGGTGGTTTATGTATAGTATCCATCTGGCTCTCACCCTCAAGCTGAAAATCTGTCGCTAAGCGTCTATCGGTGTGTTCCGACAGCTGCACTTGAGAGCCAGTTCCTTCTAGGCTTTGTGTGCTTACCACCGGCCACACCAATTAGGTACCATGGTCAGATTGTGGTCAAACACAGGCCTATAGGTACAAAAAAAAAAAAAAACAGTTGTACCCAACCAGTAGCGGCGTAAGGCGTGGGCGACGTGGGCCACCCCCTACGGCCTCGCGAGCCGGGGGCCTCGCGTGTAAAAAGCAGTTTTTTTTATTTTAATATTTTTGGAAATGCTCTTTGGTGTTGGTACTAATGGTACTTAGTTGATCTTTATTTTTAACCGACTTCAAAAAAAGGAAGAGGTTCTCAATTCGTTTTTTTTTTTTTATGTTTGTTACCTCATGACTCCGTCATTTATTAACCGATTTGGAAAATTATTTTTTTATTTGAAAGGGTACGCTTCCCGTTTGGTCCCATTGTCATCAGATCAGGATTTGATTACTTCTTAGTGTACTTTGAAGTCGGTTTAAGGTTTTTGTAAACCAGTCCAATTATTTGGTGTTTTTTTTGCACTAATAATAATTTCTTAATGTCAAGTATACATTTTTTTTTCTTTTTATACAATCCGTCTTCTTGCGCTGGCAGAGGGCCCCGCAAAATGAATCTTGCCCACATAAAATTTAGGTCTTACTGATTCGTCTACTGCTGCATCGTGCACAATCATAGCACATTGTCGGTAGTGGGAAATCGGCGGAGAAGTTTCAAGCAAAATTAACGTTATTAGCGCTTCTTTGGGTTACTTGTTCGATGCTCACCGAAAGCAGTTTAGAACTTAAAGCTAATGGCATATACCTCGGTCAGAGGATCAGCATTGCCATCCAACGTGGCAATGCCGCCAGCATTCTGGGAACGTTACCCTCTCCCTCTGACAACGATTTTTCATGCAGTTTATTTTTTTCATTTGTATAGATTTTGAGGATTTTATATTTTATTAGGTAGAATAAATAATTCAATTTCTTTTTAACCGACTTCAAAAAAAGGAGGAGGTTCTCAATTCGAATGTTTTTTTTAAATGTTTGTTACCTCATAACTCCGTCATTTATTAACCGATTTGGAAAATTCATTTTTTATTTGAAAGGTTACGCTTCCCGTTTGGTCCCATTTTCCGTTGTCATCAGATCAGGATTTGATTACTTCTTACTTTACTTTAAAGTCGGTTTAAGGTTTTTCTAAAACAGTCCAATTATTCAATAAATTAAAGCTAATGATTTGAAACAATATTCAATAGAGAGTATCATGCTAAATAACTGATGAAATATCGTCATAATATACTGTCATTGTCCAGCAATGTCACGATATTTACGTGAAAATATTTTTCGCTTTTATTTTTCTTTACTTAATTTTAGTATTTTAATAGTTTGTGTAATTTTATGTATCACTTTTCACAAACAAAACTTAATTTATTCTTGGGATAAGAAATAATAAATTAAGTTAATCAAAATTAAGCCTTATGTGATACGAACAAGTTCTAAGTTCAATTGTTATAATCTAGTAATTGACATTCTATACCGAATTTTGCCACGAGGTTATTTTCCATAGATCGAAGCGGTTACTAAGTTATGTATGACTCAAACTTTACTGCATTAGGATTCCATTGATATTGATTAAGGTACGGTTTCGTTAATGCGACAATGCGATTATTTTTATATGCGATTTAAAAAGACAAGTGAAATGGTACTATTGCCTTTGAGTATTCCATACTCACTGGTGTCTTAATTCTATTTTTGATTTTATTGTTTAGATACATGCTAATAATTTACTTATTTGTCATTTTTTATATACATATGTCGGAGAGTTAGATCGTTGCTCGGACTCAGTTGAATCATGATATTACCGTGGTACAAGGGTTGGGTAAAATAGTAGCAACACTGATATTTATTTATTTATTTACCTACTTACATCTACTTTTACAGGGATACCCTAATACAGTAGTGTCGAACTTACTTCAAAACTTATAATAACATTTCCATATAACATAAAATTTCAAGTGCTATCCTTGTGAATTCACTCAGAGTACAGTAGAATATGTCGGTTTCCTCAGCAATGAGATTGAGGGTGCGAGGAGCGCGCGTCAGCGGCGCCTCTTTCAATAGGTTGGTACGCGCTCGGGGTACTGCAACCAGGTCGCCGTCGCCGCCACACGAACTTGTCCGGGGCACATAATCCTATCTGCGCTAATATGTCACCGTTATCTATTCTGCCTATCAATACCTTAAATAGATATGACACGAGTGCCAGGTCCCTCCTAACCCTTAATTCGTTGTAATGACTATAACGTGAATAAGAGGGTATGCGTATTGCTCTTGGGACACCAAGTTTATCACAAGCTCTCGAGCTTTACACATCTGGGTGCAATCATTGTTACAGCCGGTTCTGAAGCCTAAAATTATTTAAGACTGTACTTGAGTGAAGTGAAGTGATTATTTAATTGTAATATTACGACTTTAAACACATAGGCCCATGAGGAGTTTGTTGCGTCGCTTCTTCTCCTCATACGGGACTTTTACGAAGCGATGGTATAACGTTGTTTTATTGCCTGCACTGCGCCCACCGAATCCTGATACTACTGAACCCTAATCGTGGTGTTTGTATCGCTTTCATTAGGTTTAGACAGATTGATTCCCGAGAAAAGTTAAATGTTGTTTATGATATTTTTGTGGAAATTATTCACCCAGTGAACTTGGGACATACTAAACGGAGTTTGTGCTAAGGAAATCGAATATTTGATATCTTAAATATATGTATTATTATTATAACTACATATATTTAAACCGATAATTACACCAAAACTCAGTACAAACTCTATTAATAACAAGTAATTAAATAATTTATTTAATTTTTATTCATCTACTAGTGTTTTCTGCTCGCGGCTTCGCCCGCGTGGCCTACAGGAAACAAATGATATATTTTTCTACAACAATAAAACAAACAAAACAACATCATCCCGCTTCGAGGGTGGAATCATTAAAAACGCTGAGACACGTATACATTAATTTTCAATCTTCAGCCTAAACACAAAATTTGAAGATCCTAACTTCGAAACTGACGGACTTTCATACAAACTTTCATCCCCTATTTTACCCCCTTAGGGGTGGAATTTCGAAAAACCCTTTCTTAGTGGATACCTACTCTTCACAAAGAATATACCCTCTAAATTTCATGTCTCTAGGACCAGTGGTTTAGGCTGTGCGTTGATATATCAGTCAATCAGTCAGTCAGTCAGTCAGGACTTTGAATTTTATATATATAGATGGCAGACCTATTCAAGACAAAGTCGCAAGTCGCATAAAAAAATCGCAACAGTGAAACCGATGCTTGCATTACGTTGTCGCGTGCTACTACAAATAGGTCGTGGAATCCCATAATATACCAGTAGCCGACAATAGTTCGTGGGAGGTAGACGTGTTACATAAACAATTAAATTAATTAATTAACTAATTAAAAATGGCCGCAGGTGTCCCAGTTATCTTCAATAATGGACATATTTGCCCTATCATCGGATTAGGAACATGGAAGGTAAGTTTTTATTTTATTTTATTGATACACGCGGTAGTGAATAACCGGCTTTTGGCCGGTCGAGATAAATAACGTGTTTGAATTAATTTAGAAAGAAAGAAAGAGGAAAGGAAATTAATGTTATTTATGAGTATGTGTGTAGGTTACTCACTTATGCTGTAAAGGCTAATAGACTTCAATAATTTTTATATTACCTACAAAGAAAATATGAAAAAAAAAAACTGACTCAGGTATATTTCATTTAAATAAAAACAATTGCTACATGTATGTAAGTGCTTATACTTGAGAACAGATTTTTTTCGAACTGTGCGGGCTCAACGGAGCTTCCTTCCGCGGACGCTCAGACTGTGGAATGAGCTTCCCGCCGTGGTTTTCCCAATGGAGTAAAGCATGGGGTTCTTCAGAAAGGGTGTGAAGAGATTTTTGCAGGGTCGGCAACGCGCGAGTGATACCCCTGGTGTTGAAAGCGTCCATAGGCCACGGTAACCGCTTACCATCAGGCGGCCGTATGCTTGTTTACCACCTAAGTGGTAAAAAAAAAGAATGGGTCGACCGATAAAGTAGGCATTTTTTTGTTGTTTTTATGATTGTTAGTTAAAAAATTACTAAATTATACATAATTAGACTGCAGAAATTATACTAAAGTTGATTATTTTAATTGTGGGGTAGTTTAAAAAACATTGCATGTAGGTAAATTTATCATAATGCTAATGGCAGCCTTGAGGATCTATATAGATTGAATTTGTAAATTCGTCGTGTATATTTTGTATCACATGTTCCTGGTGAATTAAAAACTCTCTAAAATAAATCTACATCTCAGATTACAGAATAAAAGGCAGATAGGGCGCGCGGTACACGAAAGTGTAGCCAAAAAACAAATATAAACTCAAAATCTTGTACCTGGTAGGTATTCGCTTTTGAATTTGTATTTGCTTTGTTTAAATAAAGTTTGTTAAACAAAACAAAATTCAAAAGCGAATACCGGGTAGGTTAGGTACCTGATTTAGAGTATGTATTTGCTTTTTTGGCTACACTAAGGACCAACACTGAATTCCCAAAAAATATTTTTTACTTTTCATACATTAGGTATGATCGAGCAAGGTTGACATTTACAATGGAAAGTCTAAATTTTTTTTTTGAGAATTCGCTTTTGGTCCCATAGTAAAAGTTATTCAGCATGACTAACCCAACGTAGGTTTCGAAAATATGCCATCTCGAAATCTCCATCAACAGTATAACAATACTAATCTTATAAAGCGGACGAGTTTTTTTGTTTGTTTAAACGGAACCTCCGGAACTAAAACGTAAAATTATTTTACTATTATAATAGGAAACTACATTATCCCCCGATTGTTATAGACTACTTTTTATCCCGGGAACACGGGTAAAACCGCGGGGAATTTGTTTTGAAAAATTGTAATATACGTTATCAAATAAACTTTGTTCAGAAAAGAAAGAAAATAGATTTCAAAATGAAATGAATAAAACACCGACTACGGCATATTCTCGCTAACAAAAAACTGTGTCTATGGAGTCGGCCACCTCTCACGCACACCTTAGTTGGCTATTCCGCGGGAAATTAGGCTCTGTCGCCGTTTACACAGAGTCGATTACTCGCGCTCAACTAATGTGTGAATGTGTGCGTGCCGGCTTGTACGTACAGCGTGGTGGCCGACTTGAGTGACACAGTTTTTTGTTAGCGAGAATATATCCGACTTTTTTTAATATCTGTGGAGTAAAATTATGATGAATGAATGAAATAATAAATATGAACCTATAATGATGTAATTTGGTACGCACGTAGATCAGAACCTGGATCCAGAAAACGATTAAGTTGGTTTATAGGTAATTTGAATTTAATCGTATTTTTATTATTTTACAAGCTTTTATTTAACTTGCAATGTATGTATGTTTGTTCGTTCGGGTGGAATCTTGCAGGTCGAATTTCACCCACTTCCAGTGGTCGGATTGACTTGATATTTGGTATACATTAGTATATTGGATGACAATGCAAGTACAGTCAACATAATTGGACTGTTTTACAAAAAACTTAAACCGACTTCAAAGTCCACTAGGAAGTAATCAAATCCTGATCTGATGACAATGGGACCAAACGGGAAGTGTACCCTTTCAAATATTTTTTTTCCAAATCGGTTAATAAATGACGGAGTTATGAGGTAACAAAAATAAAAAAAATACATTCGAATTGAGAGCCTCCTTCTTTTTTTATGTCGGTTAAAAAAGTACAGTCATCAAAAAAAGCTTGTATTAAAAATGAAATTTTTAACAAAAACTTATTTTAGGTACCTTCGTAGAACAATATAGATAGATATTTCAGTGATTGGCGACCGTAGAAGTTCATTTAGCACATTGTGTAACTTTATTACTTTGTTGTTATACTATTGAATATTATATTATTAACAACAAATATGTACAAAATACAATCTATATAATAGTTTTCCTCAAGCCTGCCGCTGCTTCCGATTAACGGCAAGGTTCCCAGAAGGCTGGCAGCGTTTCCTCTTTGGATAGCCAAGCTGACGCGTTGGCGGAAAAAGCCGCCCGCTGGTCTCCGAAGGTCTCGATTGTGTTTTGTTTTTTGTATAATATCATATTTGAACGTTTTTTTAAAAACCGTAAACTGACTTTCGATTTTGGGAAATAGTTTAATATTATACAAAAAGTATCAATTCCACAATATTCCAAATGAGTTAATACAGTCGCTAATCACTAAAATATTTAGCTATATTGTTCTTCGAAGGTAAAAAACAATAAATACTTGAAAAAGTTAAATTTTTCCGCCTCGCTACTAATGTTTAATCTTAAGAGGAAATGCTGGTGGCGTTTGTTCCATACAAACGTAATCCTCAGTTTCCTCTCTGGATAATTACACTAGAGCAATGATTATTTTACCATGCAATCTGTAGGTTGGGACCTATGTATGTCCCTCGGTTGTGTTTTTCTCTATAAATTAATTATTATAATAAGGAGCCTTCTAAAGTCACAAAAGCTTGCCATTTTTAACGCCCTCGTCAGACGGCGAACAAATTTCACGATTATAATAAAACAAAGGAAAACCGACAGACATAGCCAAAGCCCTTCTCATTATCCCAACATCACAGGGAATTCTAGTGTGGGGACTGGAGACCGCATCTACTTGTAAATTTATTTTGATTATTATTGTATCTTTCCTTTTGGAATTTCACGGTCCGAGGACCGGTCCTTTTGGAAGGCGTGCATGGGGATACAGATCCAACACGTAGAGGCCCCTTTAAGATACTTTAATGTGTTGGGATATGTACACTAAGCGGGTTCTATCTCTGCCCGTACTATTGAAGAGATACGGCCAAAGACAGCACCCGCGAAGTGCAAGGACTATTGCAGAGAAGAAGGAAACTATACTGGGTCTATGGAAGGGAGCTTGCTGGACTGGTTGCTGGGCTATTGATTGAGACAACGGGACGCCTGCCAAATCAAACGTCTCAATCTTGATTGATTATTATTATTATTTTTTATTATGGTTCTTTAATTATTTTTTTTAATCGATCCAGTTTTGGAGGAGAAAACCGGTGATTACGAAATAGCGATTTCATAGGTATAATCGGTCCAAGCTGTAGTTGTCTCTATCGCCCTCGGGTGGGATAGCTCGGGCACAGAGCGACAGCAATAGATATGTTAAAAACCTATTTTTCAAATTTCTTGCATCCATCCTTTCCTCTTAAAGCAAAAAAAAATCTCATTCCTAGGCGCTTAAAAGTTACGTGATATATTAAATTAAAAGACGTAACAAATATTCGTTAATAATTCAAACTGGCCACACCATAATAAAGCCTGATTTACACCTTATTAGTGAAACAAGGATACGTAACATTGCTACCAGTTAACACAAACAGTTGATTGTCACATTTGAAGGATGTTTGTGAAAACGAAACCTGCATACCCGTGGTAACTTCAGTATTGTTTATAGATAGGGCATTAATTGAATAAATTACTTTTCTACTTTGGCTACTCTAAAATACGGAGCAGCTAATTTGTCTTTTTATCTTGTATTTATAATGTAGACCTCCATTTTTGTTTCTATGTTTTTACGTATTAACATTAGGTAGGTAGGTATGTATTTTCACAAAGGTGGATGCTCAGGTAATTTTTTTTTTGTTTTTTCAAGTTTTTTGTGATTTTACCTTCGTAGAACAATATGGCTATATTTCAGTGATTAGTGACCGTAGTAGTTAATTTTGCATATTGTGGAATTGATACTTTTTGTTTATAATGAACTATTTTTGTACATTCAGTAAAATAGTCAGTTTTACGGTTATTAGAGGAAAGTTCAAATATGGCTCATATTACACAAAAAAAATCATAACACAAATGAACCAATACGACGAATCAGTGAAATATTTAGCGATATTATTCTACGAAGGTAAAAATCAATAAAAACCTGAAAAATAAACCCGCCTCATGCTGAGCACCAGCATCCACCTTAAATAATTCACGAGGGCCCATTACTATAAATTGCACTAGTCTCTGTGGGCTATAGATGTCGCTAGTCTCGAGAATTATATGGAATTTCCTCGTCGACTCAGTTCTGCAAAGTTCCAAAGATCCTCCATCCTCCACCTGTAGTGCAGGATAGCTGGACATCAGACGAACACCGGATAGAAATACGAAAGCATTTTTGGAGCTTCCACGCTTCGCGCTCGCTCGGTCAATAAAAACTAGGCCAATCGATTCTTGATTATCATTCTAAACAAACAACTTTACGTCCTTGGCTCTCTTATAAAATATTCAACAAATGGATGAGCTTATTTCCAATCTTAATATTTCAATTTTCATCGAATGCCGTGGCGAACACCTTGATGGAAAACATCGTGAGGATAGCACGGTGGTAGAGTACGTTGTAGTACCCGCCTGGCTGGCTACCACCCTCAAGTTGAACTGTCGCCAAGCACCTAGCTACTGGTGTGTTACAACACCTGTCATTACATGGTTTATGTTCTTACTTCCTTAGGAAGATCACCATTGCTACCAGTTCGCGTGTTTGTTTAAGATTCCACTTCGATTCCCACCCGTATATCGTCCTCATACTCGGCTATCTGATCCCAGATAGCCGTGTGTGAGGAACATGTGAGGAATGTCCCAGGATATTTATGTTTCAAGCCCTCTACTAGTATAGCAGTTAGGCTTTGTCAACAAGCCTTGATACTCAGCCTCTATTGCCCCCAGTCAGCGCCAGGCCAGGTGACCCAGGCAGTGAAAGACGCCATCGACATCGGCTACCGGCACATCGACTGCGCACACGTGTACGGAAACGAGAAGGAAGTTGGTGAAGCTCTCAAGGCCAAGTTTGATGAGGGAGTCATTAAGAGGTATGTAAAAACCAGAATAGGGAGAGTTGAATTCGCGTGGAGACTAACTACACTAAGTTAGTGTCTCCGAATGGAGTCGACCACAGACATACTTAAATCTAAATAGATAACGCATGTTCCTCCTTCCGTATGAAAACCAAGCGTGTCACTTTTTTTGTACCTACCATAATATCACAAGATTGATTTTAGGTTGGCAATATGAAGTAAAATATTTGTCAGCTAAACACATCTCTCGCTACACATCTCTGGTGGACATGCAGCCTTCTGCGAGTTCCCTGTCTGCGTGAAACAGTTTCAAAAGAAGAACATTGTTCTCCCTTTTTGCACAGATTTTGGCACGCGAAAAACTTACACTCGCGTCATCTATTTAGATGTATATATGTGGGGTCGACTTAACCTAGTCAATTTCAACCCCACTAAGACGAAAACCTGCTCGTTTGCCGCTAGAAAACCCCATTTGCTGTATTCGTATCGTCTGAATTGAATTTCCTATTAGTCATACATTGAATCGTATCATAGTGCAGATTTACTAGGCCAACAATTTGTTTGACATTATCATTATCAAGATTTTGATTACAATGTTTTTATCTAAGCAGTATTAGACGCAACATGATATGTTGATGGATCACTAATTTCCGTATTATTTTGGCACTTACCGAATCTATTTTTAGTAGTTTATTCTGGTCAATATTGGCTGTTGTCGCGGTTTCACGCGCGTTTCCTTATTTTACCCCCAAGGCCCAAAGAATCATGGCGAGATTTGTACAAAAACATAAAGATTTTTAGAGACGTTGAAATTATTATTGATCCTTGGTGCCTAAGGAATAACTATTTTTTTTTAGATCCCCGGGATAAAAATGCGACATTCTATGCCATGCCGGCGAATCGCGACCAAAACCATTAAGTTGTTTTTATATTTTACGGGGTTTATAAAATACTTCAAGTATATTAAAATGTTGCTGGTAATGTATTCTCAACATTAGAAGTGATTCACAACTCTCTAAATTTGTTTTTTGTACAAATCAATGTATGGATATCGCCATGATTCTTTACATTTTAGGTCAAAGTGCTATTTAAACTAATACGTGTTGTATTATAAAATAAATCAATCTATCTTCGTACCTACATTTTTAATGAGTAATTTTTTATTAGTAAAACTGATATTTTCCTGCAAATAACTCTAACGTGGCGTATGAGGACATAATTACAGACACCATAGTAATTTTAGATTTCATCGTGCGCCGCCATTTGCAATAATAATCTAAATGTTTGCCGAAAAGTATGTCAATATCTTCGAACTCTTTATACATGATGCTAGGCGCATGGACCGACACATTTTTTTGAGGAGTTGGTGGGTTTATTTTCTAAGTTTCCCCCGCAAAGCCTTTGTCCTAAGTGTTACGGTAGTTGAGATATGATATTTTGAATTTTTCTTTTAATTACCCGAAATCCCGCCTTTAAATCGTCATAACTTTTTTGTTTATGGTTCTAATATCACGAAATAACTTTTACTGTAGTCGGCAATGTATTCTCATTCTAAATAAATCATTGTTTAATGCAATTGCTGTGTAGAAAATTACTTCTGCGCTTCCAAAAACTGTATAAATTGTATAAAAAAAACAACTTCTAAATTCATTTACATAAAAAATAAAAGCTATTTTAAACTTAGTTTTAAAATGTTCTCTTGTTTATACCCTTTCCAACGGTACACTACATGCCATTGAAATAATACATAATGTGGTAAAAATTAGAGAAACTTGTTGTCATGATCGAGCTACCTACACAAAAACCGGCCTAGAGTCGGACTCGCACACGGAGGGTTCCGTGTAATATTAACTAACTCTGCTATGAAAAAAAAACTCCAAAAATATTGAATGAAAGGTAAATTGCGGTTTAAGATTTATGACGTATTAAAAAAAACTACTTACTAGATCTCGTTCAAACCAATTTTCGTTGGATGTTTGCATGGTAATGTACACACGGCTACACATCAAGCCCATACAATGCGAGATCAGCTTATAATGGAAATGTATAACTTGATGTGTAGCCGTGTGTACATATTTTTTTTTTTTTTAGTTTTACACAGTACACATTTTACCACTTTGGAAGTGTCTCTCGCGCAAACTATTTTAGTTTAGAAAGATTGTTTGATGAAAAAAAAATTTTTGAGTTTCAGTTTTAAGTATGGGGAACCCCCAAAATTTATTGTTTTCACAGAATACTTGGTAAGTAGATACTTACCAAGTGCAATTCAGTATTTTTGGTTCTAGAGTTCTAGTTTTGATTTGTTGTGTTGGAATATAAGATTACTCATTATAAACCGTTTATAAGAAATTCTATCTCTTTTACTCGAATTGTACCTAACTATTATAGTAAATATTGTAATCAACTAAACAGGCCGTCCGCCAAATTTGTATAAGAACTAATTACCAGTTGCGGAAACTTATTAGTGGCTTAAAACATATTTTTTATTTCATAAATAGAATAATTGTATTTCACAAAGCTGTTAGTATCACTTAATTATATAAATAAATAAATAAATAAATTATATCCACAGAGAGGACATCTTCATCACATCCAAGTTGTGGTGCACGTACCACCGACCTGACCTCGTGGAGGGAGCATTGAAGACCACGCTGGAAAACCTCGGCTTGGACTATTTGGACTTATACCTCATTCACTGGCCTCAGGGCTTTAAGGTTTGTTGTTTTTTTTAATATTATAAGAGCTTGCGATTTTAAATAACTCCAGGGAGACGTGACAGGGTCCGAAACGAAAACATTCGTAGGAGGATGAAACCGACTGACATAGAAAGCTGAAGTAGCAATGGGCAGGTTACATCGCAACTGCAAGAGTCGATAACCGATGGGGAAGGAAGGTTCTTGAGTGGCGACCGTGTACTGGAAAGCGCCGGTGGACCGACGACCTGTACCCCTAAAGTACATTTCGTTGCGTTTGCGTGAAAAGAAACGATAAAAAATGTATGAGATTGACATTTGGTTACGCTATCTAGCGTATCTTTCTACGATCTACCAATGGAGAAGTGTTGCCAAGTGTCCCGATTTTCAGGGGTCTGGTAACACGTCCCGATTAACCCTTGATAGGGACGCCAAATGTCCCGATTTTTCACTCACCTCATGAGCGAAAACGTACCTATCGGTGTGTTCCGAAAACTCCACTTGAGAGCTAGTTCCTTCTAGGCTTAGTGTGCTTACCACCTTCGGCCACATCATCACTTACCATGGTGAGATTGCGGTCACGATGAGAAACACAGGCCTATCACAGTAAAAAAAAACATTGCAGCTGTCCCGATTTGAAACCCATAATCCCGATTATTTTATCCTTACGTTCCGAAAATTGACACACGGGACCTGGCAACACTACAATGGAGTGACTCATGAGGAAGGTATATGTGTATAATTCACAAAGTTTTTGTGTAAATTGGCTGAAATACATTATGATGATTGTTGAAGATGTCGGAAAATTCATGCCGCGTGGGTAAATCTACTCTGCTACCCGTGCGAAGCCGGGGCGGGTCGCTTACACAATAAAAAAGTAATAACGACAAACATAAATGCTTTATGGTTTGTTTTAATGTAGTTTTTAATGAAATGATAACATTTTTATCGCTCAATACTTATCTAGATATCGTTTGTACATCGTATAAAATATACGAGTTCATTCGAGAATCATCATCTGCCTCCCCAATCATTTGTGGTCGGCGCAATATGTACGCTTCCATTCGTCTCTTCTATCCGTCATACCAGCATCCACTCCTTTCTTACCCATATCATCTTTCACACAATCCATCCATCTCTTTTGTCTTCCTCTTCCTGTATATCCATCCACTTTCACATACATAACTCTTTTAGTGACGTGGCTTTCATTCATCATAACATGTCCATACCACGCTAAACGGTTCTCTCTCAACCTTTCAGTCACTGACGCTACTTTCAAGCTTCCCCTTAGTACTCATCGATCAAATTCAAATTTAATTCAAATTCAAAAAGCATTTATTCAATTTAGGCCCTGATAAGGCACTTATGAACGTTAACAAATGGCTCTACACTGGATCATACGAGTACATTCGAGTATATGGAGTACTTAAAACCTGGGCTTGGACTATTTGGACCTATGTTAAGCTACCACCACCGTCGTGGTCAGTACCTGGATGGGTGACAGCCTAGTGGTATTTCAAATCGAACGTTCCGTGCTTCGGAAGGCACGTAAAGCCGTTGGTCCGTGTTATCACTTGATTGCGATAGTCGTTATATAGTTGGAGGCCTCCTAGGCGGATTGAAAACTCCAACAGTAGGTTGACCACTAGCCTACCTCCACCGATCCGCAGTATGCACGCGTGGTGGAGTATCTGCCCATTCCCTTTCACCCTCATTTGTGAAAGGAGACCTGTGCTCAGCAGTGGGATATTATAGGCTGATGACGATGATGTTATGAATGGACTTTGCTTCGCTGATACTCAAGTTAAGCGGTCGCCAAGCACCTATCGGTGTGTTCCGACAGCTGCACTTGAGAGCCAGTTACTTCTAGGCCTCACATAAACATTACACCCATTGCGGACAGGAAATAATAAACTTTATGCCCTTTGCAAATCGTTAATTAAATAAACTCACACAGAAACTCATGAAAATATTGCATTTCCTTGTGGTTTTTTTGGAACGAGCTCTAAGAGCTGTTTTTAGGTCATGACAGGAAAGCCGTTTCTGTATCCGTCTTATTTTATTCAGGCTGTTGGTTCATGCTACGCGAAACGAGCAAGAGCCTTACACACGTGGAGCACTAGTTCTTGTACCAAGGATGTTAAAGAAAATCGGATATATTCTTGCTAACAAAAAACTGTGTCGCTCAAGTCGGCCACCGCGCTGTATGTACAAGCCGGCACGCACACATTCACACATTAGTCGAGCGCGGGTAAACGGCGACAGAGTCTCTTTCCCGCTGAATAGCCAACTAATCGGCTGCCCCATTTCAAAACCTAGTAAGGACTTAAGAGGACTCAATTCGTCATACTTTTCATACAAAACCTCTGTACTTATTATGGCGTTGTTAAACATTTTTCGTTAGATGTTTTGAACAAATTAGTATCTTGTGCACTATATCTAGCCATGTATCTAGGCGTAATTTAAAAAAAGTGTGAAACAAATTCAGTCAAAGCCTCCGAAAAACAGCGTTTTTGCCTGAACTTTGGCCATATCTAATGTACCTATAAATTGTAAAAGTAAAGAAAACATTTAGATACCAGGCTTGCAAATGTATTGGAGATTCTAAATAACTAACTTTTTTTTCTCAAACTTGTAAGATTTTTGATTGAATATGTCCGCGTAGTATGTGGCTTGTACTTATTTATTACGTAGGCATGCTTCTCTTTAATTTGAGGCAACTTATAATATCGTCTATTCCACAAATACCTACCTTAGATACGGTGTTTGGTCGGTACTGTTGGTTCATGTTCTCTTTTATTCTCCACAGGAAGGTAGTGACGAGTTCCCGAAGGATGATGAAGACAAGTTCCTTCCCTCAGACTCGGACTACGTGGACACATGGAAAGCAATGGAGCTCCTTGTCCAGAAAGGCCTCACCAAGACCATCGGCATTTCAAACTTCAACAAGCGTCAAATTGAAAGGGTTCTCGAGATCGCTACGGTCAAGCCTGCAGTTTTACAAGTAATATCATCATTAATTAATATTATAAAGAGGTTTTGTAGGGGATAATCTCAGGTACAGTAGTACCCAACTGATATGGCTTACCGATGTACCTGCGCAGAAGATATATTTTCAAAGCGCGGGAAACGCTATTGGTCGGCAGCTGCCGCCATGTTAGCGCGCGCCGTGCGGAGGGGCCTCAAGCGCGAGTGAGACGGAACTAACAGCTACAGTGTATTATGAACCTCATAGTCGTGATCAGAGGTTGATTGTAAGTTTTAAGCATTCTTTCGTTAATCTTCGAGGCCATACTTTCTTTTCTGTGCGAACGAAGATTCACGACACGCCTTATCAGTTGGGTAATTACTGTAGTACTGCTTTGATTATGAAAATTCTTTCACTAAAAGGAAGCTATATTATCCTCGTGTATGCATTGTTTTATCTCGGGGACGCGGGTGGAACCGCGGGGGACAGCTAGTTAGTCTAAAGTTTTTTTTAATACCAATAAAATGGTAGATCAGATCTTAGGTAGTTTTCAGTTAGACGCATGCAGAGGTATCAACGCGCGTGACTATACAAAATGGATTAGAATTAGTCATCGTTAGCCATTTTCTTTTTTTAAGAGAATAATTTATTAAAATATCGTCTCCACAATATTGTACAACAACTGTCTCACAGCGCAATACAATTACATTTATGAAATATACAACGATTGATGAGATACAGACGGATTAGAATTAGTTTTGATCCGCCATTTTGGTTTTTAAAAGACATTAAATTAAAATATCATCTCCACAATGTTGTACAACAACTGTCTCACAGCGCAATACAATCACATTGATGAAATATACAACGATTGATGAGATACAGACGGATTAGAATTAGTTTTGGTCCGCCATTTTGGTTTTTAAAAGACATTTTCTTTGAAATATCATCTCCACAATGTTGTACAACAACTGTCTCACAGCGCAATACAATCACACTGATGAAATATACAACGATTGCTGAGATACAGACGGATTAGAATTAGTTTTGCTCCGCCATTTTGGTTTTTAAAAGACATTTTCTTTGAAATATCATCTCCACAATGTTGTACAACAACTGTCTCACAGCGCAATACAATCAAATTGATGAAATATACAACGATTGCTGAGATACAGACGGATTAGAATTAGTTTTGATCCGCCATTTTGGTTTTCAAAAGACATTTTCTTTGAAATATCATCTCCACAATGTTGTACAACAACTGTCTCACAGCGCAATACAATCACATTGATGAAATATACAACGATTGCTGAGATACAGACGGATTAGAATTAGTTATGATCCGCCATTTTGCATTTTAAAAGACATTAAATTAAAATATCATCTCCACAATGTTGTACAACAACTGTCTCACAGCGCAATACAATCACATTGATGAAATATACAACGATTGATGAGATACAGACGGATTAGAATTAGTTTTGATCCGCCATTTTGGTTTTCAAAAGACATTTTCTTTGAAATATCATCTCCACAATGTTGTACAACAACTGTCTCACAGCGCAATACAATCACATTGATGAAATATACAACGATTGCTGAGATACAGACGGATTAGAATCAGTTTTGATCCGCCATTTTGCATTTTAAAAGACATTAAATTAAAATATCATCTCCACAATGTAGTTCAACAACTGTTTCACAGCGCAATACAATCACATTGATGAAATATACAACGATTGATGAGATACAGACGGATTTATTTAATAGGACTTTAGCATTCCGCCATCTTACTTTAAAATTTCAAATTCATCATCAAACATTTTTGCCCATAGATCGAAGTCCACCCATACCTCAACCAACAGAAGTTGATAGACTTCTGCAAGACCAAGGATATCGCCATCACCGCTTACTCGCCGCTCGGGTCCCCTGACAGGCCCTGGGCCAAGCCTGATGACCCTGAGTTGATGCAGGACCCCAGGCTTAAAGTTATCGCCGATAAATACAAGAAGAGCGTTGCTCAGGTTTTGATCAGGTTAGTTTTTAGGGCATACCCATAGAGTTAGAACATTTATAGAGCGACTCTACTAGAGTACGGGCCTTGAGCACGGGTACGGGCAAAATGCCTTGAAATGAAGTTCGCGTACATAGTTTGAACGACTAAAATACAAGACATCTGGCAACGCTGAAGGTAGGTCTTATACATGACGCGCTGGCATATAATTGAAAGCAAGCGCCTGAAAAACTACAATAGCAAAAGTACGGTCTTAGAACATAAATACATATAATATTGATCCGCTACAGCATCCCACAGAAAGAGTTCTAAAGTTCTGCGTTCCGAGTTCTGCATTCCGTGTTGACTATTGTGCACACAGTAAGCAGTCTAGAGTTCTAAAGTTCTGCAATATTCGCACTGATCACACATCATACACTTTTTTTACTTTCAAAGGCGCCACATGGTAAATAAACCAAGTACGAGTCGGACTCGCACACGGAGGGTTCCGTACCATAATCATAATAATGCTGTAATATTAAAAGATCTAACACAAAAAAAAACCTTGCTGAGTTTCTTGCCGGAGTCTTCTCAGTTTAAGTGTATTCCGAACCGGTGGTAAATTCAACTGTATGTACCAATGTAACGTTCATAAGTACCTTATTAGGGCCTAAACTGAATAAATGACTGTAACCTTACTCAAATTGACTGTGAAATTAATAGTAGGCGCAAAATTTTAAAGTACCTAAATTTACCTTAATTTATACTTTTTTCGATCCCAAACCTATAGAGTACTTCCGGTTGACCTAGAATTGTCAATTTTGGTTAAAAGCAAGGTCTTACAGCACAAGTAATGGGAAAAATCCCAAAAAATAAAAAAAGTTGAAAATTAAGGAAAATTTTGGTTCTTTTAAATTTTGCGCCTGCGTTTTCGCGAAAATCTATACTTGCCCATATCTTTTTATCGTTTTGACTCAAGACCTTGATTTTTATAAACCTAATAGGAAATATAGACCTCAGTATCTGGCATAAATTTCAACTTGCTAGTCCTGAAGTTCCTGAGAAAATCAGTGGTGACACACGGACAGACAGACGGACAAAAGAGTGACCTTATAAGGGTTCCTTTTGAGGTACGGAACCCTACAAAGCCAATATTTTCTAAATAGTCCCACATTTCCAGATACGCTATCGACCGCGGTATTATAGTGATACCCAAGTCGGTGACCAAGTCCCGAATCGCGCAGAACTTCGACGTATTCGACTTCCAACTGAGCCTGGATGACATCAAGCAAATCTCCTCTCTCGAATGCAACGGCAGGTTCTGCAGCATGGGAGAGTAAGTATTCCTTATTTTTAACCGACTTCAAATAAAGGACCTCCTCCTTTTATTGAAGTCGGCTGATGCCCGGTTTCTATAAACAATAATTGGACTTGAAAACCTTAAACCGACTTCAAAGTACACTAAGAAGTAATCAAATCCTGATCTGATGACAATGGGACCAAACGGGAAGTTTACCCTTTCAAATAAAAAAAGAATTTTCCAAATCGGTTAATAAATGACGGAGTTATGAGGTAACAAACAAAAAAAATAAAAAAATACATTCGAATTGAGAACCTCCTCCTTTTTTTGAAGTCGGTTAAAAATCGAATCGTTTTGCTTACCAGTGGTAGGTTTTTTTATTGCCAAACTGGGCATATAGATCATTTCGTAAGCAAATTTTACCTGTGATAGCTACTTCCATATGGGAGGGTCTGCTATGCAAAGCTTTGAGGTCTTTGCTTCATTATTAGTTTGCTTCCCAAACTGTGACTCACGACAGATGACTGTCTGTGTCGAGTGAGCGACATGCGCATTGTGATGCGGCGGGAGCGGGCGGCCAGTGCTATTTCTTTTTCAAAAACATTTTATGCCATTTAGAGTTTTCTGACAAATTGTTATTAGGCTAGAACAATTATAGCAACTACCCAAGGGCGTCACAGTTAAAATAAGTTTGGGAAGCCCTGGGCTAGAGTACATGACAAAAAAATTAAGGCCAGTTGGCGCGGTTGGTGATTCCTATCGCGCCGCAGGTCGTGGGTTTGATTCCCACGCAGGACATGCATATGTGTGCATAAACATGTCTGTATGTCCTGAGTCTGGGTGTAATTATGTATATTAAGTATGTATTTACAAACAAAAAGTAGTATATGTATTATATCAGTTATCTGGTTTCCATAGTACAAGCTCTGCTTAGTTTGGGATCAGATGACCGTGTGTGAGGAATGTCCCAGGATATTTATTATTATTATATTGTTTCAGCACCCACCACCGAGACTACCCCTTCCACGATGAATATTGAAGAGTAACCATAGATTATACTAATATTTTGTTAAACCGTTATGTATTATACTTACCGTTATATATTTACATTCTTATTCAAATAAACATTTAATTGTTTTGTTTTTTCTTTGTCATTTTCTTTATTATCAAATATGAGTAAATTATAAAAACGGTTTTTAGTTTTAAATAGCTTTATTTATAAAAATAATGTTAACAATAATATCAGTAGGTAATTCAGAATAACCACAGAGTTCCGACATTCCACACAGACCTTTTTTTTTCTTTTTTGGCCACACTTCACATCGACGCAAAGGCTGCAACTTTATAAGTCGCAAGTTCGGCCTCATACCTGGATACCAGCTTGGGCCTTTAGACTCGGGCGACGGCTTAGGGACGAAAAGGCAGTATTTGATAACCGTGTAAGCCGAATGTGTATTGATTTTTAAAAGGCGTTCCGAAACGTTATTAAAATTTTGAATTTTCTCATCAATAAAAGATTGAAAAGAATCCATAAAAATTGGGGAACCTAGAAGGCGAAGTGAACTCTTATTTAGAATTTAGATGTTTGGTGCAATTTTTTTAAATTCCTCTATGGCATAGGTTTTAAGTTGGCAGGTATCTGAAATAAAAACCTCGCATTTAGATGTATTTAAGGAAAGTCCAATGGAATTGAGATTATTTAAAAGAGATCTAAAGTCTTTCAGAACTGTATCCACGTTGCCTCCTAAAGTTCCGTCATCAAGATACCATACATTAAATTTAGATTCCAATTGGGTGATGATGGGATGTATTGCTAAACTAAAAATAGCCGGCCCTAGAGGGTCGCCTTGTTGACTCCCTACCGATGACAGAAGAAGATTATTTTTATAAACTAATTTTGAAGGATTACTATAACATTGCCAAAGAAAACCGAAAGCGTCAGGAATTTTGTCTTTTATCTGTGACAAGAGAGCGCCTCTGTCTACAGAATTAAAAGCATTTTTAATATCCACTTTCAACAACACGTCCCCACCATTATGCTCAAGAAAGGTACGGAGGGAATGGACCGCTGCTTCGCAGCCACCACGTGAGCCAAAGCCTAGCTGGGTTGGTTGGAAATAGCCTTTTAATGACTCTGCTTGTTTTCTACAGCATATTTTAGCAGCAATACGGCGATAAGTGGTGCCAACTGCGATCGGTCTTATCCCTCCGTCCTTTTTAACAAAAGCACATAGATTGGCACCATAATAAAATATCAGCGATATCTGGGCAAACATTACCCGCCAACATAAGATTAATAAGTGCTGTCAGATCTCCCAGTAGCGACTCACCTGAATTGCCAGTGGATAGCAAGTCTTTCAAGTGCTGGGGTGACAGTCCATCTAGGCCAGCGGCAGATCCACTCTGGAAAGACCTGACAGCACTGTAGACGTCATTGGGGCTTGCCTGTATTGTAACATCTGCGGGCTGTGGTGGATCGGGCAGGTGGAGATTTGTTGCTGGAAGTGGATGTTTTTCAGAAAGGGCGCATAGGGTGTCGGGCGTATTTGGTGCAAAGACGTCGTCGGAAAAAAGTATTCTAGCGGCTCCCTGAATGTCTCCATCGTTTAATTTATTTTGTACAGACGTTGACAAAGGAGGTTTATGAAATAAAACTCGGCTCTGGGTGGATTGGGTGGCAGTGTTACTATTGCAATTTTGTTTTAATCAGGAAGTCAGGGAAGTTTTGTTATGGGGGTCTCGAGGTACGTGGAGGATCCTGTAAGGGAAGGTCAGAAGATGTTCCCAGCTTTGCTTGGAATTTTGAGAAACTGTGCTTTTTATAACTGATGAAAGCGCTTGTACAATTGAGGCACGGGCGCCACGAGGAATGCGTCTTACTAAGGGGAATGTGGATTTTAAATGACTGATTTTCTCCCAAAAGGGTTGTTCCGGAATTGATAAATTTACTGGTGGAATAAAAGTGAGATCTGACTTATGAACGCGACTCTCATGGATCCGCAAACCCCTTGTACCTTTAAAAAACCGCGGCTGGGAACATCTCTGGCATTGAATACTGTTTTCCGACGAGCTAATGCTTCCGTCGGAATCTCCTCGGCCTGCATTCGTTTGTCTGGGTGCATGAATCATGCGAAGAACGTCCTTACAACCTAGAATATAGACCGTACCCACTAATCATGATTAAAATATGGCTAAAAAGTGTGGTGTGTCTATGACATTGACTATGGTGTTCCATCATCACTTGGCTGACGTTTTGACATACTCTTTATCTTTCTGTTACGTATAAATATATCTTGTGTTTTAGTTGAATAAAGCCAAGTTTTCTAATGGTATTTCTGGTTTAATTATAACAATTTATTCAACTAAAAATATGGCTGAAAATGATACAATATTGGGTACGCAAAAATCCCAAAAATCTACAAGCATGATGCGATATCTCCGACCAGACCGTTTTGACATCGAACCCGGAGCAGTGGCGGCCGATACAAAATGGAGACACTGGTTTGCGACATTCTCAAATTTTTTAAATGAAGAAGATTCTAGTATTTCCGATCTCATGAAACTAAAATTATTAACAAATCATCTTGCTCCAACAATCTACATTTTTATCAACGAATGCGATTCATTCGACGATGCAATTAAACGGCTTAATGAGATATATATCAAACCTGTCAATGAAATACATTCACGTCATGTTTTATCATCTCGGAAGCAGCAATCAGATGAATCGATATCTAAATATATTCAAGCATTGAAAGAACTTGCCCAAGCTTGTACTTTTAAAAATGTTACTGCTGATGAATATAAGCAAGAATTCATACGTGATGCGTTCATATCAGGAATTTCTTCGCAAAAGATACGCCAAAGACTGCTAGAAAACACAGTACTAAGCCTAGATGATGCTTTTAGACAAGCTATTGCAATTGAATCAGCTGAGAAAAACAGTCTTGCATTTGTCAACTCCCTTGATCCATCACTACTTAATGCTGTAACATCACATAATCATGTTCAACCTTCTGAAGCAAGCCAAATCTCAAACTTAGCAGCTTCGACACGAGGGACAAGACGTTGTTTCTTTTGTGGGTCTAATACTCTACATCAACGCATCAAGTGCCCCGCTTTCAACTCTATATGCCAACTTTGTTCAAAAAAAGGGCACTTAGCGAGTGTGTTCGATCTTCGAAACTTGTTGCGAATGCAGCGGTCAACAATGACGAAAGTAATGCATGTATTTCGGCTGCTTCTCCGTCTAGTCTACGGAAAGCTACTATACCTATCTTATTGAATGAAACTCGTGCTGATGCCCTGATTGACACGGGAAGTTCTGTAAGTTTTATCGACGAGGCTTTATCAAATACAATGAATCTCAGAATGAAGAACATTAAACAATCCGTTGCATTGGCTTCTTTAAATCATGTATCATTCGTCAATGGATTATGTGAAGCGACTATCAAACTTGACAAACATACCTACAAACAACATCCTCTTCTCATCGTACAGAATCTGTGTGCTGATGTAATTATTGGCCATGATCTCCTGAAACACCATCGGTCTCTAGAATTCCAATTCGGTGGTGAAAGAGAACCTCTACATATATGTAACGTTATGCAAGCATCTGTGCCTCCGGCCTCTGTCTTTTCTAACCTCTCACTCGATGTAAGGCCGATTTCTATCAAGTCCAGAACCTACTCTGAAGAAGATGAACGGTTTATCAAAGAGGAAGTGTCTAATTTATTAAATAGTGGCATAATCGAACCGAGCATGTCGCCATGGAGGGCCCAGGTTTTAGTAACTGGAGGTACCACACACCGCAGACGAATGGTAATAGATTACTCTCGTACTATAAACCGGTACACTGAATTGGATGCTTTCCCTCTGCCGAAAATAGAATCCATTATATCCAAAGTTTCAAAATACAACTTCTTTAGTCAAATAGACCTAAAATCTGCGTATCATCAAGTGCCAATCTTATCGAAAGAAAAACCTATGACAGCATTCGAAGCTTGTGGTAATTTATATCAATTTACACGAATACCATTTGGCGTTACCAATGGCGTAGCTGCCTTTCAAAGAACATTGTCTTTTGTCATAGAAACCGAAAAGCTAGATGGCACTTTTGCATACCTTGATGACGTCACGGTCTGTGGAAAAACAAAAGAAGATCATGATAAGAATCTAAAAAGATTTATGGATGCAGTTACTAAATACAATTTAACTTTGAATGAACAAAAATGTATATTTAGCGCTGAAGAAATAAATTTACTCGGATATACAATTCACAATAACATTATAAAACCAGATGAGAACCGACTTAAGCCGCTTTTGGACATACCATTACCAAATGACAGTAGCAGTCTTAAAAGAACTCTTGGTATGTTTGCACACTACTCGAAGTGGATACCGAACTTTTCTTCAAAAATACAAACACTAATTCGTGCGAGCATTCCGCTAAACCAAGAATCAACTGAATGCTTTCAGCTATTGAAATCTGAAATCGCCAAAGCCGCGTTAGTAGCCATTAACGATACTGATTTACTTACCGTAGAAACTGACGCTTCTGAGTATGCTATCGCTGGCACCCTATCTCAATGTGGCCGGCCTGTCGCATTCTTTTCTCGTTCACTCAACGATTCAGAGAAAAAGCACCCGTCCATAGAAAAGGAAGCATATGCGATTGTAGAATCCTTACGGAAATGGCGTCATTATTTACTTGGAAGACACTTCCTATTAATAACGGATCAAAAGTCTGTGTCTTTTATGCTCAATCAAAAACACGCTAACAAAATAAAAAATGAAAAGATTGAACGGTGGCGATTGGAACTGTCTTGTTTCAAATACGATGTAATATATCGCCCGGGTAGGGAAAATGCTTCCGCAGACGCACTCTCTAGAATTTGTGCTTTCATGGACACGGATAAATTATACGAATTACATAATTCTCTTTGCCATCCAGGTATCGTCAGAATGGCGCATTGGGTTCGTACAAAGAATCTTCCCTATACAATTAACGATGTTAAATCTATGACAGCATCTTGCCGTGTCTGCGCGGAATTGAAGCCCCGTTTCATGAAAACCAAGAGTAATCTCATTAAAGCTATCGAACCTTTCCAGCGCCTCAACATCGACTTTAAAGGACCTCTGCCATCTAACACTCATAATAAGTACATACTGACTATCATTGATGAATACTCAAGATTTCCATTCGCCTATCCTTGCAGCGATCTTTCAGCACAAACAGTAATTAAATGTCTAAAAGAGTTGTTCCTTACTTTTGGTTCCCCAGCTTATGTTCACTCAGATAGGGGAACAGCATTTATGTCTCAAGAGCTAAAACAATTTCTGGCTACTTATAATGTTGCCTCTAGCAGGACAACTCCCTACAACCCAGAGGGAAATGGCCAAGTATAGCGGTTAAATGGGACTCTATGGAAAACAATCCAATTATTTCTTAAATCGAGACAGATGCAAACTGCGGACTGGGAACGAGCATTACCTACTGCGCTGCATTCAATTCGATCTCTATTATGTACAGCGACAAATGAGACTCCCCATGAGCGCTTTTTCTTCCATACTAGACGATCTCCGACAGGTGGGTCAATTCCTTCATGGTTATTGTCACCAGGTCAAGTGCTTATGAAAAGGAATGTAAGAACTTCGAAATATGATCCAATCGTAGATGAAGTGGAGCTGTTACATGGAAATCCATCTTACTCGTAAGTCCGCTTGCCTGATGGCCGAGAGTCTACTGTTTCCAATAGACAACTAGCGCCACTACCTACCGAGGATCTAGACTCTGAAGAATCTTGCTCTGAAGATTCAACGCAAGAGGATTCAGAACATGAAATTGCAGAATCAGAACTGGCTGAACAGCCTCTGCGTCGGTCCACCCGCCAAAGGCGGCCACCAGCAAAATTTCAAGATTATGTCCCTAACTGAAAATGAGTCTGGTGGGGGTGAATGTGGTGTGTCTATGACATTGACTATGGTGTTCCATCATCACTTGGCTGACGTTTTGACATACTCTTTATCTTTCTGTTACGTATAAATATATCTTGTGTTTTAGTTGAATAAAGCCAAGTTTTCTAATGGTATTTCTGGTTTAATTATAACAAAAAGCATAAAAATATGATAAAGATAAATAAACACTGAAAATAAAATAAAAAATTTACACTTGACGCAATTTGACGTTGATTTATCAACAAACTTCAAAGTCCGAACACACTCGGCAGAGATCGGCAGAAGCCAAACACGAAATCAGCGACTCTAATTGGCCGGGACCTCTATGGAAATTCTGATAAAAGGGGCAGCAGCCAATCTTCTATTACACTACGCTGCGCATGTGCAACAATTGTTGCTAGGCAACATGGAGAAATGTCGTGAACTTGAAATCACTTCACTTCACTTCTTATTTGAATGGCGCCAGGTGTGTATAATTTACACAATTCCGCCAGTGTCAGGGTTATAGAGGATACACGAAGGAGATTGATCGGTAAAAATAAAATATAACAGTTTATAATTGCCAAATATATCGCTGATGGCCGGTGGTGAATTTACCTAAAACAAATAAGACAACACAATTATCCCAAACCATGTTAATAATGTAGTGTTAGAATATAATAAAAGCACAACACAAAAATAGTAATAGGTATCACAGTTTAATTTTGTTAATATTAATAAATCGGGACAATTACAATCTCCCCTTTATAACATCCTACCCCCCAATATTCCTCGTCCTATTAATATGAACTTGAAATCACAGCTGACCCATGTCAGCAATTGAAATTGAGTTAAAACAGCTGATTTTGATGATATTTCCACACTCCCTAAATAAGAGAAGGGCACAACACATCAATGAAGAAAACCAAAAAGAATTTGGGCGTACACGTCAACAAGTTGTATTTTTACGAATATAATATTTTCAGAGCCACATTGCCATGACCATTCTCTTATTTTAGAAGTTACAGGGGGGGGGACACATTTTACCATTTTAGAAGTGTCTCTCGCGCAAACTATTCAGTTTAGAAAAAAATTATATCAGGAACCTCAATATCATTTTTGAAGACCTATCCATAGATATCCCACACGTATGGGTTTGACGAAAAAACAAATTTTGAGTTTCAGTTCTAAGTATGGGAAACCCCCAAAATTTATTGTTTTTTTTTCTATTTTTGTGTGAAAATCTTAATGCGGTTCAGAGAATACATCTACTTACCAAGTTTCAATAGTATAGTTCTTATAGGTTCGGAAAAAAGTGGCTGTGACATACGGACGGACAGGCAGACATGACGAATCCATAAGGGTTCCGTTTTTGCCATTTGGCTACGGAACCCTAAAAATGATTGATAAATTGTAATGCTATAGTTTTGTTTGTAAATATGGATAAGATGGTGTAATATTATTCTTGTTAGTTACTAAATAAATATTATGGAGTCATGTGCTAAGTAAATAAAAAAATACTTATTACCAGTCACCCTATATAATCACTACGTTCTAAATTAAGCATTACAAGTTCGCTCGTTCGAGCCACAAGGTTACTGATAAAGGTATTATAGGTATCTGTGCGATAATGCACGGGAAATTTATTAATAATTTTATTATAAAGTACCTACTATATACTCGTATGTACGTAATACTAAAGCGCAGTGCTAGTGTCAACAAGTGTGTTTTTTTGTGTTAATAAAACAGTATTACTGCGATATAAACAAAAATCTACATGCAATGGCGTCTATCGTCAATATGCAAGATAGTGCAAGATTGGCGCGTAAGTCTGTCTATACCAACTATGTTTCAAGTTAATCGGAGCGCTCGGTAGGTTTCTTCCATACAAACTTAAACACCCCCTAAGCCCCCTTTGAAGGGTAGTTTTGAAAAACTTATAATGAGAAACTTTATTATTTGATTATTAATTATTCATGCTAAGTATCAAGTTTATAAACCCAAGCATTCAGATTTTTTATACAAACCAAGTCTACCCTTTTCATCATGGGTTGAACGCTTGTTTGCCATCTGCAGGGCTATTTTAAATCGTCGGATTCGATATCGGAAACGGGTTAAAAAAAAACCGACGCGAATTTCAGCAATTGCTATTTTACCACGGCACACCGCACGGCAACGACATCAGTGGATGCATATTTGTATGAGATTGTACTGCACTCTGTCTCACTGGGCCGGCACATGGCGGCGACATGTCGTCGGCAGCAAGTCTCCCACTGGTGCCGTGGCGGCTCTTTATGCATGTGTTGTGTACACACGCAGGCTTCCATGTGGGCGTGCGAATGGACGCGCCGACCGCGCCCCTTAAGGGCTTATTACACCTTCCTATATTTAGGATCCTAACTAGGATGGTTCTAACAAGGAAGCAGGAAGCTACTTATTACACTACACTATCTTGCTTTCTAACTAGGACGCGGCAAAGAGTATAGCAACTATACTTAAAGCGGGACGGACGACTCGTAGGGATGCAACGTTGTGCTTAATGAACATCGATGTTCTCAAAAATCTGTTTTTGAGAATCCTGACGACAAACATCGATTTACAAAAAACATCGGTTAGATATAACGATACTTACGTCGATGTTCTTACGATGTTTAAAATTTTTTATTCTCTTAAACCGATCACAAAACTTAAAATATAAATTTTAATGAACACAAATGAGCTCCTTTATGTTCATTAAACTAAATCTGAAGTTTTCAACTCAATACCTAAGCTAACTTCCATTTATTAAGTTCCGATCTTAAAAAGAAAACACATTTAAAATACAACGGTATTATATTATTTTAAGATCGATGTCAAAAGTTACAAACATCGACATCGTTCATTCATTCCGTTTGTGCTCTGCCGACCGACGAAATCAAGATTACGTTGGTTCACCATGCTTTCTAAGCCCATCACAGATGTAGCTATCATACCTATATATTAATATGCCGAGCTAATATGAATTACAGTAGAAGTTGGTGAAGTAACAGAAATATATATTTTAGCTGCGTGTGCAGTCACTCAAATAAATCGTAATATGCCTTGCTATGATTTATATTAATATAATATATTATAGCTACGTCTGTGATGGGCTTTAGATAGTGTAACTGCATCGCTACGATTTAGAACGACTAGTTGGTAGTTGGCCGTCCGATGGTTCAAGAGAAAAAAAAAACAAAATTGATCTTTATGTAAGTAAGTACACACGGCTACACATCAAGCTATACATTTCTAGTATAAGCTGATCTCGCATTGTATAGGATTTCCGTACAACGAGAGGTCAGCTTATATTGGAAATGTATAGCTTGATCTGTAGCCGTGCGTACCAAGTATTAATTTATAAATAATGTAGTATTTTCAATGTATGGATTATTTTTCTATTATTGTTTTTAATGACCTATACATTCATCCCTCAAAATATACGCCAAGATTTTAGAAGGACCTTATATAATTATTTCAAAACATCGATGTTTTGAAGTACAATGTTACATCACTAAACGTCCTAAATCGGAGCGACGCGATTACACTTTCCTGTTTAAGGAAGCAGAGCGGTTGGGACCTTCCTATCTCACTACTTAGGACACTAACCGTTCTTTCTGCGATTACACGTTCCTATTTCCTAGTTAGGATCCTAAAAATAGGAAGGTGTAATAAGTGCTTTAAGCACTTATTACATATTCCTATTTTATTATTACATATTATTTTGAGGGATGAATGTATAGGTCATCAAGAAACAATAATAGAAAAACAATCCGTACATTGAAAGTACTACATTATTTATAAATTAATACTTGGTACTTACTTACATAAAGTTCAATTTTGTTTTATTTTAACATAAAGGAGCTCATTTGTATTCATTAAAATTTTAATTTGTGTGATCGGTTTGAGAGAATTAAAAACTTAAAACATCGGAAGAACATCGATGTAAGTATAGTTATATTTTTTTTAAATCGACCTTTGTTACATCCCTACGAGTCGTCCGTCTCGCTTTAAGTATAGTTACTATACTCTTTGCCGCGTCCTAGTTAGAAAGCAAGATAGTGTAGTGTAATAAGTAGCTTCCTGCTTCCTTGTTAGAACCATCCTAGTTAGGATCCTAAATATAGGAAGATGTAATAAGCCCTTTATTGTTTGATTTTGTCACGAATTTTCTTAAAAGGACACCGTCCCAGTCAGTCGCCTAGAGCGCCAGGAATGCTCGGGCAGGCGCTGGCGGAGCCAACAGATAAAAAACCAACAAATGAGCCCATAACAAGCACAAAATTAGAAGTTGAAGAAAACGACCGTCTATCGAAATACAAAAAAGCAATTAAAAATTATTGTAAGTAAAAAAATCTGTTCTTTTAAACCACCTAGAAAAGAAAATACTCCTCATCATCATCATCATCATATAATGTCCCACTACTAAGCACAGACCTCCTTTCACAAATGAGGGTGAATGGGAATGGGCAATACTCCACCACGCGTGCCCCCTGCGGATCGGTCGAAGTAGGCTAGTGGTCAATCTACTGTTGAGTTTTCAAGCTGCCTAGGAGGCTAAATACAGCTTTTGAACCGACTTCAAAAAAAGGAGGAATTTCTCTATTCGGTTGTTGTATTTTTTGTTACCTCTAGCGATTCTCTGTCAAACTGTTTTACCCATTGGTTTTACCCGTTCGAATTAAGAATGCTTCGTCTACACACATATCACTAGCAATTAGGTACAAACATAACATAATCGGGGTTATACCTATCATAAAACTGTGCGGTAATGCAGGGGTTCCCAAACTGTACGTCGCGACGCCCTGGGGCGTCGAGGTAGTATCCCAGGGGGGTCGCGGCGTCGTGAGGCGATCTGAATAGGTTGGCTGTCTGTGTCAGCTACTTGAATTTTGGAACTCAGTTTATTAAGAATATCGTGGCATCAGCACTGAGGGTCTTATTACCGTTTGCGACATCATACTTGTTCGAGACAGGTTTCTCTGCAGTCTCTGTGTAATTGAGAACATAAAATAAATTTAGAGACAGAGACGAGACTGGCAAATATCGAAACTTGAGCCTCATTTCGAGAAACTATGCTCAGAAAAGCTCCTTTTTTGACAAATTGTTATTAGGCTAAAACTACAACTAGTAGGTAAATTTATGGCAAGAAGGCCAGGGCGTCGCAAAAATATGGCAACTTCTCAAAGGCGTCACAGTTAAAATAAGTTTGGGAACCCCTGCGGTAATGTAAAGTAAAAAGAACTAGTGTGTAATAAAATGCATTAAGATACTAATAACGGTGCAATAAATGTAACTTTTCGAGCAAGTGTATCGAAAAAAATATAATACGTAGTATCAGTTATCATGTTACAATAGTACAAGCTCTGTGGCTCGATTCTCGTAACAAAACATCAACGATGTCGTAGCGACATCAACGTTAAACTGTGTATTTAGCTATTGTAAAGTCAAATGAATGATTGAAAAACGATCCTATTAGACAAATTAATGAAGCATATACACTTTTGAATGTTTTTTATACAGAATATTTCACGAAACACAATTTTAATATTTGATGTCGTTGAAGTTTTGTTACGAGAATCGAGCCTATGCTTAGTTTGGGGGGCTTACCACAAGCTCTTAAAACAAGGTTAAAATAACCTTATTTTGTCCGTCAAAGAAAGATAAAAGTCAAATAAGGTTATAATAATATTGTTTTAAGAGCTTGTGGTTCGCCGTCTGATAGCCGTGTGTGAGGAAATTCCCCCAGTTTTTTTTTAAGGTGAGTTGATGGCGGTGTTGTGTAGCTTCATGGCTGGCGGCGCGTGTTTTGGGTACGTGATACGCATCCTCTTTAGGACAAATACTTTTTTGATGGTAAGTACCTAGTACCTACACATTTTACCCGAAAATTACTAAATACTGAGGGAAAAAATAAATATTTCCCAGTTTTTTTTTTTTAATTGTGTAGTCCTGTGTTTGACCGCAATCTCACCATGGTAAGTGATGATGTGTCCGAAGGTGGTGCACACACAAAGCCTAGAAGGAACTGGCTCTCAAGTGCAGCTGTCGGAACACACTACGTGCTGGGCGACAGTTCAACTTGAGGGGGTGGTAGCCAGCCAAATGGGAACTACAAAGTTACTTTGCAGTATGGACATAGTATTTATAAAATACTACCTATGCAACGTGTTCCTTTTGACATCCCATAACTTTACGGCAGCGGCTCTCAAACTTTGTTGGCGACGGACCCCTTTTTTAAAGCGAAATATTGAATGGAGTCCTAAAATAATCAAAGAATAGATTATATTATGAGCTCTTGTCACAGAATATTTCTTGATTGTATTGATGTCAGCTATCGATTTTTATAAGTCATCCGTGGACGCCATTTTGAAATAAAATCAAAATGGCGAACGAGAGGAATGCCAAAATCCTGGAAGATTTTGGCAGGTGGTAACTTTAGTAGATTCGATCTTCATAAGTGCCCCCCTAATGCTATTTAAATATACAATAGTAGTCTTTGATTTACATTTAAAGATCAATTATGACCTTTTACTAGCAAAGTGAGCCGAGCGAGTCTTGGCCCGAAGCGGTAATGGTCACGGTGTACATGATGGCGGGCGCACTCGTTGGCGCCGCTTTGTGTTATGCCTTGCCATTCATGAAGGCTTAACACAACTCGGCGAGGAGGTATGAAATACCGAACCAAAAAGGTGAAAATCTTTTTACAAAAAAAAATACTGCCTTTAAAGTGGGTTTACCCGCATATCCAATTTCTTTGGGTTTACCATGGGTTTACGCTAAAAAGCCTTGTTGACCTAATAGTTTTTTCATCCATAAAAGGATAGACAAGGGTTATTCAACCATACAGCCTTATCATATACAACTTTTCCATTTGATTGTAAATGAATACACAAATTATAAAATAATGTTGTACCTTTATGAATAATGAATCGTGACTATTCATGAGTGAACTGTAAATGACTATAGATAAATATGAAGGTGTTTCAGTACGGTGTCACCACTGTGCTGAAACCTTTCTTAAGACGTATGTTTAATTTCTTCGCATGAAACATACTTAACTGTAGAAAAAAAACCGGACCACGAATTTTGAAGAAATGTTGATTCGAAAACAACTGTGCTCGATAGAAACAGTTTGCAATGCCGAAAATCTGAAATATCAATTATTATAGTCGATAAGACACTTAGGGCAAGAGCTCCGGCTTTGGCCACCTTAAGGAATTTTTTATATAAAAAAATTCACCTCTAATTCAAAAATGGATATTGTGTTGATTAGTTACATTAATAAAGTAGATCATTTATTTAGCTTTCAGTTTTATAGAAGTGTGTATTGAGAGACGAATATTTTATTAATTTTTAAAGGTGAAAGATGTAAAATCACTATTGATCCAGTTGTGGCCACCTATTTGCACCTAAGTTTCCAGGTACAGGAATTCATTGACTATCAAAATAACATCAAAATCAAGTTCCTAGACATTTATTTAGTATGCTTCAATAAGAATACACGCAACAAATAAAAATTTGAGCAAGATATTTATCGATTAATTACCAAGGGTCGCTAATCTAAAAAAGAAATTAACGGAAATTATTATTTTTGCTTTTACAGTGTCACAAAAAAGTTCCTATACACTTACGGCACCACTACAATGAGGAATGTTACTAGGTATGCAAAATCGCTTGAAAGTTTGTAACAGTAGAGCAATTATGTATACAAATACACTAGTTTTTGTTTCATTAAAAAAAACCAAGTAGTTATGATTTTACAGACATTTGAAATTTCCCTAAATATCGAGGCCCGCTAGCAGTCCGGTGACCCCAGTGTGACGTCATCTTGCAACGCTCCGCTCACTTGCGTTAGTCGCCAGCGGTCCTTGCGCTATAATATTAGGGGAAAGTGTTTTGTTTATCCGTGAATTATTCTAATGTTACGTTCATAGTGTGTGTATTCTTAATTAAGATCATTACAATATAAAAATACCTTTATTAAATCATGAAGGATTAAAATAGATAGCCTTATAGTTGCCCATTCATTTATCGACGAATAGTGATTCCGTCCGAGTAAGTAAGAATGCACATGCTTCCTGTGTGTGTATTTGAATTTGTTTTTTTTTTTGCATTATTTACCTAAAATAATTAATTTTAAGTAGGTACTTACCAAACCTTTTCCCCCTTATTAATAAATAAGGTGTAAGTCAGTCTTGTAACACCCAGGTATTAAGATAGCTCCAGCCCTTTTTGTTTATATGACATTAGAAAGTAACGGATATATTTTAATCCTAGGTTTAACTATACTTGACTTACACCTTATTTATTAATAAGACGGTTTAAGTTTACGTTAGAGATAACAAATAAGTAGTAATGTTTTATCTGTACCTATTTATACTCTTGTTATACGGGCCAGTTGGCGCAGTTGGTTAAGGTTCACCTCACGCGCCGCAGGTCGTGGGTTCGATTCCCACACAGGACATGCATTTGTGTGCATAAACATGTCTGTATGTCCTGAGTCTGGGTGTAATTATGTATATTTATTTATTTATTTATGGACAACCAACAAAACAAACACCAACACTTGCAAATGGATACAATATCTTAATATTAAAACGGATTTAGTGATGCCTTACTTACAGGTTGCCACTGCATGCAAAAGTGGATTTATTTATTTTAATGTATAATAATAAGCAATATGCTACTCTAATGAAATAATGTGAGTTAATCAATTTGAGAATTTAAATGTAATAAGTATGTGAAGTTAAATATTGAAATAATGCAAAGAAAATAAAGTTATGAGGAGGGAGAACAAGATTTTATTAAGGTTATTGAATCTGAAATAGTTTTATGATTTCGTTTTTAAATTTGTTGTGACTGTCATGAAATATATCTATTGTTTTATTTTTACTTATCTTATTGTATTGTGTCTGGAGCCTATTAATGGTTGAGTTTTAGATATTAAGTATGTATTTACAAATAAAAAGTATTATATGTATTATATCAGTTATCTGGTTTCTATAGTACAAGCTCTGCTTAGTTTGGGATCAGATGACCGTGTGTGAGGAATGTCCCAGGATATTTATTTATTTATTTTTATAGTAACCGTCTTCGCATGCGGATTCAACATTTGACACAGTTTGTTCCGGCCTCCTAACTTACGTAGTAAATATTTAGTAATCTGTGTCCTAACCTCCGGAACGGCTGGACCGATTTTAAGGAGACTATCACAGGTGGATTGCGTATGTTATAAGAAGGAACTTAGGCTAATAATAATAACGGGGTTCCGCGCAAAAAATTCAAACTGTAGGTACGCGCGGGTGAAAATGCGGGGGTACCAAAATAATGCACACTATAAATGAATAATGTGTAGATAGCAGACTCTCACTATATTGACGATCTTCAAAACAAAAAGCCTTTATTTTATCTCTAAACTAACACTCCGCCCCGCCGTTTTACCTGCGTCCTCTTCTTTACCCACTGGATGGAGGGATGGAATTTGTAAAATCCTTTCTTAGGCTACAAAAGGAACTAATGTATTCCAATTTTTGAGTTAATAGAGACGTAGTAAAAGCCTCCCCTTAAAACATTATTACCCCTTTTTGCCTTACTAGGGGTCGATTTTCGCGAAACCCAAAAACACGTGTTTTTTATGTTTATACGATGTATTAAAACCGTAGGTTTATTCCATACAAACTTTAACACCTCCTAAACCCCCTTTTAGGGGTAGTTTTAAAAATCTAATAATGAGAAGCTGTATTATTTGATTAGATAAGTAATAGTGCTAAGTTTCAAATTTATAAACCCAAGGAATAAGATTTTTCAAGAGAAAAAGAGCGCGACGGACTGAGCGAGCGTTGAAACATGACGTCACACGCATCAAGTACCGGGCGGTCGAATCCCGCGTCGCGCGCTCATTTAAAAATTCTATATCTCGGAAAGTAATTGTCGTATTGAAATAATTCTTTCACATATATTTTTTATTTTCTACAGAAAATGCGATGAGCTAAAATTCAAAATTAGTGAACATTCTTCATTACTCGTCATAAGCGATAATCATCAAAGATTTTATTTATTTACTATAGACAATAAACAAGTCAGGCTTCAACGCCTTATTCATTGACATTCAAACACAGAGTACTTTTTATAACTAGAAAAAATTGCAAGTGGCCACAACCGGGGTACTGTCCAAAACCGGGGCTCCTGCCCTATATAAACGTCGATAGAAAATCTTAATCAAGTTTCTACACTTCGTTGGTAAATTAATTATATTTTCATAATTTCAGGTGCCGCGCCGTAAATCGTCGTAAGGCGTCCACGTCAGTGAAATATTATTTTTGTTTATTCACTTGTATATATTTGATTAAAAATAATTTATTTATAATTACTTCAGTCACAGAGTAAGGGACTTGTGTTTTAATTTTTATTGTACTTAGGTTGTGTTAAGTTAGTCGTAGGTAAAATTGTAATTACAAAAAAATAACAAAGCATTTTCTTTATGCAGTTATATTATTTATACAAATTAATTATTCTAAGATTTTTGTGTATTTTTTGAACATTTTGACAAGCTATCGGTCCACATTTGTATATAATATTTTTCTATTAAAATACATTTACCTGCGGGGTTATTTTAAAACGGTCGGATTCGGAATCGGGAGCGGAATCGGAAACCTTTATCCGATGAAGTTCCGATCGCGGAAAGTTGGAGTGCGTTTACAAAGTTTGTTTTCAATAATGGTAGGAAATGGTAAACCTAAACTAAAATAAAAGTAAAATCGAAATGATTACGGATTTTCATTGTTGAAAGGCCTCATTTAAACACTCATATCAAATGCATAAAGACAGATACTTGTTATTTTTTATATTTTAGATTAAGGTCTACATTGTGTTATATGGTTTTCTAGTTTTATCGAACTTCGGAAACTGCCTGATAGGTCAAAGTAATTGTTGTTTATAATATTCGAAAAAGTCAGGCAAAGGTTTGAGCCATACAGCCTAATCGTATTTGAGTTATACCTAAGTTCTAGTCACAAAATAAATCACTTTCATAATAGTACGCACTGTCAGTCACAGTCTATAAACGTCATGTGTTACTAAAACTAAAACTTCTCACGGACTTTTTGAGACAACTTGAAGTCACGATACACATAATTCATTTAATTTCCCTTCTTTGGTGCTCGAGGATTGATCTTTATAGGATAAAACACCACAGATAATATGCAATAAAACTCAAAATACACGAATTTTTGAAAATAAAACGAAAACGCAACGTCACTTTGCAAGTTCCCGCCAAAAAGCCCTCTATGTCAAAGTATTTTTTTTTCAGTACATTCATGGAGAATATAATAAAACAAATATTTTATGATTACGTAGATTTTTTAGTGGTAGTGAATCTAGCATCCAACTTGAGTAACGGTATTGAGTGACCAATATGTTTTAGTTCCTACGAAGTTTGAGTATGTAGCTATTATTACTTTTACCGCCGACCTTTCTAATTCATTATTTACCTAAAAATAGGGGCAAACACACTCCGTTTAGTACCAACTAACCTTTATATAAGTTTAAATCATGCGTTTGTATTAAATAATGGTCAAAAACGAACATTAAATAAAATTCGGAAAGAAATCCGCCAGCTAAAAGCTATCGGAAACTTTTAGATGAATCGGATTGATATTTCCGTCGAGAAACGTCAAACTATTCGAATTCGGAAATTAAAATAGCAATGGGCGCATCCGGAATATATTTATTTTAGTTTAGGTTTTATTTGTAACACTTAAATTGTACTATTATCATACTATGTTAAATAAATATTGATGTTCTTATAGTTTTGATTGTATTTTAATGTGCAAATACATATTTTTATTATTATTTTATCATGTCGGAAACTCATCTCGGAAGTTTCCGATTCCGCTCCCGATTCCGAATCCGACCGTTTTAAAATAACCCCGCTGGTACAGTGTTATCCTTTGCCATGGCACCGGTCCTGAATCCTCTACATTTTGAGCCGGATTTTAAGTCCAAATTCCACATTTAATTCCAAAATTAATATTATAACGCGTTCAGGAAAAAATTAGGGTCTAGGAGCAAGATCACAGCAGCAAAACTATGGTGTCGACGGTATCTGCAAGAGTGGCTGCAGCGGACCTTCGTAATATGGCTGACAGCTAAAACCATCGACGAAAAGTCACTTTAGAGTACAGTAGTACCCAACTGATATGGCTTACCGATGTACCTGCGCAGAAGATATATTTTCAAAGCGCGGGAAACGCTAATGGTCGGCAGCTGCCGCCATGTTAGCGCGCGCCGTGCGGAAGGGCGTGACTTGCGAGTGAGACGGAACTAACAGCTGCAGTGTATTATGAACCTTATAGAAGTGATCTAAGGTTGATTATAAGTTTTAAGCATTCTTTCGTTAATCTTCGGGGCCATACTTTCTTTTCTGTGCGAACGAAGATACACGACGCGCCATATCAGTTGGGTAATACTGTATATATTTGTTGTTATAGCGGTAGTCAGTGATAACAAATTGTGTGTTTAGTTATTTATTTTTTTTATTTCTAAGGCAGACTTAAGTAAGTCATGCTCACTTTAAGGCCTTTGCTTGCGGCGGCGTCGTGTGACGGGTCGCTCACTTCCCTCCAATATGGCTGCGAGGGCGGTGGCTGCCACACGCGTCATATGCGTGAACAGATGCTGCTTGTTGGGGCTGGTCTGCTTAAGTTTGCCATTTATTTATTTACTTATTAAATATAGATTCAGTCTACTTTGTAGTTTTGACGCCGCGCCAGGGCACGCAATTGTTGTCAGTGCGATTAGAATGTAAATATTATGTAATGAATCTAAGCTTGTTTTGAAAAGAGTAATTGCTGAGTTTATTGCCGGCTCTCAGCAAATGCAATCTTCCTAACCGGTATTAGAGTCAAACTTTTCATAAGTGCCTGCGAAGGTCTATTTGAAAAAAAATATTTGTATAGAAATACTTACTCTCTGAAAATTTCATCTGTCTACCTATTACCGTTCATGAGATACAGCTCACTGACAGACAGATGGACGAACAGCGGATTATTGGGATTCTTAGTAATAGTTGTACGTAGTATTTATATACTCTGAGGTAATAGGATCCCGTTTAGCACCCTTCGAGTACGGAACACTAAAAAGGAGTATTTACAAAGATTTCACGTATCCATACGATCCATCCATCCATACTAACTCTCATAGTAACTCTGTTTTTTTGTTTGTTACACTTTCACGCCTTAACTACTGAAGCAATCATCATGAAATTTGGCATGCAGACAGCCTATGATATGGACCTATTACCGTTCATGAGATACAGCTCACTGACAGACAGATGGACGAACAGCGGATTATTGGGATTCTTAGTAATAGTTGTACGTAGTATTTATATACTCTGAGGTAATAGGATCCCGTTTAGCACCCTTCGAGTACGGATTACTAAAAAGGAGTATTTACAAAGATTTCACGTATCCATACGATCCATCCATCCATACTAACTCTCATAGTAACTCTGTTTTTTTGTTTGTTACGCTTTCACGCCTTAACTACTGAACCAATCATCATGAAATTTGGCATGCAGACAGCCTATGATATGGAGAAGGACATAGGCTACTTTTTATCCCGGGAACGCGGGTGAAACCGCGGGGCTAGCTAGTTATAGTATAAGTAGTTTAAGCAGGTTCATAAGATAAATAAAAGAATATTTTTTAAATATTTGTGATAGCTTTATTAATGAGTATAAATAATGTAATGATTATAAATAACAATATAAGCTGCCTCCGCGAGTGCTTGATTATAATGGCCACTTAGAATTCCGAATGGGGCGACCTGAAATTTACATAATAATATTAATTTACTAGCTCAGAAATACAGAAACTTTTTCAAGTGGGCATGGATGGCCATATACTAAAAGTATAACAGCTGGAGATTTCGAGCTGTTAGAAAGGCATATTTTCGAAATCTATTTTTGAGATTTCACTATTGGTCCCACAGTAAAAGTTGTTCAGCATGACTAACCCAACATAGGTTTCGAAAATATGCCATCTCGAAATCTACACCTGTTAAACATACTTGAATTTTCAAAAAATATGTTTTCTATTCTGGAATACCTTATTCATAGTAACCGAATAAGGTTTTTACTGAAACAAAAATTTTAAAAATTGCGCTGAAAATTGTAAAATTCCTAGAAAGACCATAAATTACGTCACACGAATTTCATGATTTTTTGACATTTTAATCCTTTTTTTGACGTTTTAATCCTTAGACATATTACTTTTGAAATGTTACGTCACGATACTTAGGACCCTCCCACCCTTTGTCACACAATGTCTCACTTCTTCGACCCCCTCTCTCCAAACTTTTACGTGTGATTTATAATTATTTTTTTTTTTTTTTTTTTGTTTTTTTTGACTGTACTTTTTGTTGACTGTACTTGCATCGTCTTCCAATATACTAATGTACACCAAATATCAAGCCAACCCGTCCACTGGAAGTGGGTTAAATTCGACTTGCAAGATTCCTCCCGAACGAACAAACATACATACATTGCAAGTTAAATAAAAGCTTGTAACAAAAAACAAGATCATAATGATGATGCCAACTTATCTGTAGCTAAGTTCTTACTAAGAAGTTTACTTACTTCTTACTTAGTCAATGCATTTAACAAAGCTAAGCTAGCTAGTCCGCCGACCGCCAGCCCCACCGCCGCGCCGATACCCTCCCCCACGGTAGGCTCGCGCGGCTCACTTCGCTCCTCCTCCTAACATAAATATAATATCCTGCCACATTCCTCACACACGGTCATCTGATCCCAAACTAAGCAGAGCTTGTACTATGGAAACCAGACAACTGATATTATACATATAGGTACTTTTTGTTTGTAAATACATACTTAACATACATAATTACCAGTGTTGTCAAACTATCGATAGTTGACCTCGAAAACTAGTTACAATATCGATAGTGCTATCGATTGTATCGATACTATTGATATCGCAGACCGACCAATACTATTGATCAAGGCAATACTATCGATATAATCGATACTATTGAATCTCAATACTATCGATAGTATCGATACTACGATAGTATTGAGATTCAATCGATACTATCGATCGTATCGATACAATCGATAGCACTATCGATATTGTTACTATTTTCCGATAGACTATCGATAGTTTCACTATTGCTATGCAATACTAATAATTACACCCAGACTCAGGACATACAGACATGTTCATGCACACAAATACATGTCCTGTGTGGGAATCGAACCCACGATCTGCGGCGCGATAGGTGGAGTCTTAACCAACTGCGCCAACTGACCCGTCAAACGTATTATTAATCAGGATTCCGCACCTCAAATGGAAATAACTGAACATAGCATCACTTTTTTATCCATCAAGACCTTATTTCTCAGCAACGGGTATCAAATTTTTTTAAGGCCTGTGTTTGACCACAATCTCACCATGGTAAGTGATGATGCGGCCGAAGGTGGTAAGCACACAAAGTCTAGAAGGAACTGGCTCTCAAGTGCAGCTGTCGGAACACACTGATAGGTGCTTGAGTTCAACTTAAGGCAGCCAGGTGGGTACTACAAAGTACCCTACCACCGTGCTATCCACCAGTTTCCTCACAATGTTTCCCTTCACCGAAAGCTCAAGCTTATTCTAATAGAACCCGATACCTTCTCGGTATCGGACGCCCGACACTTTTTTTTTTTTTTTCAAATTTTGTTCCGTCTGAAGGCCTACTACGAAAAACAATACACGATAATCCGATCATCGTTGTAAAGCAATTAGCCAATAGAATTGGTCAACATTTACGTCTCGTCAGTTTTGCTGCAATTCTATTGGTTAATATTTGACAACGATGATCGAACTATCGTGTATCGTTATTTGTAGTAGGCCCTCTGGAACGAGGGTAAAGCTAGTATTTTTAACCGACTTCAAAAAAGGAGGAGGTTCTCAATTCGGTTGTATTTTTTTTATGTTTGTTATCATAACTCCGTCATTTATTAATCGATTCGGAAAATTCTTTTTTGTTCGGAAGGGTACACTTCCCGTTTGGTCCCATTGTCATCAGATCAGGACTTGATTCAGCTCACTGTATTGACTTACCCTCGAGTTTTTATTTCTGGTGAGAGCGCTTCCCAGCTTGTACCCAACATACCCTCCGGCCGCCGCCAGACCTGACAAATATAAATATCCTGGTCAGTGGCGTAACAATAGGGTGTCAGGGCTGGCAACATGCCACGGGCCCCCGACCCAAGAGGGCCCCGGCCCAAGAGGCCGCGAGCTCAAAAATATTTTTTTACATTGTACCTGAGTTACAGACCTCACGATGTTGTTCCTTCACCGAAAAGCTAGCAAATAGATGATGAATGCATTGAGATATTATGTTCTATGGATATGGATGTGAAGTCTCCAATACGCATTGGGCTAGCGTGGGGACTACAGACCATTCCCTCTCGCCTAAGAGAGGAGGCCTATGGCCATTAGTGGGACATATACAACGTGTAATTGAGTACGCTGAAAATCTCGAAGTTTATTAAAATTAAACTGAGTACAACGTGACGATTTTTACTGATAGGGCCCCATCGAAAGAATTTTCTACGGGCCCCAGATGGTATAGTTACGCCACTGATCCTGGTACATTCCTCACACACGGTCATCTGATCCCAAACTAAGCAGAGCTTGTACACACGGCTACACATCAAGCTATACATTTCCAGTATAAGCTGATCTCGCATTGTATAGGAATTCCGTACAATGAGAGTTCAGCTTATACTGGAAATGTATAGCTTGATGTGTAGCCGTGTGTACTATGGAAACCAGATAACGGACTGACCCCACAATAATAATGTTACATTACTCAAATTGACTGTGAAATGAATACAACAAAAAAACCACTGAAAGACGTTTCTTGTATGGGGACCCCTTAAATATTATTATTTGTTGTTATAGCAGCCATAGAAATACATATTCTGTGAAGCGAAGTCTTATACAGGGTGTTGTTTTGGTCGGCGACAAGCGACCCAGGAGCGGTAGTACAAAATATATATTCCCCAAAAATGGACTTAATTCCACTAATTAATAATAAATTATTTATAATTCCAATGCAAAGTATGGTCACTAGGCACGTGCACAGACTAGAGCTAGGCACAAGCCGCCATCGCCCCACCCCTTTACTCCCTCGTACTCCCGTTGAGTATTATGTCTACACTTTAGCTTATTACATGATTTTCAAATTTTTATTTTTTTATTTTTATTATTATAAAAAAATAAAGTATTTTTTTTAGCACCAGTATCATTTGTATTATCGACCCTGAGTCGCTCGTCGCTGACCAAAACAACGACCTGTATATAAGACTCCGCTGTCACCCTTGTTGGCTCCTTTTACAGTACCCTAAAAACTACCTACTAACTCTACAGCTTGGAAAACTGTTTACAAAAACATTAATGCAATGATTAACAATGAACATTTTATTGAAATTGCTGCTATAAAAACAGAAAGCGTTCTCGTTGCTATTCAGCTCTATAAACAAAGAAAATACAAAAGTATTCGTGATCTGAAATGTTCCCGATCTCACGGGATCCCGAAATGGCAATCCCGACTCGGGATTGCATTACTTATCCCTTCAAAGCATGTAGCACCTTCAACTTACCGACAGCTCCGAAGAACATGCAGAAGACCTGTTCAGCTGAATGGTCTGCCTCAAAGCCTCTCATGTAGCCCTCATATTCACTATTAGCTGCCTCTTTCAAGTCATAAGCTGCACGTTTCGCGTCGTCTCTTAAAATGTCTACCGCATTACCTAACATCTGTTGGAAATATAAAAAAAATATAAAAAAATATGTAACCTTTTTTGTTTCCCTTAATGCTAAGAAAACAAGGAGACGGCAAGTGAGGTTTGGTGTGTAGTTAGTACTTGTTTCTAAACAAAATACTCTAGTACTCATTTGCTAAAGCTGCAGCGAGCACTACTCAGCGGTAGTCAAGAAAAAAATTATTGAAAAAAATATTTTTTAGAAATTTTAAAATATTAATTTTTAAAATATTTATTTTAAAATATTTTGATTACAATTTTACAATTCGTTCCTTTTTTCTTTTATGTTTTTCCATAATTGATCAACAAATTGGATAGTTTATAACTTTTAGAACATAAAAAATATAGAAATTACAAACAAAATGGCTACTTTCCTAAAAAATAATATTTAGTCCGTCGGTTAGATTATCAAAAAATATTGGACACGTATTTTTTTTCGTCAATCAAACAAAAAATTGTGAAGATATATCCCGTTAAAGTTCCGCGTGACGTCACATTTCTATAAATTTTTTAATGAAATGTGACGTCACGCGATTTAACCATTTTTTGTTTGATTAACGAAAAAACATACGTGTCCAATATTTTTTGATAATCTAACTGAAGGACTAAATATAATTATATATTTTTACACAGGAAAGTACCCAATTATCATGTTGTAGGTAATAATAAAAAAAAGCAACAAATTAGAGCTCCAAACAGGGAAATCTGCCTGATACATTTCTGATATCTATTTATAATGGATAAATATTCTCAGAAACGCTCCTATTTGATGAAGACTTTCAGACGGCCTCGTACTCCCTTTTAATTTTTTTATTTTTATTATTAAAAAAAAAAGTATTTTTTTTATATTTTTTTTAGCACCAGTATCATTTGTATTATTGACCCTGAGTCGCTCGTCACTGACCAAAACAACGACCTGTATAGAAGAGAAAGCTTACCTGGAATGCCTCTTTAGCTCCTGGCGCTTGAGTCTTATCAGGGTGCACGAGAACAGCCAGTCTTCTGTATGCTTTTTCTACATCACTCTTGCTAGCATTTTTAGATACATCTGTAAGATATCAGGATATGAATATAGGATATGAAAGACTAAATTTTCTTAATTTTTTTTTATACCTGGGTGACTTTGCTTGGAAAACTCGGAAAAACATTTTCCCAAATATGAGACCTAAATAAATTGATTTTTCAGCTGTCTACCTAGATTTGTGAGATACTGCCCACTGACACATGGACAGATAGCGTGGGCTTAATAGGGTCCTGTTGGCACACTATGGTACAGAACCAAATAAAATAGTACTCGCCTACTGTCAAGTTGTATCTTACTTGTATGCCTACTATCAAGTTGTATCTTACTTGTACGCCTACTCTCAAGTTGTATCTTACTTGTATGCCTACTATCAAGTTGTATCTTACTTGTACGCCTACTCTCAAGTTGTATCTTACTTGTACGCCTACTATCAAGTTGTATCTTACTTGTACGCCTACTCTCAAGTTGTATCTTACTTGTACGCCTACTATCAAGTTGTATCTTACTTGTACGCCTACTGTCCAGTTGTATCATACTTGTACGCCTACTAAGTTATTTCTTGCCGGAGTCTTCTCAGTTCAAGTTGTATTTGGAACTGGTGTAGAGCCATTTGTTAATGTTCATAAGTGCCTTATCAGGGCCTTAATTGGATAAATGCTTTTTGAATTTGAATTTGAATATATTTAGCTTGCAGTTGTGCAACACTTCACTAGCACTACACTAGTGATCACTTGAATAACTGTTCCAGTTTTTTTTTTCACATGTTATGTGTAGGTTCAGCTTACTTACCAAGTATTTCATAAATATTCTTGCATTTCAATATACGATTGACAACAAAAAGTTGCTCCTCAGTGTATTCTGCTGCTGGGGGCTCCTTGGGAGACTGTTCAAGAGTTTCCCTCTTAGGAACTGCTTCAGCACACGACCTATTTTGTTTTGGACTATTTGACGGTGGTAATGCTGATTTATTACTGATTGGACGCTTTCTAGAACGCACAGGAACTTCCGAGCTCGTGCCAGACCTGTTTGGAGGATTTTGCTCTCGTACCGACGCCCTCACTCGCTCCAGAAGATTCTTAGCACGAGAAGAAGGATATATACTCTCGGCTGATAGTAAATACTTCTCGGCTTTCTGAAGATTTCCATGTTCAAGAGCTACTTTAGCTTTCTTTATGCATTTACGCGCCATCTCTTCATTACTTTGATCTGCCATATTGAAAGGCGAAATAAATTTGTTTTTAGATGATGGTTTTGTTTACACGCGTCGTTAATTTAATGCACGTTAATTTGCGTAACAAAAGAATAATTATAAAATCGATTTAAAAATTTTAATCACAAAACTTTTTTTATTTCCGCGCGCTACCTGCTACTTCTACCAAACTCCACCCACCTAAAATTTTTCACTTGACACTTGACAGTCCTTTTCAGTGTTGCCAGATTATAGAGTCCCAATTTTTTTTTTTTTTTTTGGGATTTTATGGCCTGGTTACTAAGACCTTTAAGCCACAATAGAGTCCCAAGTTTCTGTATTTTTATTGCCAAAATATAAAATCCATTGGAGAAAATTATTTTGTATTTCTAATGGCGTCTACCTCTGACGAATGGGTCAAAAACTAGCCTTAAATGGCAAAAGAAAGTTCTAAAACTGGAAGTAGAGAGCTCCTGCCTTGCACTAGCATCAAACATCGTAAACAATCTATTTATTTATTTTATTAACATGATTGATAAATCAATAAGAACATCACATAGCAATCGTCTGTAAAAAGTCGCTAAGCCTGAAAATACTAAACTTCGAATTATGAATTCATGCAACGAGTAGAGTACTCCCTCGAGTGTATTATGACTTTTGGGGTAAACGAAAGAACATGAAAATAATGTTCAAACGTACGCACCCAGCATGCAGTACACGAGAGATCGCGATCTAAAATCAGTAGATATTAACCAAATTTGGTAAATCTACCGATAAATTAGTAACCCTTGCAACATTATCGGAAAGATCGAGAAGGAATTTCCTAAAACTACCATGGATTTAATATACAAACAGGATTGAACTCTCCAAAAATTTTATCATACAAAAATAAACCATAAGTCATGCACGTTAGGGTTTACTTTTGTTAGTTATCTTAGCCGAGGCAAAACGAGCCGAGAGAGATAGCCCGAACCGAGGCCGTTTGTCCCTTTTCCTCAATTGCCAAAAGATAAAAATGTTAAAGATGGTAGAAAATATTTCACCACAACAAGTAAAATATATTACGTATAAATATTTTTTTGCTATTAAACTAGTTTTAAATCATTTTATTTTGTAGGTTTACATCTGTACATAATAATAAATAATTGTATTTAAGTAAAATAATCAAAATAATTTGATTGCTTGGTAGCTATCATAAAATTATTCTGGTAGCACTGAAATCTGATATCAGTGGTGTCATGGCAACATGGCGACTTTTTCTGTTGTTTTGTGGAAACGCATTTTGTTTATACATTTTATCGTGAAAATGGTGAAAAAAAATTGTATCAAGACATGTAAAAGTGAATCATGTGCTGGTTGTGGGATTTTATTTCACAAGTAAGGAATAACGATGATTTTATTTACTAACAATGGTGAGTCATAAGTAGTTTGACCATGGTTTATTAAAAAAAATTGTAGACGGAAGGCACTAAAGTTAGTGTAATTCTTTTTAAAACTAAGTATAATGTTTATTGTGTGTTGTAATGTGTACCTATTGTATAAATTATTTGTACCTATGTATCGCATAATTGAAATAGCATTATTTTTTATGTTTGTTACAGCTTTCCATCGAAAGAAGAAATGAAGCAAAAATGCAATTTTGATGCGATTAAAACAAATGTTTTCCACAAGATTGAAACATCTTATTATTCCACCGCATCCTTTCCAATGCATAACAGATGAAGAACCGCAAAAACTGTAACTAGTAAAAGCATTGGCTAATAATTCGTACCTATTCACCACGCGAAATGTAATGCATTCAGAAACTTAGGCAGTGAGATTGGCCTAAGGCAGAAACTAAATAAAACGATTTTGTTTAGCCGTGTTTAATTTTAATAAATACCTACTTTGTCAAGCACATTCGAGTTTTATTTCCCTTTGCTTTATTTTAATTCCCAAATAACAGCTCTGTAGAGCAAACTGAAAAAAGAGCAAGGGGAAAAGCCGTGGTCCCAGAACGAAATTCTGCATGCACCCTTGCCTATTCATACGTAATATTTGATGATTCGACACAAAACGTAACTCAAAAATTAATCATAACTTTTCTCAAAAACATGGGTATACACGGCTACACATCAAGCTATACATTTCCAGTATAAACTGATCTCGCATTGTATAGGATTTCTGTACAATGAGAGGTCAGCTAATATTGGAAATTTATATCTTGATTAATCGTGCGTACACGATTCAACACCCACATAGAACATAACAATGTTCAGTTTCAAATAATGGGTTTTCGCGAAAAAGTATCTCGATATCTATAGTTTTTCATTATGGTTTTATCTCTTATTTTTTCTATAAATTATTATTTCACTATTTTAAGTAACATAATGTTAATATTTTTGTAATACAAACAATAATTTGAAATCAACTAGTGTCAAAACGCCACAAACAGACAAAATTGGAGGAACTTTGCAATGCAGCGATTGTGCGCGAAAGGGACTAACAATGACCACGACCACTCTGCCAAGAGTGCACGACTAGGAAGAAGAAGTGTCAACCGGACACAAATTATCTCTCAAATCCAACTTTCCTGTTCGTTATAAAAATGTTTGGTCACCCTATTAGAATGGGATAAACAGCCTCGGTATGCGTTATCTCTCTCTGCTCGCGTTTTTGGCCCAAGAGCTCAATCCTGTTTGTATATTAAATCCATGAAAACTACCTATTCCCCCCGGTGTTACGGTGTTACCACATGTAGTAAGGTACTACTAGTTGGGTAGATTTTAAACCTGACCTTGGAAGGAAAATTATTGATTGATAGTTTTTATTTATCCTCATACATATACAATTCGGTGTTATGGGGCAAAACAAGGTAATTTTATGTACCTTCCATCCTGCAGTCTTACCCGCAATACCATATTTCATACCCTTAGCTATAACATTTTGAAAAGGCCTTGCTTATTGGATGCCTACGTTATAATAAGGAAAGGACGCAATGATATTAGGTATAATAAAGATAAGCTACCTGCATTCATACAGAGTGGAATAAGCAAAGAGATACCTACATGTCCGTTAACTAAAGCTGTCACGTTCACAGTACTCATACATATGCAATTTCACGATAGGCACAGTATGTTTTATTACATTATTGATTCTAATCAGTCAGTCAATTCTAATGTACGAATGCAAAAAAAAAAAACACTATGTTTATGAGCAGCAAAGCAAAACAATAGCTATCTCCTTCATACTTATAAGCTTGGTGGCGCGTGAAAGAGACGGACAGACATGTTATGATGCGCATGCAGTGCGACGTGACGCCGCGCGCTTATTCACAGACACTACACAAGCGGAACGTGTAAATGTGTTGCACGTGCCAGCTTTAGTTAGCCGACCAGCAGGCAGTGGCGTAACTATACCATCTGGGGCCCGTGGAAAAACCTTTTGATGGGGCCCTATCCAATGATATTATAATAAAAAGAGGTTGATATCGCATTAACGCACGAAAATTGTTGCAGACAAATTCAGACAATTGTCGTAATTTTGCTTAGCGGCTACATATAGCTATCTCTTTCTGTACCATACGTTCCGTATTATCTATCGCATTCACCTAATTCAACAATAACTGAACGCCGCTTAGTATGAGGGTAGCATATCTCTAGTATAATATCATTGGCCCTATCAGTAAAAATCGTCACGTTGTACTCAGTTTAATTTTAAAAACGTCGAGATTTTCAGCGTACTCAATTACACGTTGTATATGTCCCACTAATGGCCATAGGCCTCCTCTCTTAGGCGAGAGGGAATGGCCACGCTAGCTCAATGCATATTGGAGACTAGTTGTCTCACTTTGGATATTAAGCAGAACTTATAAAAATATACTTTTCAAATAAAATAAAATACTCAGGTAAAATGTAAAAAAATATTTTTGAGCTCGCGGCCTCTTGGGCCGGGGCCCTCTTGGGTCGGGGGCCCGTGGCATTTTGCCAGCCCTGCCACCCTATTGTTACGCCACTACCAGCAGGGCTATTTTAAAACGTCGGATTCGATATCGGAAACGGATTAAGAAATTTCCGAGGCGAATTTCAGCAATTGCTATTTTAATTTCCACGCGGAAGTGCCTTATCTACCTCGTGGCTGTGTGTTCATTTGTCGAAAGTGCAAAGTCAGTGTCGTGTGCAAAGAAGGTTCGCAAAATTAAACACTAGTGCTTGGTCCAAATGATTTATATAATACATATATTTATGCAATTTCTAGTTTTGTTGACAACTAATACTACTTAAGGCAACATTTAGATTAATAACAGCTTAACATATCTGATTTTGATTTTGATTTTGATTTTATCGATAGTATTGAGATTTAATAGTATCGATTATATCGGTAGTATTGCCATGATCAATAGAATTGATCGGTCATATTGAAACAATCGTAGCACTATCGATATCGTAACTAGTTTTCGAGGTCAACTATCGATGGTTAAACCGTCGATAGTTTGACAACACTAGTCATAGACGTATAAAAAATCTGGACGGAGCGTCGCCTTATACGAAATAAGCACCCTAAGTATACCGGGCCGTCTTGTAAATACAAGCCTCACGTGTAAACCATACTGTGCCGATCAGTTGTCATTCCGCATTGATACGTCGACATTGACAATAAGGCTCAGTATCACGTGTGCCAGTTCTTATCATACCCACACACACGTAGGAAATATAGTGCTACTTTCGTATAAGCGATGATCCGTTTAGACTATTTGTATGTCTATGTGTAGTGTGTTAGTTATATGTGATAGAGGGCCGTATCATATATCGTACATACAGTATGAGGCACGAGTCGTGAGCACAGATTGGCAGTAGTGGGGGCAAGCTCGCACATGTATAATTTTGACCAAATGACGTGCAAGAATCCAATAGACGATGAGCATCGTCTGACGAACCAATCGTGTTCATTCCGCCAAAAAGACCGAACATTAACTACTGCGCAGGTGTTTTCGTGCTCAAGACTCGTGCCTTGTGTACTATAACAAATTAAGCAGAGGTTGTACTATGGAAACCTGGTAAGTAATACACTGCTTGTAAATACCTATATTATTAACACCCAGATACAGTGTTCATACTCGACAATGTTTGTCCTGTATGGGAATCGAACCCAATACCTATGGCGTAGCGGTGAGGGTTACCCACAAAATTACCTATATTTTACTATAAGATACATATATAAGCTGCTTTATATTTAAATATATTCACTCAGTTATTTGTTTCATACAATATAATTTATATTATACTAAAATCTATACACTCTAAAATGATTAATAATTCTGTGTTAAATTCAAACTGCTGCCGAATGATATGCTGTAATCAACTCTAACATAATCTACATAAAGGCGTTTTTCAAACACACTGACAGTAATGCTGTACATTCTCGATTAATCATGGTTTAATATTATTTGATTAAAATATAGGTACAGGATTATTGGTAAAACATTAACAATCTTCCAGGAATGTATTACTAACATCATAGTAGTAGAATCAATAATTGTAACGTTCGTAAGTGCCTTATTAGGACCTAAATTGAATAAATGATTTTGAATATGAATCAACAACAGCTTTTTATTTTTGTATGAAAATCTGATGAATTATTAAAAGTCGTAGCCAATCTTTTTTTAAGATTTTTTTTTTTATGTTGTTACTCGTAGTTATGAAGTCGAGATCTTGTTAGTATTTTACCAATAACCCTCTAAACATACATTATTTCATTACATGATTATCCTTCAATAAATAAATGATTAAAAAACTTCCTGGAAAAAAAAACCTGTTTTATTCCATTTATCTGTGACAAAGTATTATATTATAAAATATAAATAATAATAATTATGGTAATACTCATACAAGGCCCTAGAAAATCAAGAACGATAATGATGACGTATTAATTAAAAAAAGAAGTAAAATATTTCGTCGTATGGCGACACGAGTTCAGTGTCAATGACCGACGCGAGCGGAGAGCTCGCGGAACAGCTGACTGCGTACATTAGCTAGCAATGTTATTAAATTAAATTATTTATGTATCACTTATTATTTTAGTTAATGGTAGATGTTATTTTTTCTCATTAATTATACCACGAAATAGTTTAATAAATATTTACTCGTACCATATAGTACTTAATTTTGCAGGACCTTGTAAACAAGTGATTAAGTTAATTATTTATAGTATATTAACACATGTGTTTATCATGATAACACCAATACAATATTATAATAAATCTTTAAATATAATAATTTATAACTTTTTCAATATCTGCATCATTTATTATAATATGATCATTTATTAAACATATTTACATTATTTAAGACTGTTTTGTAATGAGTAATTGCCGAGTTTCTTGCCGGCTCTTCTCAACAAATGCGACTTTCCATACTGGTATTAGTCAGACTATTTATGTGTCTGTGAATACTAATTTTAATATTAAAAACATAAATATTAATTGCACACAAGGTATTTATATTTAAATATGCGGGCGAAGACAAGTGCAAAACCCAGTCACCAAAACCAATAGAAAAATAAACAGAACAGCAGATTTATTGTCCTGGCAACTTTAAATACAGCAAATAATATAATTATGTATGGCAACTACGTTTCACTCCATCCAATCGTCGCCTCCGAATTCCACCGATTCTGAGAAGGATGACACTTGCACCTATGAGAGAAAGAGATGAGTATATTATGGAAGTTTTTTATTTATCAAGCACGTACCCACGTAGTAAATCATAAGTGCCCTAATAGGGACTAAACCGATATATAGTCTTTGGACAAAACTGAATAAATGTAGAACTGTAACTACCCGAACGCACCGGGCGCAGTGTTTCTTTCAGGTACTACTCCCCCGGGGCGTTTTGAACTTAATCAATAGCAATAGGTTGCCGCTCGCTCACTTTCGCGCGTCTACAGCAGATTTACGTATATTCGCGACAAATATCCCTAGAATTTGGCAAATTATTTAAACCTAGTATCATTTTAGAGCTGGAAACCCTTTATTGACGTGACGTGGCACTCTATCAGCCAATCAGGAATTGAGTAGTGCATGCCATATTAAAGTAGCCAATCAGAAACCAGAATAGCGCCTAGAAAGAACGACACACTCGAGAATATCGCCATCCCTTTTCCTCTAACGCTATCCCATAAGACTCTATCACTCTTAACAGCTGTTTATAGATAGTAATTACGCGAAATTTGTAGAATGAAAATTATAGCTGTGTCCTTATCTAACTAACGGTAGTCCCATAAGGCCGTCTTAATCGAACACTCGAATGTTAGTGGCGGCGGTGTCGCGATTCGCGAATGTTCGCTGCAGAGTTTACTCCGCTCCCCATATCTCTTAACCGCCCCCTTGCCTGAAAGAAACACTGACCGGGCGTTCGGGTAGTTACAATTCTATGATAAGGTGGGAGAAATAGTGCAACTTGATGGTGGGAGCCAGCCAGGTAGGTAGCATACAGTTACAACACGACAGGATTTTTCCTGACATGTCAGCAATTAAGGCCCTCTATCAGGGATTCAGGAAAAATCTCAATTTGTCAATAATTTTTGAGTTACATTACTCTTTCAGCAAAAGCTTGATGGCTCATCACACATCTAATATAAATAAAATATCCTAAGACATTCCTCCCGGTCATCTGATCCCAAACTAAGCAGAGCTTGTACTATGGAAACCAGATAACTGATATAATACATATAGTACTTTTTTTGTAAATACATACTTAATATACATAATCACACCCAGACTCAGGACATACAGACATGTTCATGCACACAAAATGCATGTCCTGTATGGGAATCGTACCCACGACCTGCGGCGCGTAAGGTGAACCTTAACCAACTGCGCCAACTGGCCCGTAAAAAAATTAGTATCACAGTAAATGTCAGGAATTTTGCGGGATGTTGTCAGGATACCTTAGTTTTGGATCTGGTAACCCTAGCTGGATTCTACAAAACGCTATGGTCTCCCAAGGGCGTAGCCAGGATTGTATATGGGGGGGAGGAGGCAGACAAAGAAATTCATCCTTATATTAGAGATCACATCCTTATATTAGGGATCGTATTGTTGGATTTTACAAGCCAGCCTTCAAGCCTGGTAGTTTCTTAGGTCTTATATCAAGCGTCGCAAGCTATGAATCTCCAGCGAGCGCTCTTCTAAGAGGGGATAGCTGCCTATTCCTGCCCGTACCTCGCTACGCCCATGTCTCCTCACCATGTTTTCCTTCTCCGAAAGCTCAAGCTCAATGTAGGATTCATTGACCTTGAGCCATCGTCGCCTGAATAAAAGGGGCACAAAGTTTTATCTTCATGTATCATATACACCGTGACTTTTTATTCGTCTTAGAAACGCAGCCCACATAATGCACCCAATGAATAGGTACTAATCATTGAAAAAAACTTTTTTCTTTGAACATTTGTATCAATAAAAAAAATGCAAATATTAATCATTATGACGCATGAATTTTAAACACCCTGTTACGAGCGCAGTCTCGACTCGTGCGCTGGGTTTGATTTTCTACCATTTTATACGTAAACTTTAATTTATTAACTTATATGTCATAATTCTAATATTTTTTTTTAAATATACAAAAGTTCAAAAAACATTTTTTTTCTTAATTATTAGTACCTATTCATTGGGTACATTAAGTGGGCTGCGTTTCTAAGAGGAATAAAAAGTCACGGTGTATATGATACATGAAGATAAAACTTTGTGCCTCTTTTATTCAGGCGACGATGGCTCAAGGTCAATGAATCCTACATTGAGCTTGAGCTTTCAG